>CM064506.1:160964-207750 GCA_032716605.1 Paralithodes platypus
TGCCATAGTTCAACCCTTTTCGGCCCATTATTTATTTTATATTTTATTTTCTTACTCTCAAAATCAAACTAAATTTGCATATTTCTCAACAGAATAAATTTTCCTGGCCGAAGACCGATTGCTATTAAATTACTGACCCCCATATCGTTTGCCTGGAACAGAATTGAGCGAAACGTCTCATGATCGCCAAACTAATAGTGCGAAACCTTTTAAAATCGTCAAACTTCTGAGGTGAAACAAGGATAGATAAATGAGCCCCCCTCAGTTTAGATACAGCCCTCTGATCCTTGACTAACATGGATGAGGAGGTAAAGGGGAGACTGGCCGTTTGTTTGGTCTATTAATTCATTTATTCATATATATTTTTAGTTTCCTCCCTAGACCTCCATCAAGCTTAGAAAAACATCCCTTAGACCCCCCTTCAAGATAAATTTGTACATTTTTCGGTAGAAAAACGTCCCGGCCGAAGACCGATTCCTCTTAAAATTGCAGGCTCGCCATCGCTCGCCAGAAAATATTCGACACCTACATGGCACGAAAGGTCTTAAAATTGACAACGAAATGGGGCGAAAAGTGCTATAATCGCCAAACTAATGGGCCGAACGTCTTATAATCTCAAAACTAGTGGGGCTAAACATTAGGGAAAAGGGGGTCCAGAAAAACGGTTTGCCTCCCCTTAAGGGGCGCGTTACAAAAGTCGATCATTCTGTACAGTCGGGTGCAAGAATTATGTCGCATCTTAAAAATTATGTTGGCTTCTTAAACCACCTCATTGTGCACCATTAGATTGACAATTTTAAGACGTTTCGCCCCATGTAAGTGTTAATATTCTCCTGGTGAGCGATAGCAAGCTTGCAATTTAATGGAAATCGGGCTTCGTCCGGAACATTTGCGAATTGAAAAAGAATATATACAGTATATATATATATATGGCAGGCGGATTGGATAGGTATATACATTGGTACATTATTGAAAGTAACCCGCTTCACAGATGTATATATATACTGGTTTTATTAAAGTAGTTCTACACACATAGTTACATACAGTGTATACATGGAAGTCATTGAGGAAAACATAATATATACATACAGTCTAAACAAACAATGAACTTAAGGGGAGATCTCCACTTGAGGGATTTTTTTCTTGACTCCTTTCTCCCTCATGTTTAGCCCCATTGCTTTTCTAATTTTAAGACGTTCGCCCCATTATTTTGACGATTTTAAGAACCTTCGACCCATTTCTGTCAATTTTTAGACCTTTCGTGCCATTTAGGTGTCGATTTTATCCTGGCGAGCGATAGCGAGCCTGTAATTTAAGAGGAACCGGCTTTCAGCCGGGACATTTTTCTACCGAAAAATGTACAAATTTATCTTGAAAGGGGCTCAAGGGGGGTGTAATCTTAAGCTTGATGGATATCTAGAGACCAAACTAAAAACCTCCCCTTAATGAAATCAGGTATATTTATGAAATTTAGTTAACCCTTTGAAAATTTAGGCGATGTTATACAGTTTAGGAAGGATCTGGGGGAATTACAAGGGTATAGAAAATCTCAATTAACCCTCTGATATCTATAAACCCTTCCTGATCTGTATAAGTTCGTCTCATAATAGCCAGAAAACAGGAAAGGAATGCGTAACCGGATCTTGAAAGGGTTAAGGGGGGTCACCTGCTGTTTTCTCTCCTTTTGCTCTCTTTCTCTGGCTTGTATCCATTCGGCCCCATTCACCCTACTGTTTTAAGACGTTTATCCCCATCTAAATGTCAATTTCTTCCTGGCGAGCGATAACGAGCCAGCATTGTATGGAGAAATCCGGCTTCACCGGAGTCATTTTTCTATAGAAAAATGTACAAATTTAGCTTGCTGTCAAAACAAAGATACAGTATATACTGTATATGCTGGCTCGCTACCGCTCGCCAGGGAAATATTGAGACTTGGATGGGGGTAAAAGTCTTAAAACAGTAGGCTGAATGAGGCCGAATGGATACAAACCAAAGAGAGAGGGAGAGAGAGAGAAAAAAAAAGCGAGGTGGGCTCCCTTAACCCATTGGCTGCGGGTGACGTTCCAGAATGTCCTGGCAATTTACAGCAATTTCCAGGCTTTAAAAGCCTGTGAAAGCCGTAGAAATCGAGTGTCAGTGGGCGGGAGCGTGAGGGACCCACCTCCGACCCTCAGAGCAGCGAACGGCTCACTGAGGGAGTCTGTGCCTCGCGCGGCTGTCTCTTACAACAGTGTTGCCGAGCGAGCGAGTGCTAATAAATAGCGGTTTTCCCGCATGTCTATGGCACCACTGCGGGTGAACCCCGTCACCTACGAAGCCTATTCTGGTCTCAATTCGAAGCTATTTTCGCCTAGTTTTCAGCAGAATACAGTTCATTTAATGCAGATGCTTGATTAATCATTCAGGAGTGCCTGAATATGCCCTAAATAGCCCAAATATAGCCGCAGCGTAAGTGTTAAGTGAGATAGTTAGAAGCCCGTTAATTGCTAGAGGGCCCTTTATAACTGAATATAATCGGCTAATAGTAGCCAGAATAAAGCTAAAAGGACGGCACCGGTATAGAAGGGGTTAACTGAAAGGGTTAATTAAGAGCTAATGACCCTGTTTGAACGAGAGAGGGCTAGAGGGGGGGGGGGGTATATTTTTGCTTATTTATTTATCTTTATATTATTATTATTATTATTATTATTATTATTATTATTATTTTCTTCTCCCTAGACCACCATCAAGCTTAATAAAAACACTCCCCAAAGACCCCTCTTCAAGATAAATTTATAAATTTTTCGATAGGAAAATTACCCGACCGAAGGCTGGTTCCTCTTAAATTACAGGCTCGCTTTCGCTCGCCAGCAAAAAATCGACACCTAAATGACGCGAACAATCTAAATATTAAAGATATGGGGCGGAAGGTCATAAAATCGCCAAACTAGTGGGCCGAACGTCTTAAAATCTGAAAACTACTGGGGCTAAACGTGAGGAAGAAGGGGGGCCAAAAAAACAACTAACCCCCTTTAAAGAGCTAATGAGCCCGTTTGAACGAGAGAGGGTTAAACAAAGAGGTGTTAGCAATTAGTACTATAAAACACTTCTATGGCTTTATATATTATACCACCTCTACCTACCTACCTATCCACCCTACCTACCTACCCACTCAACTACCTACCTACCCCCCGCCCTACCTACCCACCCACCGACCTACCTGCCTACCTACCTACCCACCCACCTTCCTACCTACCCACCCACAAACCCTACCTACCTACCTATCCACCCTACCCACCCACTCAACTACCTACCTACCCCCCGCCCTACCTACCCACCCATCGACCTACCTGCCTACCTACCTACCCACCCACCTTCCTACCTACCCACCCACAAACCCTACCTACCTACCTTTCCACCTACCCACCCACACACTTACCTACCAATCCACCCACCTACCTACCTATCTACCTACCTACCTACCCACCCACCTACCTATCCACCCTACCTACCTACCCACTCAACTACCTACCTACCCACCGCCCTACCTACCCACCCACCGACCTACCTGCCTACCTACCCACCCACCGACCTACCTGCCTACCTACCTACCCACCCACCTTCCTACCTACCCACCCACAAACCCTACCTACCTACCTTTCCACCTACCCACCCATCCACCCACACACTTACCTACCCATCCACCCCCCTACCTATCTACCTACCCACCCACCTACCTATCCACCCTACCTACCTACCTACCCTCCCACCTACCTATCCACCCTACCTACCTACCCCCCCCACACCCACTCACCTACCTACATACCTACCCACTCACCCACCCACTTCAGGCTTTCCTTTGAGTACGCCCCCCCCCCTCCCCTTTCATCAAAGTCCCCACCCCCTTGTTAATTAACCCTTTGAGTTTGATGACGCCCTCTCCATCTGATTCTGGATAGCACGAGACGCTTTAATATAGCTTGGAAATTAGCTAAGGAAAAGAACACGCCCACAAAAATTCATTGTATAGATTGTGTGTTAAAGAAAAAAAACAATAATACACACACACACACACACGCAAGCGCACGCACGCACACACACAATAAGACAGTGCTTCAATAGACCACTTGCGAGTTCCGTACTATAAGGAAGTTGGAGCTGTAGACATCGATATTTAGCTAATTAACAACTAAAATACGGTCAAAGTACATTTATAAATACACAAAGCCTAATTAATTCTAGTTTCTACCCATCAGAAATATCCAGTAATATTGCATTATTGTTCTATATCGATGTTTACAACTCCAACTTCCTTATAGCCTGAAACTCGCAAGTGGTCAATTGTTTGCGTATTCACATATTAACGATTGAATACTGTTTACGTGTACCATATTTGTAGTATAAACGATTGAATACTGTTTACGTGTACCATATTTGTAGTATAAACGATTGAATACTGTTTACGTGTACCATATTTGTAGTATAAACGATTGAATACTGTTTACGTGTACCATATTTGTAGTATAAACGATTGAATACTGTTTACGTGTACCATATTTGTAGTATAAACGATTGAATACTGTTTACGTGTACCGCATTTGTAGTATTTGAACACATGTTATTAATACGTTCAGTGATGGCCAGGCATACAAGAATACCTTTTAAGGGAGCCCACCTCGCTTGTTTTCTGTTTCTCTCCCTCTCTCTTTGGCTTGTATCCATTCGGCCCAATTCAGCCTACTGTTTTAAGACGTTTACCCCCATCTAGGTGTCAATATTTTCCTGGCGAGCGGTAGCGAAGCAGCATATATATATATATTTGTTTTGACAGCAAGCTAAATATAAATGTTTCGATAGAAAAATGTCTCCGGCGAAGCCGGATTTTTCCATACAATGCTGGCTCGCTATCGCTCGCTAGGAAGAAATCGACACCTGGATGGGGATAAACGTCTTAAAACAGTTGGCTGAATGGGACCGAATAGATACAAGCCAGAGAAAGAGAGAAAAGGAGAGAGAGAAAAAAAAAGCAGGTCACACCTCTTAACCTTTAGAAGATACCATGACGCACTGCTTTCTTGTTTTCTGGGCTATTATGAGGCGATTATATATACAGTATATTAGGAAGCGTATATGGACGTCAGAGGGTTAATTACATATACAGTATATTAGGAAGCGTATATGGAAGTCAGAGGGTTAATTATATATACAGTATATTAGGAAGCGTATATGGAAGTCAGAGGGTTAATTATATATACAGTATATTAGGAAGCGTATATGGAAGTCAGAGGGTTAATTATATATACAGTATATTAGGAAGCGTATATGGAAGTCAGAGGGTTAATTATATATACAGTATATTAGGAAGCGTATATGGAAGTCAGAGGGTTAATTATATATACAGTATATTAGGAAGCGTATATGGAAGTCAGAGGGTTAATTATATATACAGTATATTAGGAAGCGTATATGGAAGTCAGAGGGTTAATTATATATACAGTATATTAGGAAGCGTATATGGAAGTCAGAGGGTTAATTATATATACAGTATATTAGGAAGCGTATATGGAAGTCAGAGGGTTAATTATATATACAGTATATTAGGAAGCGTATATGGAAGTCAGAGGGTTAATTATATATACAGTATATTAGGAAGCGTATATGGAAGTCAGAGGGTTAATTATATATACAGTATATTAGGAAGCGTATATGGAAGTCAGAGGGTTAATTATATATACAGTATATTAGGAAGCGTATATGGAAGTCAGAGGGTTAATTATATATACAGTATATTAGGAAGCGTATATGGAAGTCAGAGGGTTAATTGAGACAGGATATGTTTCTAGTGCGTACACTCACGAGGCAATATAAAAATACACACATTGCAATTTGCATACAACAGAACATAGATAAAATAATGCTATACAATATAAAGAATATCAAAAACAGTTTTAGAGTTTAGGTTCAAAAGTTCAAGGCACTTAACCCCTTCTGTACCGGCGACGTCTTTCTTATCTATTTCAACTGCATTTAGATGATTTTATGCTGCTTCGGAAGAATATGTGGTAGCTAAAAGGATTAATTGAGATAGTCTGTAGCGCTTTAATGGGTAGACGTCCTTCCTAAGCTGAACAAAATCGTTTAAAACTTGCCAGAATATAGTGAAAAAGACGTCATCGGTACAGAAGAGGTTAAATGGGGGTACAGTGGGGTTAAAATAATGTGTTTGGTGGTGGTGGTGGGTGATAGCAATGTTGGAGATAGTGATAATAATGGTGGTGGTGGTGGTGGTGGGTGATAGCAATGTTGGAGATAGTGATAATAATGGTGGTGGTGGTGGTGGTGGGTGATAGCAATGTTGGAGATCGTGATAATGATGGTGGTGGTGGTGGTGGAGATAGTGATAATAATGACGGTGGTGGTGGTGAGAGCAATGTTGGATATAGTTATAATGATGGTGGTGGTGGTGGAGATAGCAATGTTGGAGATGGTGATATTGATGGTGGTGGTGGAGATAGCAATGTTGGAGATAGTGATAATAATGATGGTGGTGGTGGTGGTGAGAGCAATGTTGGAGATAGTGATAATGATGGTGGTGGTGGTGGAGATAGCAATGTTGGAGATAGTGATAATGATGGTGGTGGTGGTGGTGGTGGATATAGCAATGTTGGAGATAGTGATAATGATGGTGGTGGTGGTGATAGCAATGTTGGAGATAGTGATAATAATGGTGGTGGTGGTGGTGGTGATAGCAATGTTGGATATAGTGATAATGATGGTGGTGGTGGTGGTGGTGATAGCAATGTTGGAGATAGTGATAATAATGATGGTGGTGGTGGTGGTGATAGCAATGTTGGATATAGTGATAATGATGGTGGTGGTGGTGGAGATAGCAATGTTGGAGATAGTGATAATGATGGTGGTGGTGGTGGTGGTGATAGCAATGTTGGATATAGTGATAATAATGATGGTGGTGGTGGTGGTGGTGGTGATAGCAATGATGGAGATAGTGATAATAATGATGGTGGTGGTGGTGGTGATAGCAATGTTGGATATAGTGATAATGATGGTGGTGGGTGATAGAAATGTTGGAGATAGTGATAATGATGGTGGTGGTGGTGGTGATAGCAATGTTGGATATAGTGATAATGATGGTGCTGGTGGTGGAGATAGCAATGTTGCAGATAGTGATAATGATGGTGGCGGTGGTGGTGGTGATAGTGATAATGATGGTGGTGGTGGAGATAGCAATGTTGGATATAGTGATAATGATGGTGGTGGTGGTGGTGGAGATAGCAATGTTGGAGATAGTGATAATGATGGTGGCGGTGGTGGTGGTGATAGCAATGTGGTGATAGTGATAATGATGGTGGTGGTGGAGATAGCAATTTTGGAGAGTGATAATGATGGTGGTGGTGGTGGTAGTGATGGTGGTGATGATAGTGGTAGTGGTGGTGGTATGGTAACAGATGATCTCCCTCTCCCACACACACACACACGTAATTCACCTAACTAAGCGGAAACATATTTTTTTCTAGCGTCGGCATCTGTTACCACACCAGATAGATATAGATAGATAGATAGATAGATAGTCAGTCAGTCAGTCATAATTTTATTTCATAAAAAGAGATATATATATATATATATATATATATATATATATATATATATACACTTTTTACAGTTATTTACGTAATATACATTAAGCTAAAAGTCCTTAGCGCATAGTTGGTTCTGTGTTCTGTACATAAACAATTCTTGATCTGATAGCATTGATATCATTTAGCAATAAGTTAGTAAATCCATACTCATGTAGGATTATTTTTTCAACATCCTTTACAAGAAAAGATCTATGTAACATGTAATACATGTTCTTCTCTATAAAACTACATGGCTTTATGAGATTTCTATATACAAATCTTATTTTCATCCAGTTAACCAAATGCTTAAACACCATCAATCCACATTCTCTACAAGCACTGTGGTTGCTCTCCCAGTACTTCATATTCAATATTTTCTTTATTGCCTTGTGGTATCCAATGGAAAACTGTTTAAATGGTATATACCATTCTCTATTATTAAACCAAAGTTCAGCGCCATAAAAATTCAAACAGTAGCTTTGAAATAAATTTAAAAATACTTCAGTACTCGTGTTGCTAAACTTTCTTAAAAGACAATTAAACTCATTGTAAAACTTATTTCTGCATCTTATCATATCCAAGTCATTATTAAGATTACAATCAATTATAAAACCCAAATATTTGTATTCAGAAACAATATTTAATTTGTTATTGTCTAAATATATGAAAGGATTAATTTCCTGTCCATACTTATATTTAAAGATCATACATACTGATTTTGCAGAGTTAATAGATAAGTATAGTTGTTTAATTTCATGATCCATAATATCTATCAATGTTTGCAGACCTCTAACCGAAGGAGCCAATATTACAAGATCGTCTGCATAGGCGATCACATTGCTGACTTGTAAACCTAGTCTACAGCCTACATTACTTGCAGATAATTTACTTTATAAGTCATCAATATAAATTGAAAACAACAAGGGAGATAAAACCCCACCCTGTCTCACTCCATTTTTCATAGTCCATTCAGTTGAAATTGAATCTTTAAATTTGACAACAACATGTTGGTTTCTGTAAAAGTAAAATAAAATATTAACCAAGAAATTTGGTACTCCTAGTTTTAAAAGCTTATTTGCAAGTTTGAAATGATTCACCTTATCAAAAGCTTTTGTCAGGTCAATAAAACATGAACAAACATTAGATCCCTCCGTGGTGTACCTTAAAATAGTTTCCTTGAGAATTAAACATGCAGTAGAAGTAGAATACCTCTCTCTGAATCCATGCTGCCTATCATTTAAACTAACATATCTTAAAATGTTGTACTTCAAGCAGTATTCAAATACCTTCAATAATATTGGCGATAACGTAATTGATCTATAATTATCAAGTGATGTATTATCTTTATACTTATCTTTCAATAAGGGTACCATAATTCCAAAGTTCATTCTTAGAGGCATACAACCATGTACAACACAAGAAGAAATCAACTTTGCAATTACTACTATCAATTCGTTTGTGCAATACTTTAAATGAAAATAATGTATATTATCTGGGCCAATACCACAATTGAGGTCAGATATTGCTGTAGATACATCATGACTATTTACCTTACCAAATATTTCACCGTCACGTACATTTTTCACCAATTTATCTATCATGAAGTCATCATCATTCTGACATTTACAATCATCATATACATGTTTATTAGATAGATAGATAGATAGACAGTTGAATGGATAGTTATAGACAGTTATACAGATAGTGAGAAAATGGATAGATAGCTAGATCCTTATATATATACAGTATATATATATATATATATATATATATATATATATATATATATATATAGAGAGAGAGAGAGAGAGAGCCTTCCCTTTCTCCTCCCTTGTTTAATACTCTCGTTCCTATTCCTCTCACATCCTCTACTTCGCCTATACACACTCACACTCTCTCTCTCACTCTCTCTCTCCCAACTGATATTCTTACTCTCTCCCCCCCCCCTCTCTCTCTCTCTTTTGATGTGTGTTTATCTCTCCCAACTGTTATTCTCTCTCTCTCTCTCTCTCTCTCTCTCTCTCTCTCTCTCTCTCTCTCTCTCTCTCTCTCTCTCACCACCACCACCACCACCAACCACTTCGCTGCCTCACATCTCCCCCCTTCCCCCTCCCTTCCTGTCACCTCTTTTCCGGCCTACCAATTCAACCCGGGCATACCAACGAGTAGGGGGATATATAGATAGTATTCTACATGTATATATATATATATATATATATGGCTTAAGGGGGGATGGTTGCTTATCCAGGACCTTTTTCTTCCTCGTGTTTAACCCCATTAGTTTTGAAATTTTAAGACGCTCGCCCCATTAGTTTGGCGATTTTAACACTTTTTGCCCCATTTCGTTGTCAATTTTAACCCCATTCGCGTCATTTAGGTGTAATTTTTTTCCTGGCGAGCGATAGAGAGCCTGTAATTTTAAGAGGAATCGGCCTTCGGCCGTGACATTTTTCTACCGAAAAAATCACACATTTATCTTGATGGAGGATCTAAGGTATTTTTCTAAGCTTGATGGGGGTCTAGCTAGGAAACTAAAAATATATGAATAAATGAATTAATAGACCATAAGACCAGCCACTAGCCCCTTAACCTTCCAGTCTAGTTGCCGATACAAATAAAATATAATTCCCAAAGATATCACAAATATTTACCCCTTGAGGATCATGATGCATTTAGCACTTTATTTAGACGATATTATATAGCTTAAGAAAGAGTTGAAAGGGTGAAGACTGGCCCCATCAACACTCTGACTTCCCCTAATTACCCTTCCTACTCTGAATAAAATCGTCTAATGATAGCCAGAATAAACTGTCGAAATGCGTCAAAATCCTCAAGGGGTTAAGTTGGCAATATACAATAACTCAAGAATTCGTTTCCTGTGTATATCTTAAGGGGGCCCACCTCTCTTTTTGTTTCTTTTTCTCTCCCTCTCTTTTTGGCTTGTATCCATTCGGCCCCATTCAGTCTACTGTTTTAAGACTTTTACTCCCATCCAGGTGTCAATATTTTCCTGGCGAGCGGTAGCGAGCCAGCATCTATGTATTTTTGTTTTGACAGCAAGCTAAATTTGTACATTTCTCCGGCGAAGCCGGATTTCTCCATACAATGCATGAAGAAATCGACACCTGGACGGGGATAAACGTCTTAAAACAGTTGGCTGAATGGGGCCGAATGGATACAAGCCAGAGAAAGAGAGAAAAGGAGAGAAAAAAAAAAGCAGGTGAACCCCCCTTAATTTATTTTCGGTCAGATCAAATTACTATGTACCCATATATGTCCAAAAGTGTTTCAGTCCCAAGCCAGAATGAACTCCGTAATCAAAAGTGTACCGGCCCCAACAAGACACAGCCAGCCAAGCTCTGTAACTGGAGAACATTAAGGGATCTGCTCAGACGGTATTGTGCAGCATAATTTACTGGTTCGGCTCAATGGTTTAAGGAGGGGGTTTAGTTTGTTCTCTAAACCTCCATCAAGCTTAAAAAAAAAAACACCCACAAGACCCCCCTTCGATATAAATTTTTACATTTTTCTATAGAAAAATGTCCAGGCCGAAGGCCGATTCCTGTTCAAATACTGGCTTGCTACCGCTCGCCAGGAAAAAAATCGACACCTAAATGGCACGAAAATTCTTAATATTGGCGAAGAAATGTGGCAAAAGGTCTAAAAATCGCCAAAGTAATGGGGCAAAAAAGTTTTGAAATCTCATAACTAATAGGGCTAAACATGAGGGAGGAGGAGGACTCGAAAGACCAACTGCCTCCCCTTAAGTCTGCAATCATAAAGTGTTTTGGCCCCAACCGAGCATAAAGTGTGCGATCTAAAAGTATATTAGCACCAAGTCTGCATAAAGCCAGCGATCCTAAAGTGTATCGGCCCCAACCCAGAGTGAAGTCATCAAACCTAAAGTGTATCGGCCCCAACCCAGAGTGAAGTCATCAAACCCAAAGAGAATTAGTTAGCGCTAATCAAGTAAAAAAAAAACGAAAAAAAAAAAACCTGGAGCCAATCAAGAATGAAGCCAACAATCCAAAAGTGTATCGGGCCCAACCCTGTATGAAATGAGCGATCCAAAAAGCCATGGCCCTAACCCATATTTTTTCTATTTTGCTATGTGGATGAAGGAGACAAATAGAAGAACTGCGTGAGACGAGTGCCTCCCCATGAGTTGAAAGAGTGACAGCCAAAATAAAAACATTGTCGAGCAAAAATGCCTGGACATACTGAGTTTGAAGTAATTTACATCATAGGATGAGGGGAAGATGGATTCAGGGAGAGTATGAACAAAACAATATAGGACCCGAGGCTGCATGAAATCAGTGATCCAAAAGTGCATTGGCCCCAACCCAGAATCAAGTCTATGGAGGCTAAAAACTAATGGGGCTAAACATGAGGGAGAAGGGGATCTATAATACTAAGGTAGGATCCTGAGAGTTGCTAATGGGGCGAATGTCTTAAAATATCTTAACTAATGGGGCTAAACATGAGGGAGAAGGTAGGATCAAGTGTATCGGAATATGATCCAAAAGCGTATCAAGCCCAAACCAAGAATGAAGTGAGTGCTCCAAAAGTGTATCGGCCCCAACCCAGAAACAAGCCAGCATATCCAAAATGTATCGGCCCCAAGCCAGAATGCAGCCAGCGATCCCAAAGCGTATCAAGCCCAACCCAAGCATGAAGTGAGCGCTCCCAAACTGTATCGGCCCCAACCCGGAGAATGAAGCCAGCGATCCCAAAGCGTATCAAGCCCAACCCAAGCATGAAGTGAGGGCTCCCAAAGCGTATCAAGCCCAACCCAAGCATGAAATGAGGGCTCCCAAAGCGTATCAAGCCCAACCCAAGCATGAAGTGAGGGCTCCCAAACTGTATCAGCCCCAACCCGGAGAATGCAGCCAGCGATCCAAAAGCGTATCAAGCCCAACCCAAGCATGAAGTGAGCGCTTCCAAACTGTATCGGCCCCAACCCGGAGAATGAAGCCAGCGATCCCAAAGCGTATCAAGCCCAACCCAAGCATGAAGTGAGGGCTCCCAAACTGTATCGGCCCCAACCCGGAGAATGCAGCCAGCGATCCCAAAGCGTATCAAGCCCAACCCAAGCATGAAGTGAGGGCTCCCAAACTGTATCAGCCCCAACCCGGAGAATGCAGCCAGCGATCCAAAAGCGTATCAAGCCAAACCCAAGCATGAAGTGAGGGCTCCCAAAGCGTATCAAGCCCAACCCAAGCATGAAGTGAGGGCTCCCAAACAGTATCGGCCCCAACCCGCTCCGACCACGGCAAGCTGAGGAACTGAGTGGAGAGACCTTAGCCAGAGCAGCGAGGAAATGTCCGCATTGTAGTATTGATTTCCACCCGGCAACTGACCGAGCTGTGTGTGTGAGAGAGAGAGCTGCTCCTACCACCACACTACTACCACCACCCGTACGCCCGTACAGGTGATCACATGCCACGCCCATCACACCTACACATATACACGCCCATGTCATAGCTGCCACATACACCCACATAGAGACAATAGAGTTTTGATTGCAGCCTTTTAGTGACCGAGCTGTGAGAGAGAGCTGCTCCTACCACCACACTACTACCACTACCACCACACGCCCGTACAGGTGATCACATGCCACGCCCATCACACCTACACATATACACGCCCATCTCATACCACATACACCCACATAGAGACATTAAGGGGAGATGGGCGTAATTATTTGCTCATTTATGGATCTATTAATTATTATTTTTTAGTTTCCTCGCTACACCTCCATTAAGCTACCCCCCCCAAAAAAAAAAGATCCTCCTTCAAGACATATTTGTACATTTTTCGATAGAAAAATATCCCGGCCGAAGGCCAGTTTCTCTCAAATTACAGGCTCGCTATCACTCGTCAGGAAAAAATCGACACCTAAATAACTCGAAAACTATTAATATTGACAACAAAATGTGGCGCAAGGTCTTAAAATCGCCAAACTAATGAGCCTAATCTCTTAAAATCTCAAAGCTAATGGGGCTAAACCTGAGGAAGAAGGGAGGGGCCAGAAAAACTACCCTTCTCCCCTTAAGAAATGTGACTATAAGCTGTTAGTGACGGGAGGTGTTTGAGAGAGGGAGAGCAGTTACCACCACCCGTACCGCCCACCACACGCCCACACAGGTGCTCCTATGCCACGCCCATCACACCCATACACTGCTATTCGCCCCTACACTACCATAAACCTACATACACATACATTTGTTTTTCTATGTAAGTGAGGGAAGCAAAAGGCAGAACTGCCTGTAGCGAGTGCATCCCCCAGAGTTGAAAGAGTGACAGGGCCACAATCAAGGGACGTTCGAGCCAAAATACCTGGACACACGGAGTTTGAAGCAATTTCAGTCATAGGAAGAGGGAAAGACTGATTCTGGGAGAGAGTTCCAGAGCTAAGCTGTTGAATAGAAGATAGTATGAGAGTAACGTTTCACTCTTGGGTTAGAGAGTTGCACTGAGTAGGGGTGGGATTGCATATCTAAATCATATTATTATGTTTGTATATATTTATATTTCATTATATTTTTACTCAGTTTATCAATGACTTTTAAGACGGCCAACGATAAACACATACAAGCCATCAGTTTCTATTTGCAATTTATATATATTTATATATTTAGTATTGGTTTTCAGTTTTCTCCCTAGACCTCCATCTTGTATGAAAATAAAACATACACCCAAGTGCCCCCTTCGAGATAAATTTGTGCATTTTTCAGTAGAGAAATACCCCGGCTGAAAAACAGTTCCTCTTATTTTGCAGGCTCGCTATTGCTTGTCAGAAAACATCAATACTTAATTGGTACGAAAGGTCATAAAATATCCAAACTAATGGGGGCGAATGTCTGAAAATCTCAAAACTAATGGCCTCAACATGAGGGAGAAGGGGTCCCCCCCCCCCAAAAAAAAAAAAAAAACTTAACCCCTTCAGTGCCGGTGCCGTCCTTTTAGCTATATGTTGGCTACTAGTAGACGATTCTATTAAATTTCAAAAGGGCCTCCAGCAATTAACAGGCTTCGAATCCACTCACTTAACCCTTTTGACTACCACAGATCCTTCTTAAACTGCACCAAATCCTCTAAATATAGCTACTATAAAATGAAGAAGACGTAGCCGGTACAGAAGGGGTTAATTCTAAAACAAACTAATTGTTGATCAAGCAGAGAGAGAGAGAGAGAGAGAGAGAGAGAGAGAGAGAGAGAGAGAGAGAGAGAGAGAGAGAGAGAGAGAGAGAGAGAGAGAGAGAGAGAGAGAGAGAGGAGAGAGAGAGAGAGAGAGAGCGAGAGAGAGAGAGAGAGAGAGAGAGAGAGAGAGAGAGAGAGAGAGAGAGAGAGAGAGAGAGAGAGAGAGAGAGAGAGAGAGAGAGAGAGAGAGAGAGAGAGAGAGAGAGAATGCTAACACCATATCACCCATACCACTAAGCCCGCCTGCACAAGTGATTTCATGCCACGCCCATCACACCCACATACATACATACATACATACATACATACATACACACACACATACATACATACATACACTCCACAGTACTTATGTGTGTGTGTGTGTGTGTGTGTGTGTGTGTGTGTGTGTATTGCTGCCACGCCCATCACATACACGCATACATAGTAGTTTCCATATCTATCTATACTATCCATCTATACTACTATCTACCTATGTTACCTAAGACCTACGACCTACGACCTACAACCTACGACCTACGACCTACAACCTATACTACCAAGCTGTACACACCAGATTATCAGGGTAGGGGTGCAGATACGTTTTTGACCGAGTGTACATGATTAGATTAATATCCAGTATTCGAGAATGGATAATAAGTCATAGGCTTGTGCATAAACCTTTAACTGTCTTGGTGGTGTAATGGTTAGAGTGTGTACAAATATGTGTGTGATAACCCAGGTTCGAATCCCGGTAGATCACATATACGTTTTCATTAATTTTATTGGAGAAGTTTGGTGTTGGGGTGAAGTAAATAACATTTAGATTACCACACACAGATCTTGAACACTCTAACCACCACACCATCAAGACATATAGATTGCCACACACAGATCTTGAACACTCTAACCACCACACCATCAAGACATATTATAGATTACCATACACAGATCTTGAACACTCTAACCACCACACCATCAAGACATATAGATTACCACACACAGATCTTGAACACTCTAACCACCACACCATCAAGACATATAGATTACCACACACAGATCTTGAACACTCTAACCACCACACCATCAAGACATATAGATTACCACACACAGATCTTGAACACTCTAACCACCACACCATCAAGACATATAAGTACAGCACATGACTACGATTAATATCCATTTATCGAATACTGGACGTAAATCGAATCATGTACTACACCCAACTGCCCTATGAATAGCCTAATGATTAAGGGGAGGTATTTAGTTTGTTCCCTAGACCTCCATCAAGCTTAAAATTACACCCCCTTGAGTCCCTTTCAAGATAAATTTGTAATTTTTTTTCGGTAGAAAAATGTCCCGGCCGAAGGCCGGTTCCTATTAAATTACAGGCTCGCTATCGCTCGCCAGGATAAAATCGACACCTAAATGGCACGAAAGGTCTTAATATGGGGTGAAAGTTCTTAAAATCGCTAAACTAATGGGGCAAATGTTTTATAATATCAAAAGCAATGGGGCTAAATATGAGGGAGAAAGGGGTCAAGAAAAAAATCCCTCAAGTGAAAGGAAAGCATATTAATGGGGCACAGATCACTTAGGTTCTCCCGGGTGGATGGGACTCGTTAGCCTTGGTCGGCAACTCATCTAGGGGAGACAACCCTATACAAATCCGGGTGGATGGGACTCGTCAGCCTTGGTTGGCAACCTGTGTAGGGGAGTAAACCTGATACAAATCCGTACTGCTTATCTAAGGGTAAGGCAGGTTAGTGGATGGATTAGCCGAACACCAATGTAGAAAAATAGTGGTAACAAGATACACAGAGGGCCTCGGAGTTGGACGGATCCTAAATTGAGTGGTCAATCCTGTAAGTCCTGCACTAAACTGGCTCGGGTTGTCCCTCTCACAGGGAAGCCATCTGCCGGCCATCAGAACCAGATGCCAGCTGCCGGCCATCAGAACCAGAGGCCAGCTGCTGGCCATCAGAACCAGAGGCCAGCCATCAGAACCAGAGGCCAGCTGCCCGCCATCTGTACTCCTCCTGAAGCCATCTGCCGGCCATCAGAACCAGAGGCCAGCTGACGGCTATCAGAACCAGAGGCCAGCTGCCGGCCATCAGAACCAGAGGCCAGCTGCCGGCCATCTGTACTCCCCCTGAAGCCAGCTGCCGGCCATCAGAACCAGAGGCCAGCTGCCGGCTATCAGAAGTATGCCTTTAACAAAAGACCCGAAAGTGGTACCCCTCACACTTAACCTATTAATCATTTATCCCTTGGGGCTCGACCCTGGCCTCTATATTCTGAGTACCGATAATCTTGACCCTGAGCCCGCCAATCATAGTTCGGACCTTGATCTTGGGCCCGATAACGTGGCTGTCGACTTTGGGTATAACTATCCTGGGTTTCCCTAGGTCCCCGATAGGGCCTATCAGGCCGCGGAAGATTGTTTATTATGCGAAGTCTCCTTTTTTCCTCATCGACACATAGGAAAAAAGGGGACTTGAAGTTATGTTTTTTAAATTCACTTATGTGCATAACACCGGTTTCCATTTCCTCTTGGATTTGTCTGAATGCTACCTCTTTGACCTTTTCGTAATCCTCAGCTGTGAGAGGTTTAGGGGCTGGACTGAAAAGTGGCGGGGTGGGGGTGAGTGGGGTGGGAGTGGGGGTGGGCGGTGCAGGGGTGGGGGTGGGTGGTGCAGGGGCGGGGGTGGGTAATGTAATAGGACCGGTGGTATTATTATACCGATGTAGTGCCTGATGCTGATAATCTTGACCCTGAGCCCGCCAATCATAGTTCGGACCTTGACCTTGGGCCCGATATTGTGGCTGTCGACCTTGGGTGTAACTCTCCTGGGTTCCCCTAGGTCCCCGATACTGCTTATCAGGCCGCGGGAGATTGTATATTCTACGAAGTCTATTTTTTTCCTCATTGACACTTTGGAAAAAGTTGGACTGTTTCTTAGGGTTTTTGAATTCACTTTTGTGCACTACGCCTGTTGATATTTCATTTTCGATTTGTCTGAATGCCACTTCTTTAACACTTTGGTAATACTCCTCTGCTGTGAGAGGTTTAGAGGCTGGACTTAGAAGTGGCGGGGTGGGGGTGGGGGTGGGTGGTGCGGAGGTGAGCGGGAGCGGTGCGGGGGTGGGGGTGAGTGGTGAATGGGTGGGGGTGGTGGTGGGGGTGGGTAGTGCGGAGGTGGTGGTGGGGGTGGGGGTGATTGGTGTGGGTGTGGGTAGTGCGGTGGCGGGGGGTGGGGGGGTGGGTAGTGCGGGGGTGGGTAGTGCGGGGGCGGGGTGTGGTGGTGGTGGTGGTGGGGTGGGTAGTGCGGGGGTGGGGGTGAGAGGTGTGGGTGTGGGTAGTGCGGTGGCGGGGGTGGTGGTGGTGGTGGGTAGTGCGGGGGTGGGGGTGGGGGTGGGTGATGTAATAAGAACGGTGGTCGACTCCGGTATATTTTTGGGAGTGGTGAATTTAGTCAACTCGGTGTCCTTACGTACCTCCATGTTCAATCCCATGCGGCCCACCTCTCCCTGGGAACAAGTAGCGAAATTTACCTCAATGGATGAGAGGGTTTTCCCCCCAGCCTTGGCATGAACCCACACTCGGGGGTTACCAATGCGTTTGACGTTAAAGACCGTTAATGGCGGAAACTCCAACTTATACCAACCACCACCCATATATACCCACCCCCCATTTTCCTCCAAAATCGATATCCGTAGCACCGTTTTGAAAGTACGGATCAATTTCCTTTTTTTGGTAAATTGGAGGGCATCGGGGAGGGAGGTTCCGGTTCCCAGGTGGAATAACAAACTTTTGACATATATCATCGCGTACGGTGCCGCCCCGACCTTGCTCTGCGTACCTCCCATTACGAGGCGCACTGTTTGTGAAATTGAATGGTGTTATACAATTGTTTTCACTTTTGAGTGATCTATATATGTTAGTGAAATATTTACTTTTCGTCTATCGCTTATGGCTTGTCTTCAGATATTATATCGTGTCATCAGATTTTTTTTATAGAGTACTTGGAATATTAAGGAAGTTGGATTATCAATAAAGATTTTTTTTACACGGGTATAACTGATGTTTTTGGTAACTGACATGATGACTTAATAATTGTATAGGGTTTGTAGTAATTACTACTACAACTACTTTTTACTAATTAGTATTAAGTATTAGGTTTAGTTTTATTTAGTACTAAAATATGATTAAATTATATTTGCTTATTCAGCTGATTATGGTGCCAGTACTAATAGGCTAGTAGTGATGATGGTTACAGTAGTAATGATGATTGTAGGATGATGGTGATAATAGTAGTGATGATGGTGATAGTGTTAGTGATAATGACAGTAGTGATGATGATGGTGACAGTACTAGTAGTAGTGATGATGGTTACAGTACTAATGATGATTGTAGGATGATGGTGATAATAGTAGTGATGATAGTGTTAGTGATAATGACAGTAGTGATGATGATGGTGACAGTAGTAGTGATGATGGTGACAGTACAAGTAGTAGTGATGATGGCTATAGCAGTAGTGCAGTAGTGATGATGGTGACAGTAGTAATGATGATTGTAAGATGATGGTGATAATAGTAAAGATGATGGTGATAGTTGTAATGATAATGATGATGGTGAGAGTAGTAGTGATGATGATGACAGTAGTAGTGATGATGGTGAGAGTAGTATTGATGATTGTAATTGTAGTAGTGATGATGAAGATAGTAATGGTGATCATAGATATCTAATACTCTCTGGATGGGGTAACTCCCTCCGATCCGTGATGCCACTTTTATCTAATAGACGTCGTCTGCTAGGCCCAAGAAACATGGCCGCCAACACACAGGTTTCTACATAAAGTCGTACTTTCCAATATATAGTAAATGTTTAAATTCTTGTTATCACGATTTGAGGCATACTATTTACTTAAAAAATGCACTATTAACACTCATAAACTTTGCCAATGTAAGGATATACGGATCTGTGCTGAGGTGCATTGTTTTGTTTGTTTCTACCTATAAAAGTAGTAATTTCTCATATATTACATGTTTACATTATTGGTATCACAATTTGAGTCATAGTATTCACTTGAGAATGTAATATATACACTCGTAAACTTTGCCAATGACTGGGAGAGGCCATGGCCGCAGCCGCGATGCCTTGACATTCACCCCTATTCACGATTCTATTTCGATCAAAATTCGATGTATTTTGACTTAATAGTATTGAATTAACTAACCTAACCACCCTTACACCTAACTTAACCCAATGCAATCAAATGAAGTAAACATACATCGAAGCAGACTCATGAATTGACCACTGCTAGTTTCAGGCTATAAGGAAGTTGGGGCCGTAAACATCGCTATTAAGGGGGGTGACTTGCTTTTTGTTATTTCTCTCCTTTTCTCTCTTTCTCTGGCTTATATCCATTCGGCCCCATTCAGCCAACTATTTTAAGACGTTTATCCCCATCTAGGTGTCGATTTCTTCCTGGCGAGCGAAAGCGAGCCAGCATTATATGAAGAAATCCGGCTTCGCCGGAGACATTTTTCTATCGAAAAATGTACAAATTTAGCCTGCTGTCAAACAAAAATAAAAAATAAGCTGGCTCGCTACCGCTCACCAGTAAAAAATTGACACCTGGATGGGGATAAACGTCTTAAAACAGTAGGGTAGGTGTGGTGGAGTGGTCATGCCACTGGATTGGTACTCCAACCCGGGTTCAAATCCCGATATGTCAATGGGAAGATATTATTGGAATTGAATTTGTGCTGTACCTAGTATCAGTGCATTACCACAAAGCCCACCGAAATGCCAAAAAAATACCCTCATTGTTCCCTGATTAAATAACACTGTATGAATATTCCCACATTCAAAATATGTTACAGGGGTACAATGCCTAGTGAGTTCACTGCTCAATAGGTGGCGTTCTGAGAGTGAGGGTCTGAGTCTGGAGGGTGAGACGGTGAGACGGTGAAGCGCTTGAGCGAAGCAACCAGCCGCTTCAGAGATGGAGCTACTTCGAGCCATGATGGATGCTTCGCATGTCTCACTCCCCAGGCTGGAACAAGACCTCACGGGATTTACCGTGTTGAGCGGTGGAATGTACAGGCTCTCAGCCTATGCCCGAGAGGGAGTAGTTGGTATATAGAAAAAAAAATAAAAAAAGGCTGAATGGGGCCAAATGGATACAAGCCAGAGAAAGATAGAAAAGGACAGAACAAAAACAGGTCACCCCCTTAAACAAACGCTATATTATAATGTAGCTTTCCGATAGGTAAAAAGTATGTTGAATTATAGTAGTGTGTATATAAATTGACTATGACCGTATTTTAGCTGGTAATTCTGCTAAATATCGAGGTCTACAACTCCAACTTCCTTATAGAACGAAACTCGCAAGTGGTGAATTAAGGGCGAATAGAGAGGCCTAGCGGCTGCGGCTACGGCTATCGGTTCCCGTAGGTCTGTGTCACGGACTCTAACATTCCACTTTACTCACACACATGTCTCTTAAATTTACTATAATCGTATAACCATAGTCAGAATAAAGATGTTAAGACGTTTCATCGCATTAGTTTGGCGATTATATGATGCTTCAACCCAATAAGTTGTCGATTTTTCCTGGGCGAGCGATAGCGAGCCCGCAATTTGGGAGAGACCGGCCTTTGGCTAGGAAATTTTTCTACCGAAATATGTACACATTTAGCTTGAAGGGGGTCTGGGGGACGTGTTTTTAGTTTGAAGAGGGTGTGGAGAGGCGTTTTTCCAAGTCTAGCGGGTAAACTAAAAACACATTGTTCGAAGCACCAAATAGTGTTAAGATGAGCTGGTCTGGTGAACTTGTCTCGCGTGTGTCAAGTTTCTTGGTGGTGTAGTGGTTAAGGTGTCTAAAAATCTGTGTGTGATAACCCAGGTTCGAATCCTGGTGGATCACATATATGCTTTCATTAATTTCATTGGAGGTGTTTGGTGCTGTGGTAAAAATAAAAAAAATAAAAAAAATAAATAAGATGTCCCATCCAGAGAGTATTAGATATCATTGATGGTGACTATAGTCCGTTCATTCTAGGTGGGGCAGAAATCGTAACCTCTCGCCTTTGTAACTCAAAAAGGGCTAGAGCAAATGAGCTGTCAATGTATACACCTATTCCCTAGCCAAGTCTTCCTATTTGGTAGACATATTAGCTCGATTACTCTAGGTCCTTTTTGAGTTATGAGAGGTTAGGGGTTACGATTTCTGCCCAACCTGGAATGAACGGACTATAGTAGTGATGATAGTGACAGTTGATGACAGTATTAGTGATGATGGTGATAGTATTATTGATGACGGTAATACTTGTGATGATGATAACCCATCGCAGAGTTGGGTATGCCGTTTTGTTTTTTTATGACAAACGGCATATCTACTTTATGGTAGTTATAATAGAGATGATTGTGGAAATAGTTGTTGTAATGGTGGTAATTGTAGTGGTAGTTGTGATAGTGGTAGTGTTTTTTAAAGTAGTTATGATGGTGATTGTGGTAATAGTTGTAGTAATGGTGGTGGTGGTTGTGATTGTGTGGTGGCGATTATGGTAGTACTAGTGATTATGGTGGTGATGTTGGTGGTGATTGTGGTAGTAGTAGTGATGGTGGTGGTGATTGTGGTAGTTGTAGTAGTGATGGTGGTGGTGATTATGGTAGTAGTAGTAGTAGTGATGGTGGTGGTGATTGTGGTAGTTGCAGTGGTGATGGTGGTGGTTATTGTGGTAGTAGTGATGGTGGTGGTGATTGTGGTAGTAGTAGTGATGGTGGTGGTGATTGTGGTAGTAGTAGTGGTGGTGGTGATTGTGGTAGTAGTAGTGATGGTGGTGGTGATTGTGGTCGTTGTAGAAGTGATGGTGGTGGTGGTAGTAGTAGTGATGGTGGTGGTGATTGTGGTAGTAGTAGTGATGGTGGTGGTGATTGTGGAAGTAGTAGTGATGGTGGTGGTGATTATGGTAGTAATATAGCGATGGTGATTGTGGCAGTACTAGTGATGGTGGTGGTGATTGTGGTAGTAGTAGTGATGGTGGTGGTGATTGTAGTAGTAGTATAGTGATGGTGATTGTGGCAGTACTAGTGATGGTGGTGGTGATTGTGGTAGTAGTAGTGATGGTGGTGGTGATTGTAGTAGTAGTATAGTGATGGTGATTGTGGCAGTACTAGTGATGGTGGTGGTGGTTGTGGTAGTAGTAGTGATGGTGGTGGTGATTGTGGTAGTAGTATAGTGATGGTGATTGTGGCAGTACTAGTGATGGTGGTGGTGATTGTGGTAGTAGTAGTGATGGTGGTGGGAGTGAGGGATAGGGTGTGGTGGGGGTAGTGGGAGGGAAAGGTAGCGGTGGTGGTGATCACCATCACCACCACCCGCACCACACCCTATCCCTCACTCCTATCACCACCACCACCACCACACCCTATCCCTCACTCCTATCACCACCACCACTACCACACCCTATCCCTCACTCCTACCACCACCACCACTACCACACCCTATCCCTCACTCCTACCACCACCATATTACATACACACACACACCAAAAGGAGTGCTTACAATAAAGAGCCTAGATAATAAAATCACACACACACACACACACACACACACACACACACACACACACACACACACACACACACACACACACACACACACACACACACACGAACCATACTATGAATCTGAACTGAACCCAAACCAGATCCCCCACTGCACAGCTATACCTCACACACAGCTTAAGGGGAGGCGGTCGTTTTTCTGATCCACTTTCTCCCTCGTGTTTAGTTTCATTATTTTTGAGATGTTTAGACGTTCGGCCCATTTGTTTGGCGTTCTAAGACCTTTCGTCCCATTTCGTTATAAATGTTAAGACCTATCGTGCCATTTAGGTGTCGATTTTTTCCTGGCGAGCGAAAGCGAGCCTGTAATTGTAAGATGAACCGGCCTTCGGCCGGGACATTGTACACATTTATCTAAAAGGGGGGGGGGGTTTCTAGGGGATGCTTTTCTAAGTTTGAGGGATGTCTAGCGAGGAAACTAAGAATTTATGAATGAATGAATTTATAGGCCAAAAAAGCAGTCGGTGTCCCCTTAACCCTTTTTGTACCGGCACCATTCCTTTTACTCTATTCTGGCTACTATTAGACGATATTATTCAGTTTAAACAGGGCCTCCAGCATCTAACAGGCTTCGAACTATCTCACTTAACCCTATATAAGACCACAGCTCCTTCTTAAACTGCACACAATCGTCTAAATATAGCTAGAATAAAAAAAAAAAAAAAAAAAAAACAGAATAGGTTAACCCTTTGAGTACCAGCGACGTGCGTTATATTATATTCTAGATATATTTAGACGATATTATGCAACTTAGGAAGGATCTGCGGTAGTTAAAAGGGTTGATTGAGATAGTCTGGAAGCCTTATTATGGCTAGAGGTTCTTCCTAAGCTGAACAAAATCGTCTAATAGTTGCCAGAAGATGATACTTGCCAGAATATTTACCCCAAAAAATAACCACTGTCCCCTTGATGCCGCTCTCTCTATGAAGGATCTCGGGGAACAAATAATCGTGACTGTACTAGTATTTGGAGCAAGGGGTCTATGATTTGGAGGCTTGTAGGACCAATCTCCATAATAATTGGCTCAAATAATGGACTTTATGGTATTCCAGCCACTACCAACTCTCTCTCACACTCTCACATTCTCTCTCTCTCACACTCTCACATTTTCTCTCTCTCTCTCTCTCTCTCTCTCTCTCTCTCTCTCTCTCTCTCTCTCTCTCTCTCTCCATGTTGGACTGTAGTAGTACTAGGTCAGACCATCTTCATTCTCTCTCATGCATCTTCTCCCTCCTTCCGGTCCTCTCTCTCTCTCTCTCTCTCTCTCTCTCTCTCTCTCTCTCTCTCTCTCTCCATGTTGGACTGTAGTAGTACTAGGTCAGACCATCTTCATTCTACATCTGCATGCATTTCCGTCCTCTCTCTCTTTCTCTGAACCTGCTTCATTGGCATCCTTTCCTTCCACTTTTCCCTTACTACCAGGCTTGCTCACTCACTCTATCTCACAGACACACTCACACTCTCACTCTCGCACTCTTTCTATCTCACACACATACACACACACACTCTCTCTCTCTCTCTCTCTCACTCACTTTCTCTCTCTTACACTCCACCAATGGACCCAACACAGCAGCTCTCCCGGTAAATTGACACTCGCCAACACCGACTTTAATTCATTGTTCCCACCATGCCATTTAAGGGGTGACGGTTGTTTTTTGGTCCCCTTTCTCCCTCTTGTTTAGTCCCATTATTTTTTAGATTTCTAGACGTTCGGCCCATTTGTTTGGCGATTTTAAGACCTTTCGTCCCATTTTGTTATAAATGTTAAGACCTATCGTGCCATTTAGGTGTCGATTTTTTTCCTGGCGAGCGATAGCGAGCCTGTAATTGTAAGAGGAGCCGGCCTTCGGCCGGTACATTTGTCTAGCGAAAAATGTAAACTTTTATCTTGAGGGGGGGGGGGGGGTCTAAGGGATGTTTATATAAGTTTGAGGGATGTCTAGCGAGGAAACTAAGAATTTATGAATGTGTGAATTTATAGGCCAAAAAAGCAGTCAGTGTCCCCTTAAGCCAAGATTTGTATTTATTTATTTGCTATATTTATTTATTTGTATTATTGATTCCTGCATTTATTAATATATTTTATTTATATATCTATATATTGTCACGGACGAATCGCCCCCATGCACCTCTGTCCCCAGTCAGTTAACGCCCCTCCTCCCATCCAGCACCACTTTCACGCATATACTTAACTCCATCCTTCCACCTCACTCTCGGTATACCTCTCCCTCTCTGTCCTTCCACCTCACTTTGTTACACTCTCTTAGTCATTCTCTTGCTTCCTATACGTTCTACATGGCCGAACCACCTCAAGGTGTGTTCATTTATTGCTTATAGATTATGGTTTAGACATCTATCAAACCTTAAACAAAAAACCCTTGCAGAAAAATGTGTACATTTTTCGATAGACAGATGTACGGTTCCTCCTAAATTACAGGCTCGTCATCCTTAGTCAAGCCAGTGTCTCATGAGGGGTTTTTCCGGCCATTTTCGATGTTACAATTATGTCTCGTAATATGTATAGAGGATCTTCAACATTGGAATCGTAAACTAGACTGAAGGTAGATGATGCTATAGTTTATTCGCTGTAAGAAGGCGAGAAATCGTTAACTCTATCCTCTGTAACTCAAAAAGGTCTAGAGCAAATTGGATGTAAATGTCCACATATATTCCTTGACTGACTCTTCCTAAATGGTAGAAATAGTAGCTCAATTACTCTAGTCGTTTTTGAGTTACAGGGGTTAGATGTAATGATGCCAAAATACAATTGCCCGTAAAAACAAAAAAATGACGGAAAAAACGCTCATATGCCACCGCTTTTGACGTTCCATACTTCACAGCCAATTGGATCGCTACAGTTCAATTCGTTACGCTACACAGCCGGTGGTGTTAAAGGGGTGAAGTTTCGGGAGTTTTGTTACCGAGTTTTATGGGTGTGTATTGTGTGTATGAGAGAGTGAGAGAGAGTTAGAGTGAATGTGTTTGAGAGTGCGAGTGAGAGTGAGATAGAGACAGAGAGTGTGAGTGAGTGTGAGCGAGTGTGAGAGTGAGTACGAGTGAGGGCAAGAGTGGAAGAGAATAAGGTACAAATAAAATAAAAGAAAATACACACTCACACATGCATTCATTTTTTTTTCTCTCTCTCTCTCTCTCTCTCTCTCTCTCTCTCTCTCTCTCTCTCTCTCTCTCTCTCTCTCTCTCTGTCTCTCTCTCTTTGATAAAACAAGTGTACTCTCTTTTTACGTTGTGTGAGCGAGTTTCTATAAATGTTTTAGGGAAGTGCGTGGGTGTATAATTTAAATTTAGAATGCATGTGGGTGTGTGGGTGGGTGTGCGTGGGTGTATAAATATATGTGTGTGTGTGTTTGTTTACTATAATAATTGTCATAGCCTGTACAATATAGTCAACTATATTCAACTATTTAACTATCTTCCTTATCACTATATATATATATATATATATATATATATATATATATATATATATATATATATATATATATATATATATCAATATATTACATATATTTGTATGTGCCTATTGTATTATGTATATGTATATGTGTGTGTGTGTGTGTGTGTGTGTGTGTGTGTGTGTGTGTGTGTGTGTGTGTGTGTGTGTGTGTGTGTGTGTGTGTGTGTGTACTTCCATTATCATATTTAGTGTTCATATCTTTACCTAGCTATGTAGCCTATGTATCTATCAATGGATACATATAGCATCACTTTGTTGGTTAAGGGGAGATGAGTCGTTATTATAGTTCCCCTTCTTCCTCATGCTTAGCCCCATTTATTTTAAGACGTTCAGGCCATTAGTTTGGCGATTTTAAGACATTTTGCCCCATTTATTTGACAAAACTAAGATATTTCGTGTCATTTAGGTGTCGATTTTTCCTGGCGAGCGATAGCGAGCCTGTACATTAAGAGGAAACGGCCTTCTACCAGTACATTTTTATTATCGAAAAATTTACAAATTTATTTTGAAGGAGGGTCTTGGGCATGTGTTTGTTTAAGCTTGATGGAGGTCTAGGGAAGAAACTAGAAAAACACATTTATAAAGATATATATAAATGAGCCAATATATACGCCCATCGGGGGTTATATAAGAAAAATCTGTATCATTCAAAGTGGTAAAGTTGATCTTAATTATCCTTTTCACTCACGCAGCTCCCTTCATGATGTATCAGAATCATCTAGCATTAGCCTGAATATACTGTCAAAAAATGTACAAATTTATCTTGATGGAGGTCTAGCGAGGAAACTCAAAAATAAATGAATACACGAATTAATAGAGCAACAAAACAACCACTAGCGCCTTAACCCTTTCAGTACCAGCGACGTGAGTTATATTTTATTCTAGCTATATTTAGACGATATTATGCAGCTCCAGAAGGATCTGTGATAGTTAAAAGGATTGGTTGAGATAGTTTGAAGCCTTAATATTTCTAGAGGTCCTTCTGAAGCTGAATAAAAGCGTCTCATCATTGCCAGCATATAATTAGAAATATGTCACCGGTACTAGACGGGTTAATATTAGATAAACAAAAGAAAATGCCTCCTGCTTATATTCCACGTGACAAATGTATTCATCGACCTGCTAATATATCTATCAAATCTGTCTATCTCACTATCCATTCATCCTGCTGTGTTGGTGGTGTAATGGTTTAGATGCTTACGTTCGGGGTTTGATGTCCCGAGTTCGAATCCCGGGAGGATCATATGCTTTCATTAATTTATTCAAGTGCATTGGGGTTTGTAATGGAGGATTAATGTTAAGAACGGGGGTTTCCTTTTAAAATTATATCAATCTATTTGCCTGACAATCTAACTATCCAATTATCCATCAATTCACTTATCTATTATCTATCTATCTTCCTCTATCTATATATCTATCTAGCTATTTATCTGTCTATCTATCTATCTATCTAGCTATTTATGTCTATCTATCTATCTATCTATCTATTTATCTGTCTATCTATCTATCTATCTATCTATGTATCTGTCTATCTATCTATCTATCTAACCACTTACGTGTCACCTATCTATCACACCAGCCAGTCCAGCTATATTCCCTCCGTATATATATATTTGTTTTTCACTCACATGTTTTATCCACAATTTCACGTTTTTTTCACCAATTTTTCACCCAATTTTTTTCTTGTCGCACCAAAGTAAAAATGATACCACCAGTTCACAGAGGGTTTTTGGTGGGCGCTTTATTGCATTGTGGAAGGTTTTGAGCCTTTTTTTTTTTTGGGGGGGGGGGGTTATATACCGTACTAACCGAGTGAGGAAGGGTTCGTTGCTCGCTACCCTCATCATTCGGCAATTTTTGAGGCCGACGGGACCTGGCTTGTGTTGCGTAGCTATTGTCTCTATGTTGCATGGTCCAACAACCTATAGACTTATGTGCTCGGGCAAGTCCTGAAAGCTCTCTGCTAGGCTTTGGAGGCCGACGGTAGCAAGCCTATGCCACTCACCGGATGAAGTAACCCCAATTCCCCCCTCATCCTAGACTGCTTGGCATGAGTGGATATAAAGAACACAAACACACAAACAAACACACACACACACACACACTGAAAGCACACATAGAGGTACCCACTTACATAATTATAATACACGAAATATTTACGGAAACACTCTTACATGCACTCAACGCAACGTAAAATGATACTTTTGTTTTATCCGCCAGTGTTGTGTGTGTGTGTGTGTGTGTGTGTGTGTGTGTGTGTGTGTGTGTGTGTGTGTGTGTGTGTGTGTGTGTGTGTGTGTGTGTGTGTGTGCGTGTGTGTACTCATATACTGTATGTTCGTATGTGTGTGATTTCACGTTTCTCTATGTGTGTGCATTATCCCTCCCTCCCTCCCTCTCCCTCTCTCTCTCTCCCTCTCCCTCTCTCTCTCTCTCTAAGATAACTCGCTTTATTTTCACTTAAGAAACGGAGGATAAGAGGAAAACTGATTGAGTGTTTTAAGATTTTAAAAAGATTCAGTAACATTAACCCTGATAAACTATTTAAGATAGTCAAAGAGTTCTACAGGAGGAAACAAGTTAAAATTAATAATGGGTAAGAAAGCAAACCTGGATAAAAAAAAAAAAAAAAAAAAATTCACTCACAATATAATTAGTGAGTGGAATACACTCCCAAATAAAGTAATAGATACTGTCTCAATAGATGCATTTAAAGAAAAAGTCTAAGACTCATACCACAGAGAAATAGGGATGGAGTAAGTAATAACCAATGATAGAACGATGTAGTAGTAACGAACACTGCTTCCAGTTGAAGAGAGCTAACTGAGAACAAAACAATCTATATAATTACAGTATATACTGTATATGTATGTATATATTACTACAGGTGAAGGTTTGCATGCCATTTCCTTTCCATTTCTAACTGTCTATAAATTCCTTCGGGCGGTTTCCAAGATCTGCAAGGTTATTCACTTCCAACTGTTTTCATGTACGGCAATTGCCGGAGGGACGGAGGGTTGGGAGAGAGCCTTCTTCTTTGCTATTCTTTCCTTCCACTGTCCCTTACTCTCGGGTTAGCTATTTCTACTAGAATTAAGTCTTGACCACCTCACTGGGATCGTAAGATCTGTGTGGTCAGTGTATCTATGTAAATCTATGTAAATCTCAAAACGCTTCATATAATCCTCTCAAGGTGTTAGTTACGATAGTGTCTACCCATTTCATTCCTAGTGGTCTTTCTTAAACTGCATAAATTTGTCTAATAATAACCAGAAGATACTGAAAGATTGCACCATCGCATCCTGAAGGGGTTACTTATATCAGCCATTTCTCACCTTATTTCAGCCTATTTCCTTCCCAGTCTCCTCTCAGACCGTCCGCTATTCGTCCAACACCACCGCTAACCCCTTCCCACACTTCCGGCACCCGAATATCGCGCACAAAAAGCAAAAATAACTACGGGAAAACCGACGCGTCTTTACCCAGTGTCTCCGCCTCTAGGAATCAAGCGAGAGTCTATAGTCCACCGCCTGGAAACTTGCACAAGATAACAGAAATACGCGGCTTAAAAATCGACTAAACTATTAAACTGCTAAGTCAATATCAGTATGTTGTTTGTGGATAGTGAAAATAATTATGACGATCCCCTACAGTTAAATAAGGAAGGTGATTTGATTGGCCTCTCGGGGTACCCAGCCGAGACAGCCAAATGTCGCGCTTTTCCCGCCCAAACCACCAAATGTCTTCCGTTTTCTATGTACTGTACGTGACATTGTATCACTTGGATTAAGGGAGCCCACCTCGCTTTTTTTTTCTTTCTCTCCCTCTCTCTTTGGCTTGTATCCATTCGGCCCCATTCAGCCTACTATTTTAAGACGTTTACCCCCATCCAGGTGTCAATATTTTCCTGGCAAGCGGTAGCGAGCCAGCATATATATATTTTTGTTTTGACAAGCTAAATTTGTACATTTTTCGATAGAAAAACGTCTCCGGTGAAGCCAGATTTCTCCATACAATGCTGGCTCGCTATCGTTCGCCAGGAAGAAATCGACACCTGGATGGGGATAAACGTCTTAAAACAGTTGGGTGAATGGGGCCGAATAGATACAAGCCAGGGAAAGAGAGAAAAGGAGAGAAAGATAAAAAAAAAAAGCCGGTGACCCCCCTTAATATATCTGAATAAAGGATGCTATTATGTACAGTGGCGCAAATAAGTCATGTCTCAGCTGTCATTACGTTTGGCTCGCTCTGATCTGTATTAATGTCTGTCAGATGTTGGATAGGGTGGTTCAGTGTTGGAACAGGTTTGTATATCTCACTCGAAATGAATACATCAAGTATAGATATGGCTGATACCAACTATTGATCAAAAATATACTTGGTGCCGCGCCATCACTTATTTGGCCGACTGTACATTAGGCGTCGAGTCTCATAATCACACAAATGACCACTTGCGAGTTTCAGGCTACAAGGAAGTTGGAGCCGTAAACATCGATATTGAACAGTAATACAATAATAGTGTAGCTTTCCGGTGGCTAAAGGGTACGTTGCATTGGGTTTCATGTATTGATGAATGTACTACGACCGTATTTTAGCTGGTAATTCTGCTAAATATCGTTGTCTACAGCTCCAACTTCCTTATAGAACGAAACTCGCAAGTAGTCAATTGCTCACGTTAATTAAAAAAAACAAAAAACAAAAACAAAAATTATATATACAATAACGATACACGCAAATTAACTACAATCCAATACATATACAAACTTACAGATGAACACAGACCAAACACACAGGTGAACACAGACCAAACACACAGGTGAACACAGACCAAACACACAGGTCTGTCCCCTACTAACTTCCTAATCCTGCCACGGACATTAGTTCCAGGGCAGTAATTCCCTTTCCAATGTTCCCTTACCCACTCTAAACCACTGTTTGGACACTTGATCCTCAGTGTTTTGGAGGACAAGCAACCTAGAAGGGTCACTAGATCTGTTGTTGCTTGATTTCCTTTGTATATACTTATTGTGTAAAACTGACCCATATCAACCTATACATATTCCTTTCAACACACAGATATAAGTACACATTATAAAAGCACGCACGCACACACGTACTCCTCTCTCTCTCTCTCTGTCACGGCAATACGATTCTATTTCTCTTTTCCATTGGGTACCCTAGCTTAATCTCTCTCTCTCTCTCACTCTCTGATGGCAATACGATTCCATTTTACTTTTCCATTGGGTACCCTAGCTTAATCTCTCTCTCTCTCTCTCTCTCTCACTCTCTGATGGCAATACGATTCCATTTTACTTTTCCATTGGGTACCCTAGCTTAATATCTCTCTCTCTCTCTCTCTCTCTCTCTCTCTCTCTCTCTCTCTCTGATGGCAATACGATTCCATTTTACTTTTCCATTGGGTACCCTAGCTTAATCTCTCTCTCTCTCTCTCTCTCTCTCTGATGGCAATACGATTCCATTTTACTTTTCCATTGGGTACCCTAGCTTAATCTCTCTCTCTCTCTCTCTCTCTCTCTCTCTCTCTCTCTGATGGCAATACGATTCCATTTTACTTTTCCATTGGGTACCCTAGCTTAATCTCTCTCTCTCTCTCTCTCTCTCTCTCTCTCTCTCTCTCTCTCTCTCTCTGATGGCAATACGATTCCATTTTACTTTTCCATTGGGTACCCTAGCTTAATCCTCCTCCTCTCCTCTCTTCTCTCTCTCATCCTCTCTCTCTGATGGCAATCGATTCCATTTTACTTTTCCATTTGGGTACCCTAAGCTTAATCTCTCCTCTCTCTCTCTCTCTCTCTGATGGCAACGATTCCATTTTACTTTTCCATTGGGTACCCTAGCTTACTATCTCTCTTCTCTCTCTCTCTCTCTCTCTCTCTCTCCTCCCCTCTCTCTCTCTCTCTCTCTCTCTCTGATGGCAATACGATTCCATTTTACTTTTCCATTGGGTACCCTAGCTTAATCTCTCTCTCTCTCTCTCTCTCTCTCTCTCTCTCTCTCTCTCTCTCTCTCTGATGGCAATACGATTCCATTTTACTTTTCCATTGGGTACCCTAGCTTAATCTCTCTCTCACTCTCACTCTCTGATGGCAATACGATTCCATTTTACTTTTCCATTGGGTACCTAGCTCTCGCTCTCGCTCTCTCTCGCTCTCTCTCTCAAACCAACTACGGTATATTGTTTGCGTGAAGGCAAATGGCCACTAGAGCTTTATAGGAAGCAAGGGAGTACTAGAGCTTCTGTCTGGGAGCTTAAGGGGGGGGGGGGGGTCGTTTTTCTGGTCCCCTTTCTCCCGCGTGTTTAGCCCATTTAGTTTTGAGATTTTACGACGTTCGGCCCATTAGTTTGGCGATTTTAACACCTTTTGCCCCATTTCGTTGTCAATTTTATGACATCGCGCTATTTAGGTGTCGATTTTCTTCTGTCGAGCGAGAGCGAGCCTGAAATTTGAAGAGGAATCGGCCTTCGGCAGGGACATTTTTCTACCGAAAAATGTACAAATTTATTTTGAAGGGGGTCTAGGAGGTGGTTTTATAAGCTTGATGGACGTCTAGCGAGGAAACTAAGAAATATAAGAATACATTATAATAAATAGACCAAAAAGAACGGGCCATCTCCCCTTAACCCTTCCAGCACCATGGCGTTATTGTCGTCTTTCTCTGGTTAACATTAGGCGATATATTTACCTTATAATCTACCTCAAATAATCAAAAGGGTTAATGGGGGGGGGGGTAGTTGTTAGATTTTTGTTTAGCCGTTTTCTATTTATTATTATTTTAGCTCCCTCCCTAGGCCTCCATCAAGCTTAATACATAATCCTCAAGACCCCCCTTCGAGAATCATTTGTACATTTTTCGGCAGAAAAATATCTTGACTGAAGGCCGTTCATCCAAATTTACAGGCTCGCTATCGCTCGCTAGAGAAAATTACAGCTAAATGACACGAAATGTCTAAATATTGACAAACAAATGGAGCAAAAGGTCTTACAATCAACAACCTAATGGGGCGCACGTCTTAAACATTCGAAACTAATGGAGCCAACAATGAGGTAGAAGGAGGTCCAGAAAAAAAGACATACCTCCTCATCTTATGTGGAACAAAACGCAAACTGAAAGACATTGTGGGCTTCTCGGTCAACTGTAATGATATTCCTATAACAACAGTGTCACAAGTTAAATATCTGGGACTGAAACTGGACGCGAGTTTGTCAGGTGAAACAATTTTGGAATCTATCCTGAGTAAGTGTAGAGCACGTATAAAATACCTGTATAGACAGGTGGGATGCTTGCCCGCGGCGACCAAAAAGACCCTCTGCCAAGCGCTTGTTCAATGTCATTTTGACTATTCTGTGTCATCCTGGTACTCTGCATCATCTAAATCAGCACAGCACAAACTTCAGGTCACTCAAAATAAAATGGTTTGGTTCATGCTGAACCTAGGACCCAGATCACATGTTGGCCAGGAACAACTTCAGTCACTAGGTATGCTCAATGTCTCTGACAGGGCCAAACAAATCAGGCTCACTAATGCCTTCAAATTTTCTATGACAGAGCTCCAGAGTATCTAAAGAATGATTTTGTTAAAGCAAATGAGAGGAGTGGACATAATACAAGAAACAAGATGTTTAATTTTAAGGTCCCGAGAATCCAAGGACAGGGTAAGCAAACATTCTTCTTCACTGCCATCAAAGACTGGAACGACCTACCCCAGTCAGTCCGTGAAAAGAGAACACTGTATTCCTTCAGACGTAGCCAGAAGGAACACCTGAACCGGACAGCTGCGAGAAGGGAGCACCAAGCTTATGTCTACTACTAAATACGACATAAGAGATAGACAAACCAAACTGAAATGATTACTGATTACGGATTACTGATATTTACTATAGGATGTAAGGTATCTTAAAATAACCCCCTAGAAATACTTTCTCTAAAGTATCTATTTCTTTATCCTCCTCATTTCCCCAGCTAACCTAATCCCACAAGGACCCCAATGGAAATACGCCTAACGGCCTTATTGGGCTATCCTTAGTTGGAATTATGCAAGGCTGGTACATGTCATTTTTGTAACATACTATGTGGTACCAACTCTGTAAATTGCTAACTGAATAAATATTATTATTATTATTATTATTATTATTATTATTATTGTAATTATCGAATCATCTTAAGGGGGGGTCACCGGCTATTTTTTGTATCTTTCTCTCCTTTTCTCTCTTTCCCTGGCTTGTCCATTTGTCCCCATTCAGCCAACTGTTTTAAGACGTTTATCACCATCCAGGTGTCGATTTCTTCCTGGCCAGCATTTTATGGAGAAATCCGGCTTCCCCGGAGAAATTTTTCTATCGACAAATGTACAAATTTAGCTTGCTGTAAAAAAAAAATATATATACTGTATATGCTGGAAAATATTGACACCTGGATGGGGGTAAACGTCTTAAAACAGTAGGGTGAATTGGGCCGAATGGATACAAGCCAAAAAGAGAGGGAGAGTAAGAGAAAAAAAAGCGAGGTGGGCTCCCTTAAGAGATAAAGTTTTCAATCATATAAGACAGTGAAGTTATAAGACAATTTATATAAGACAGTGAAGTTATAAGACAATTTATATATGACAGTGAAGTTATAAGACAATTTATATAAGACAGTGAAGTTATAAGACAATTTATATAAGACAGTGAAGTTATAAGACAATTTATATAAGACAGTGAAGTTATAAGACAATTTATAAGACAAAGATATTAAGTAAGATCATCAAAAAAGACATTAACCCCTTCTATACCGACGACGTCCTTTATATTTTATCCTGACTACTTTTAGACGATTTTATTCAGTTTAAAAAGGGCCTCCAGCAATGAAAAGGCTTCGAACTATCGCCCTCAACCCTTTTTACTACCGCAGATCCTTCTTAAGCTGCACAAAATCGTCTAAATATAGCCAGAATAGAATTATAAAGACGTCGCCGATACAGAAGGGGTTAAAGTAAGACATCACCTAGGACAATCAAGTACAACAAACAATCAAGAACAAAGTACAACATTGCCTCCAGGGATGTCAGTCCGTCCAAGCCTCAATATTATCAGCACACTATCAGGCAATGTCCAGTCACTCACAGGTAGGAGATTCAATAAGACAATTAAGTACAACAAACAATCAAGAACAAAGTACAACAATGCCACCAGGGAAGTCAGAGCGTCCAAGCCTTAATATTATCTGCACACTATCAGGCAATGTCCAGTCACTCACAGGCAGGAGAAATGTTGTGAGTCAACCCTTCACCACCATTACGTTCATTATAAATATATATATATATATATATATATATATATATATATATATATATATAATATATATATGCACACAGGCTATGCACACACACACACACACCGCACGTACAGTCGCACACACTCACAATCTCTCTCTCTCTCTCACACACACACACACACAATAAAGCCCACATTTGAGTTGGTCCCTTGCACGAGTGGTTATAAATCATAGAACTAATGCATCAGTTTTGTCTGGGCCTTGCTGAAATGGTTTGTAAAGCTCGGGGGTTTTATTGGTCGTGTTTAGTAGCGCACTGTGTTGGCGGCTTGATGTGTGGTGTGAGAAAGAGTGAGAGTGAGAGTGAGAGTGAGAGTGAGAGTGAGAGAGAGTACAAAGGATTAGAGAGAGAAAGAGCACAAGAGATCAGTGACCCTTCTAGTGCTGCTTGTCCTCCAAAACCTGAGATCAATTGTCCAAACAGTGGTGGTTGGGTGGGTGGGTTGGGTGGTGGGTGGGTGGTGGGAGAGGTGGTTGTGTGTGTGGGTGGGTGTGTGTGTGTGTGTGTGGGGTTGTGGGTTGTGTGTGTGTGTGTGGGTGTGTGTGTGTGTGTGTGTTTGTGTGTGCATGTGTTCGTTGTATGTGTGTGTTTGTGTGTGTGTGTGTGTGTGTGTGTGTGTGTGTGTGTGTGTGTGTGTGTGTGTGTGTGTGTGTGTGCTGGAGTGTGTACGTGCTTGAATGTATGTGTGTGTGTTTGTATGCCTGTGTGTGTTTGTCTATGTGCTTGAGTGTTCATATAGTTGGAGGCCAGGAAGTCAAGAGCCAACATCCACACACGGGCTATAGTCTATTCGCAGTAAGTAGGCGGTTAGAGGTTATATGATGTGTTGCCCACGTAAAGCGAAGGGACTATAGGAGAACGAAAACGACTGCGCTGTAAAATTGGCGTCTATAGGGAGAAAACTACGAAAATAATAGCAATCCAATAAATAAGCCAATAAATATGCCCCCACCAATTGATCGGTCGAAATGCGTCAATAATCAAAATAAATCACTCCAATTAACCACTTCTGTACCGGCGACGTATTTGTTTTATTTGATTCAAGCCATATTTAGACCATTGTGTGCCGTTTAAGATGGATCGGTGGTAGTCACATGGGTAAGCGAGATAGATTGAAGCCTTTTCATGGCTGGAGGCCCTTTCTAAACTGAATACAAATCGTCTAATAGAAGCCAGAATATAGTTAAAAACACGTCGCCGGTACAGAGAGAGTTAAGGGGGGGTCACCGGATTTGTTTTTATCTTTCTATTATTTTCTCTCTTTCCCTGGCTTGTATCCATTCAACCCCATTCAGCCAACTGTTTTAAGACGTTTATCACCATCCAGGTGTTGATTTCTTTCTGGCGAGCGATAGCGAGCTAGCATTATATGGAGAAATCCGGCTTCGCCGGAGACATTTTTCGATAGAAAAATTTACAAATTTAGCTTGCTGTCAAAGCAAAAACATATATATGCTGGCTCGCTACCGCTCGCCAGGAAAATATTGACACCTGGATGGGGGTAAATGTCTTAAAACAGTAGGCTGAATGGGGCCGAATGGATACAAGCCAAAGAGAGAGGGAGAGAAAGAGAAACAAACCGCGGTGGGCTCCCTTAAGGGGGGTGACCTGCCTTTTCTCTCTTATATTCTCTCTCTCTCTCTGGCTTGTATCCATTCGGCCCCATTCACCCTATTGTTTTAAGACGTTTGTCCCCATGCAGGTGTCGACTTTTTTCCTGGCGACCGGTAGCGAGCCAGCATATTTTTTAGAATGTTTTTGACAGCAGGCTAAATGTGTACATCTTTCGATAGAAAAATGTTTCCGGCGAAGCTGGATTTCTCCATAGGCTACAATGTTGGCTCGCTATCGCTCGCCAGGAAGAATTGAACGGAAGGGGATAAACGTCTTAAAACAGTTGGTTGAATAGAACCAAATGGATACAAGCCACAGAAAGAGAGAAAAGGAGAACAAAAGCAGGTCACCCCCCTTAAACGGTCAAAATGCGTCAAAATCCACACCAATTTTTTTCCCTTGGCCTCGCTCTCGTTCTCTGCCAGCGCGGGTTGTGTACTTTTACTCTTGACTTCCTGACTTCAACAACACAAACAAACAAACACACACACACTCGGGCACATAAATAAACACACGCACAAACACTCAAGCTTATAAACACACTCATTCTGCGGTCTCTCTCTCTCTCTCTCTCTCTCTCCCCCTTAGAATTGAAAAGGTTCAGCACTAGTATTTGTGGACACTTTATAAGATCGTGCATTGGAACAAACTTCCCTCCGAAGTTGTAAATAGTTCTTCAGTAGAGCAGTTCCCACATCTGACAGACATTAATACAGCATATAGTGACGTCGTTCACTATATATTCTAGAAACTATTAGAAGATTTTATCCAGCTTAGGAAGGACGTCTACACACAATCTCAACCAACCCTTTTAGCTACCATATATCCTTCCGAAGCTTCATAAAATCGTCTAAATGTTGCCGAAATCAAATATACAAAACATGATGATGACCGGTACCGAAAGGGTTAAGAAAAAATGTTCCGCTAGTTAGGAAGATTTTTTGTTTTAGTTTAGGCGGTTTTTAGTCTCCTCTATTATCTTTTTAGTCTCCTCTATTATCTTTTTAGTCTCCTCTGTTATCTTTTTAGTCTCCTCTATTATCTTTTTAGTCTCCTCTATTATCTTTTTAGTCTCCTCTATTATCTTTTTAGTCTCCTCTATTATCTTTTTAGTCTCCTCTATTATCTTTTTAGTCTCCTCTATTATCCTTTTAGTCTATTATCTTTTTAATCTCCTCTATTATCTTTTTAGTCTCCTCTATTATCTTTTTAGTCTATTATCTTTTTAGTCTCCTCTATTATCTTTTTAGTCTCCTCTATTATCTTTTTAGTCTCCTCTATTATCCTTACCCTTAGTCTCCTCTATTAGTCTAGTCTCCTCTATTATCTTTTTAGCTCCTCTATTATCTCTTTAGTCTCCTTATTACTTATAGTCTCCTCTATTATCTCTTTAGTCTCCTCTATTATCTTTTTAGTCTCCTCTATTATCTTTTTAGTCTCCTCTATTATCATTTTAGTCTCCTCTATTATCTTTTTAGTCTCCTCTATTATCTTTTTAGTCTCTATTATCTTTTTAGTCTCTATTATCGTCTCCTCTATTATCTTTTTAGTCTCTATTATCTTTTTAGTCTCTATTATCTTTTTAGTCTCCTCTATTATCTTTTTAGTCTCCTCTATTATCTTTTTAGTCTCCTCTATTATCTTTTTAGTCTCTATTATCTTTTTAGTCTCCTCTATTATCTTTTTAGTCTCCTCTATTATCTTTCCTTCCCTATCTTTAACTCTTCCTGTTCTTCTTCCCTGTTAGCCACGACTATTCCTGCACTTAACCCCTTCAGACTCATATGTCGGAGAGGGTTAAGATGTTTCCTTCACACATCAAGGTCGCCTTCCTTTCATTTTACCATTGGCTTATTTTGTCTTTTTTCTATTTTGTAATTGTTTCCCCTCCTTCTTTTACTTCCTCCTTAAGGGGAAGTTTTTAGTGTGTTTCCTAGACTTCCATCAAGCTTGAAATTACACCCCCATGATCCCTTTTCAAGATAAATGTGTACATTTTACGGTAGAAAATTTTTCCGGCCGAAGGCCGGTTCCTCTTAAATTACAGGCTCGCTATCGCTCGCCAGGAAAAAATCGACACCTAAATGGGACGAAAGGTCTTAAAAGTGACATAAATGGGGTGAAACTTCTTAAAATCGCCAAACAAATGGGGCGAACGTCTTAACATTTCAAAAGCAATGGGGCTAAACATAAGGGAAAAAGTAGTCAAGAAAAAAATCCCTCAAGTGGATATCTCCCCTTAAGGGGGGTCACCGGCTTTGTTTAATCTTTATCTCCTTTTCTCTCTTTCCCTGGCTTGTATCCATTCGGCCCCATTCAGCCAACTGTTTTAAGACGTTTATCCCCATCAAGGTGTCGATTGCTTCCTGGCGAGCGATAGCGAGCCAGCATTGTACGGAGAAATCCGGCTTCGCCGGAGATATTTTTTTATCGAAAAATTTACAAATTTAGCCTGCTGTCAAAACAAAAATATATATATGCTAGCTCGCTACCGCTCGCCAAGAAAATATTGACACCTGGATGGGAGTAAACGTCTTCAAATAGTAGGCTGAATGGGGCCGAATGGATACAAGCCAAAGCGAGGGAGAGAGGGAGAAAAAAAAGCGAGGTGGGCCCCCTTAAATGTCTTCTTCTTCCTCCTCCTTATTTTTCCACCTCCTCCCCTTCTTCTTCTTCGTCCTTAAATTTCGTCTTCTTCATCTTCTTTACCTAATCCCATGTCTCTAATAGCGTACCGTTTTCTTTGTCTCTCTCTAATCCACTCTTTGTTTTGTCTTTTGTCTCTTCCTCTCATCATTCTCTCCTTCTCTATCCTCCTCCTTCTTCTTCTTCTTCTTCTTTATTGTATTCTTCTTCTTGCTTTTCATTTTCCATCTACTCCTCCTTCATGTTTCTCTTCCTTCATTCTTTTATTTTCCATCTCTTCCTCTTTCTCGCTTCTCTTCCATCTTTCTTTCATTTGCCTATCCTTCGCTTCCTCCTCCTCCTCCTCTTCTTCTTTCATATCTTCCTACCCCGTGCTACCGCCATACGCTGCAGACGCTCTGTCAACGCTCTCACGATATCGATCATAATTTGAGTATTAACTACTCATCCTCTTCATTCTTGTGCATGAAAGGTGGTTAAGAGCACGTTTAACCATCCTGTAGCTTAGTAAGTAACACTGCACGATATTTCGCTGTGTATTGACTGAAAAACTTTGTGTTTATCACAAGACTCCTGCTCGGACAGGGCGCCACTAGCGCCATCTATTGTTTTGTTTTGCTTTGTAAACAAACGCTCTCTTATTACTATTTTATAAAATCGTAGCCCCTAATTTTACCCATTACCTACTGTAGTAAGTATCAATTTAACTGCCTTGTATGTAAGTAAAGCTGCGCATATTAATTTGCTAATAAACAATATTGTTTACTAACTAACCGCCTACAGGGACTAACGCCGACACCATTTTGTAAACAAACCTTTTTTGGGGATTATACATATTAAATTCCAGCAAATTTTGTACCAAATTTAAGTGCATTCATTTATCTTTTCCCCATAGATATATTCTTGACTTTTTCTCCTCAGACTGATTTTACTTTAAGCTAAGGGTGGTTATTTGTACAAACTAACCTAGCCTAACCCAACCTGCCAAGCTTTTAACCTAACCCAAACCTAGCCTAGCCTATAGCCAGCCAATCTGTTTTATTATTAACTCTTGTAGATACTTGTATTTGGTATCCTACTGTAGCTATATATATCTGTAATTTTAGTTGTTGCTTGCACGATCTTGTAATAACCTTTGACTGATACACTTTTTTATCTAAAAAGAGTAGGCTACTGCTTTACTAGGCTTCAGTGACACCAGGGTCATCTGTTGACACAGTATATAACCCCTTGTGTGCAGTCACACTTTATTTTTATATAATCTCTATTTGGTGAATTGTATATTTAGTTACATATTCTGTTATACATATATTTGTGTAAGGTTAGGTTATCACACCTGGTAGCCTATTTCTGCGGATTTCAATTTTATTATATTCGGTTAGGCTATTCAACGCTGGTAGCCTATTATTGCGTATTTCAATTTAAAAAAAAAAAAAACTTTTGGTTAGGCTATCGCCCCTGGAAGCCTAATTCTGCGTATCTCAACATTTTTGTTTTCGGTTAGGCTATCACCCCTGATATCCTATTTCTGCGTATTTCAGCATATTTGTTTTCGGTTGAAGTGATTGAAGTGTTTTTAAAGTGAGTGAAGTGTTGTAAAGTGAGTGAATTGTTTTTTAAGTGAGTGAAGTGATCTGAAGAAAGTGACTTGTCACCATGCCTCGCGCTTGTGCGAACTGCGCCGGTAGGTTTGGTGAGTCCATGTTTGCTACTATCGATCTTCAAGTCTGCCGGCTCTGCCAGCAACGAGAGAATTTTACAGTGAAATTAGATGAAGCCTACACAAGATCAACGTTCCTCACCATGAAGCTGGAATCACTCCAAGAGTTTGTAACACTCAACGTTGGAGTGCCACAAACTTCAATTGTCACCGCAACTCCAGCAGCCACCAACGCCCCAACGTCAAATGCCAACAATTCAACGCCTACAGTAGCCATTTCAGCTGATGTTTCCGATACTCAAGATACAAATAGCGACTCTCTTCCCCCTCAAGACAACTTCCGTGTCGTGAGGAACAACGTTTGCCCCAAGACCAGGAAACACATACCGATTACCGAGTGTCAAAACCGTTTCCAGATATTCGCAGACTCAGATGACGAAGAGGAAATAGAAGAAGTCCGGCTCGTGGGAGACTCGATGATACGTGGTCAGCTCACAGAGTTTTGCGCCAGGGCACCTAAGACCAGGAAGAGTTTTTGTATCCCTGGTGGTGGTGTGGATGACGTAGTTGCAGCAGTTGACGAAGTATCAAAGCTGGCCCCTGCAAATACAATGTACGTCATCCACGTTGGATCCAACGATATACAGCGAACCCGGTCGGAAGATTTGCTTTTACAGTACCAGCAGCTGATCAAGTCGTTTAAGGAGAAGTCATCAAGGATCATCGTCTCAGGAATCGTCCCCCGGCTCGGTGTAGAGAGCCGATTTTACAACATAGCCACCAGCACAAATCGTTGTCTAGCAAACCTCTGCAGGAAGGAGAACGTGGGATTCGTCGACACCTGGGACAATTTCTACTACGATGACTATTTGTTTTCGGATGATGGAGTTCATCTGAACCAGGTGGGAGCAGCGCGTTTTGGGCGTCTTCTCAACGATGCGGTGAAGGATTTTCGGAGAAAGAAATCGACTCAGCACAGGACAACCAGGAAGGAGGACCGAAGACAGCGAGGACGGCAATCTACAAAGGAATTAAATACTAATCCGTCAAGAACCGCGAATTTGGATAAAGCTCCACCAACCCGACCCAAATTCAAAACCGTCAGGGATAACGACCGAGGACCGAGGACAGCCATGCATGTAAATGTAGATCCGACCAGAACCAAAAATTCGATGAAAGAACGATCTGCGAGTTCTAAAACCGCAACTTTAAAGGTTTTCTATGCAAACGCTCGTAGCATACGCAATAAATTTTCAGATTTAGAGGAACTAGTGTTTACAGAAAATTATGATGTGATTGGCATAACAGAATCTTGGCTCAATACACAAGATTAGAGACTTTTTAGCAGAGTAGTCACTTCACGGTTATGTAAGGTTTGAGAACAGCCGAATAAATAAAAATGGAGGTGGCGTTTTATTTTATATCAAAGAAAGTCTTAACCCGACCCTCGTGTCAAAAACCTCAAATTGTGAACGTCGACACATCTTTTGTGCTAATAAAGAATAATAAAGGTACAACAATAATAGAAGCATGAATATACAGACCTCCAGCTCAATCAGTGCAAACTGACCGAGAAATTTCCTAACAAATTGCAGATGTAAGTAACTCACAAGATTTCGTAATTTTTGGCGACTTTAATTTACCTGTGACCAAGTGGGGCGGAATTCTTACTTCACACTCCGGACATGACTTGTATACGAACTTGCAAGAGAGTTCGCTTTATCAATTTGTTCGAATGCCGACCCGTGGTAATAACGTTCTTGTCATTGTACTTGCAACAAAAGAAGAATTGATAGAGAATTTGAATGTTGGTGATGAATTCAGTAACAGCGACCATCGTACGAAAACTTTCACTTTAAAGTTTACTAGTAACGAACCAAATAGTAGCATCGAAAAAGTCCCTAATTTCAAGAAAGCAAACTTCCATAAACTTAGAGCTATGTTTAAAGAAACTGACCGGGAGCTTTTTAATTAACAATAACGACATAAATACATCTTGGAAGTTATTCGAAACCACGTACCTAAAAGCAGTGCAAGATTGCATACCATCGAAAAATACGGCGTCCAGGCCATAATAATAAGCCCAAATGGTGGAATAAAGATATTTCAAACTGCCTGCTTGCTAAAAAATGTGCTAATGATAGATTAAAATCCTCACAAAATGACGAAGAACGGGTGAAATTTGTAGAGCTACGACGCAAAGCCAAAAAGTTAATTAAGCAAAGTAAAAAGACCTTAGAGTTACATATTGCGAATCAAAGTAAAACAAACCCGAAAGAATTCTATAGTTATATCAGAAAGAAAAAGTAGTTACTTCAACTGTTGGACCGTTAGTCGATGAAAAAGGAGAATACACCAAAGACGAAGTACAAATGAGTAATGCCCTCAATACCTTCTTTGCATCAGTTTTTACAACAGAAGACCTCAGTGATATCCCTACACCATCGCCGATTCAGATTGATAATTCAGATGTTCTAAGCAATATCACCGTTACAGAGAGAGAAGTATTGAATTGTTTAGTAAACCAAGGTAAATAAAAACGCCAGGACCTGATACAATCTCGCCTAGAGTTCTAAAGGAAGCTAAGAATGAGCTCTCCAAACCACTGACATTACTATTCAATAAATCCTTGCAGTCTGGAACTATGCATGATCAGTGGAAGCTAGCCAACGTAACACCGATATTCAAAAAAGGCAGCAAATCCCTACCCAGTAACTATCGTCCAATTAGATTAACCTCAGTTGTATGTAAAATGCTAGAAACGGTCATACGAGCCAGCCTCGTAAATTAATTGGAGGAAAATAACTTACTTAAAGCTACTCAACACGGCTTTCGTAAAAAACGTTCCTGTTTAACAAACCTCTTAGACTTCTTCCACGATATCCTCAACCTCTACGATGAGAGTAAAGCTGTAGATATTATATACCTTGATTTTCAAAAGGCCTTTGACAAAGTTCCCCACAAACGTTTACTGCTAAAACTAAAAGCGCATGGAATACAAGACGGTGTGTTGAAATGGATAGAAAATTGGCTCAGCAACAGAAAGCAAAGGGTAGTCATAAACGGTAAGGCATCTAAATGGACCAATGTAAGTAGTGGGTACCCCAGGGTCGGTTCTAGGAACAATTCTCTTTTTTATTTTCATCAACCACATAGATGAGGGTCTCACTGCACAATCTCAAAATTTGCTCACGATACAAATTGCAAATAGAGTACTCTCAAAAGAACAAGTTGACGATATGCAACACAATCTAGATAAATTGTCAGGTTGGGCCCAAATTTGGCAAATGAGTTTCAATGCGGATAAATGTAAAGTAATACATGTCGGATACCTAAATGAGAAAGCAAACTATTCGATGAATGGCACTCAGCTTAAGAATGTAAACAGAGAAACTGATCTGGGAGTAACAATATCGAGTAACCTAAAACCGACTGTCAACAATGTTCATAAGTTGTTAAGAAGGCAAACAAAATAATTGGCTTTATAGGCAGGTCATTTGAGCATAAATCCAAAGAAGTTATCCTAACCCTTTACAATTCCTTAGTCCGCCCTCTTCTGGAATACTGCGTTCAATCCTGGTGCCCTTATTACCAAAAGATATAAACAAGCTAGAACGAGTTCAACGTAGAGTTACCAAAATGATACCTAGCCTAAAGAACAAACCATACGAAGAGCGTCTTAGAGAATTAAATCTATTTCCTTTAACCCAGCGCAGATTAAGAGGCGACTTAATTCAAGTGTTCAAAATCATCAAAGGCATCGACAATATGAACTGTAGTAAGTACTTCACTATCGACCAATCTAATTACACGCGGGGAAACGGTTGCAAAATTATTGGTAAATCTTTAACTCGCACGAATCTAAGAATTTCTTCTTCAATCGAGTTGTCAAATTGTGGAATGGGCTTCCCCGAGACGTTATAGACTGCAGCACCGTTTATTCATTTAAATTCCGCCTAGACAAATATCTCGCATCAAACCCACGACTGACTGCGTTTGTAAATGAATAACTTTATCCTCCCCTCAGTTACTAACCCATATGTCCCCTACTAACTTCCTAGTCCTGCCACGTTAGTGGCAGGGCAGTAGTTCCCTTTCCACTGTTCCCTTACCCACTCTAAACCACTGTTTGGACACTTGATCCTCAGTGTTTTGGAGGACAAGCAACCTAGAAGGGTCACTAGATCTGTTGTTGCTTGATTTCCTTTGTACTCCTTTGTACCTTCTTACCTAGTTCTCTTCTCCTCCTTCTTCTTACCCTTCGTCATCCACTTCTTCCTTTTCTTCCTTTTCTTCCTTCTTCTTCTCTCTCTCCTGTCTCTTCTCCTTCCTCCCTCCTCGGCGTCCTCCTCTCCTCCTCCTCTTTTTCCCTTCTGGGTCGTACTTGTTCTTTTTCTCTTCTTCTTCCTTTAATTTCGTCCTTCTTCTTCTTCCCTTCTTTTTCCTGTTCCTTCCTTCTTCTTTCTTTTTTCTTTCTTCTCTTCCTTCTTCTTCTTTCTTAACTTCTTCCCCCGAAATTCTTTCTTCTTATTTTCTTCATTCCTTCTTTCTTCTGTTTCTTTTCCCTCTTCACTTTTTGTCACTCCTCACTCTTGTCTGCCTATCTTCCTTCGGCTTTC
>CM064506.1:207850-314537 GCA_032716605.1 Paralithodes platypus
TCCTATCAGAATTATACTCCAAGATGTTCATTGGTCTCTATCTAAATATTGAATAGCACTAGCTAATGGTGTTGCACAATGTTGGATGTGCAGTTGCTGTCGGGCTGTCATCAGGAGACTGGTTGTACAAGCTTTTCGCAGCGACTGCAATCCTCCAGTAACACGCTGTTGATTGTAGCTCTTTGTGGTCTAAGTGATTCATATATATGAATCCAGTATTATATCTCACTGGCAGAAGCTGCCTGCCACCACATAGTATGTACTCGTAATGTAATATATAGGTCTAATTGAACTATGGAGCAATGATCTGTGCACTAGGTGTTACAACCAACATGAGCAATAGCCTTAGTTAGCCTATCTGTGTTATATTGTGACAAAATGTGATATGTGCTCTATTCTGTAAATAGGCCTACTGTATTTTTTATTTTATTGTGTCTTATTAATATATCTTTGTGTATAATTATTATGTGCTCTGACGAGAAGTGTATGTGATATGGACCATTAGGTCGTACTGTATTTATACTGTATCTATCTTATGTGTCTGGAATAAAGAATTATTATTATTATTATTATACGAATATATTGAGGTCTTCCAGTAAAATAAAAACTTGCTAATTAAACCCGTGATCAGAAGAATATACCTGAACGTTGGAAGTGGGAGACTAGGCTCCATCCAGATCCGCTAATGCTAGCAGTTCCCTTCTATTATTTGTTTTGTGCGAAAATAACTATCTTTCTATGCTCTTTATTTATTTACTTCAATAAACGTGAACTTGTGTCGTGTTACCGTGTGTTTATTTTGTGTTCTCTATTCCTCATACCTTGTATTGTGCATGCAGCCTTCTATACCCAGTCATTCAGAACTCACATTACCCAAGTTAAACCTGTAGAAAAACAGGGCATAACATTGGCGGCAGCGGTGGTTCTTGATTCGGATAAAAGGTTGCATTACATTGCAAGTTTGGAACAGCTAGAACACGAGAACATCATGGCGCAACCTACCCACATTTCCATCCCAAATTATGAGGAACAAAGTATGGGATCGAAGTATTCATGGACGTAGTGAAACCCTTACTGGACATTACTTATACCACGGACGCACACAAAATAGCCGTAACATTACCACACCTGGGAAAAGCCGTTTCCCTGGTGGCCTATCAAGTGCACCCTGATCTCACCTGGAATGAATTTCGCACAATAGTGATAGAAGCCATTAAACCTTCGTTGGGCGTTTTCGTGGCCCACACCCGTATCCTAGACACGAAATTCGAAGGCGATCTAGATACCACAGTGAGTAAGCTTGCCCAACACATAAAAAAATTCTTTCCCCACGTTGACCAAAATCCAACAAGAACAGCAAATTCTGGTCAACCTTGTGTCGATATTGCCCTCAGCAGTAAAAGACCATTTCCGGGTGCACGATTTCGTCGGATACAAAAAGACCTCATCACGATCCGACGTATTTTGGCCGTGCGCACAGAAGCACCCACCCAAATCGCTGCAATCAAGAGGTTTCCCACGCACCCGCAGCAAACCAACCACCAAAACCCCAAGAATGCTAACCCAGCCTCATCTTTCAACATCAGACCCACCTACCCTTCCGGCAAGCACCAACCCAGTAGACCCCGGTTCCAACCGTCCCAGCCACGCAGAATCGTAAACCGGAACAGCAACTACAACACCTACCAAAGTAAAAACCCTACCTTAGTCATTATCAACACCTATGATTTCCCTGCCTGTAATGCTCAGTGTGCCCTCCACCAAATTCGTGACTCTGCCAAACCTCTCGCCTCTACTCCTCGCATTTCTGAAAATGAAGAGGAGTGGGGACAAGAGGAAGAAATTGCCCCCAAACCATGACCTCAGACGATACCGAGGAACCCCTGGAAGAGGTAGATACAGACCCCCAGGATTTTTAAAGTATCCCCCGCCCACGATGGGCTCGGCGGGGGACGCCATAACTAGTCGCACTGCCCCCATTTATTACATGGCCAAAATCAAGGACATTCCTGTCCGCTTGCTAATCGACACGGGATCTGCCAAGTCATGTTTGTTCAAATCTTACTATGAAAAACATCCCCGACGATTTGGCCCTTTGTTAAACACCAAAACAGAACTCATCTCAGCTGCTGATACTTACTTAAATCTCCTAGGAGACACTTTACCCCTATCAGTAACCACTCCTGGCCCCCATGCTCGTTGTTATCACACATTTACAGTATTTTCCTCCAACTGTAAACATTATGATGGGTTCCTTGGACTTGACCTCCTTCAAAAACTCCAGGCCCAGATTGACTGCGGCCAAAGGCTGATCTCATTCAAAAACAAATTCCAGCCCAAAGCCTCTGACAAACCAATCACGCAGAAACCCATTCCAAAAAAGAAAAAACAACCTCCCCCTCAACAAACCCTGATTCAGGGTTACCAAGTTGCAGCTAGCACTAAGGTGACTCCTAAAACCTCCCCTTGCCCCGAGATCTCTCAAAACCTCACTCAATTCAGTAAAAAAATGCCTCAACAAACGAAAGAAGACAAGTCCAAGCAACTCCCCCTCGGTAATCCCCTCAATTTTCGTAACTCTGTCCAGAATAAATCCTCCCATGTTTTCAGGACAGACTCTGATATATGTAACCCTAATTCTATCCAATGTTTATGTACACATGTTTCCAGAGAAAATGCCGACCGATTGTACCCAACAATGTTTCCCCCATGCCCCCAGAAATGTTAACAACCCCAAATCAATACACCAGTCATACACCAATAACCCATGTTCTACACCTAACTTTTTCCCCACCAACCCTCCGCAGTCCCCCCAGCAAATCCCGTTTTCTAACTCGCTCACCTCGCACCCTTCTGAACCGCCCTCACGCGCCGTTAATCCCCCCCTCACGCGTGCCGACCGAGGGACACAACCATGTTCCCACCATGCCCCCAGAAATGCCCAGCTATTCCACCACCCCCCAACCCCCCCTGTGACAAGTTTTTGTCAGTAGCTCCCTTCCACCCCCACACAATTCACACCCCTAGAAAACTTCACAACCCCACACTTGACTCGCCCTCTCATGACAAACATAACCACCAAAACCACATAAACGCCAAACAAACCGTTACTGCCAACCGACAACGCTCCCCACCAACCCTCCGCAGTCCCTCCAACAAATCCCGTTTTCTAACCCCCTCACACCGCGCCCCACTGATCCTCTCACACACGCCGTTAATCCCCCCCTCACGCGTGACCCCCACCAAAGTGACCTTGCCCCCCTTATAAGTACCAAGCACCTGCTCGCCAGTCAATCCCCCACCATCATTAGCCCAGCGGTAGTTCAGGATAAATGCCAAATTCCCCCCCTCCATCAAAAATGGGTGAACCTGCGGCCCATACCCCAAACTCACATGGTATTTTCCCCCACTAACACATCCCCCAACCCCCATCGTTGCCTCTTACAACCCGCCATCATTCCCGCTCGTATCAACCACATTCTCGTGGCTAATATCTCAGAGGAACCCCTGACATTACCGAAAGGTCTCATTATAGGAGACCTCGAAACTTTCGATGACCTCCCCATACATTGTAACGACACCCCTACCAGCCTCCAATTGCCCCCTCTTCCTGAGACATATCTGACCACCAAAAGAACGCCATGTACGACCTACTGCTGGAATTCAGTGACATCTTTGCCCAACAACCCACCGAAATCAGACAGACGGATGTAGAACAACACATCATTAACACCACAGGCCCCCCCATACGACAACCATCCCGTAGAAAGAACCCCATACAACGTCAGGAAGAGGAACGCCAAGTCCAGGAAATGTTAGAGGCCGGGATTGCCACCCCGTCCATTAGCCCCTGGTCTTCCCCTGTTGTCTTAGTCAAAAAGAAAGATGGGACAACCCGTTTTTGCGTCGATTACAGGTGGTTAAATGACATAACCATTAAAGACGCTACGCCCTTACCCCGAATAGACGATTCCCTTGACTCCCTATACGGATCCAAATGGTTCACTACCCTCGACTTGCAAGCAGGGTATTGGCAAGTGCCTATCAAGGCCGAGGACCAAAAGAAAACAGCATTTTCCACTAGTGGTGGCCATCACTATGAATTTAACGTCCTACCTTTTGGCCTCTGTAACGGACCCGCCACTTTCTCCCGTTTGATGGAAACGGTATTACATGGCCTAACCTGGGAAACCTGCCTAGCCTATCTGGACGATATTATTGTGTACTCTCCAACCTGGGAAGAACACCTCCTCAGGTTGAGACAAGTCCTGCAAAGAATCCGAGCCGCCGGGTTGAAATTAAAACCCTCAAAGTGCGTGATTGCCCGGAATAAGGTAGATTTTCTCGGACACGTGATATCTGAACATGGTATTGTGCCAGACCCAAAGAAACTTCAAGCCATACAAAACCAAACCCCACCCACCACGGTTAAAGGAATACGTTCGTTTCTAGGTTTAGCCACGTACGACAGACGTTTCGTCCCCCACTTTGCCACCATAGCCAGACCCCTCCACCAACTTACCCACAAAGACACCCCGTTCGCCTGGACACCTGAAAGAGACCTCGCGTTTTAACACTTTGAAGCAAAAGCTAATCCAAGCCCCTATTGTCGTTTTCCCTGACTACCAGAAACCTTTCCGTCTTTATACCGACGTATCTCTGTACGCCATAGGTGCAGTATTAGCTCAATTCAGAGATGGAAAGGAACATGTGATAGCGTATGCCAGCTACACACTCACCCCACCCCAACAGAATTACACAGCCACCAAGAGAGAGTGCTTAGGGATCATTTGGGCACTCAGCCACTTCCGGTCATTTGTGTTGGGCGCAAAACTCGAAATAATTACCGACCATCAATCTTTACAATGGCTGCGTAGGTGCGAAACCAACTCAGCCATTTGGTACGTTGGAGAGAGACACTAGAGGACTACGACTTTACCATACAATATCGTCCCGGCAAACTCCATACTAATGCAGACGCCCTGTCACGTTTGCCAGTACCAAAAGACCCCCCCACCAACCTAGCCGCCTTACAAAACACTCAATTGGTATCTACCCCCACCTCCCGACAGAATGCCCCCCCAGCCCCCTCCCTAATTCAATCTTGGGAAGCACGAATCAGACCCCCCTGGATACCGTTAAACGTCTTCAAAATATAATACTTTATTTCAGACTCACACAGTACAGAGGGGACCATACTGGGGTCCATATATACCTTACAGTAACATAAATATATATAAGCTACTGTACATAGGCTACATAAAATAAAAAGAAATTAAATAATACCCAGCTTGCTATCATGTAGTTCACAGCACTGCCTCAACCAAAAACAGTGGTCATCAAACTACTGTGTTACCAAAACCACTGTCCTAATTGTGTACAGTACCATGCCTCACATCATTTAGCTTCAGGTACAGTATAGGAATATCGGTACTGTACTGCACTATGAGGTTCAGTACCGGTATGCTAATTCTGTAGAGTAGCAGACATGAAATCATTACTTAAGGTTAAATATAGAGCAACTTCCTACAGTGTGCCTGGATCCTGGAGGTGTACACTATGCTTGGAGTTTGTAGCATTTTAATGATCCGGTTCTCAGAAGTGTTAAGGCGCTGAATGAATTTATATGTTAGCTTTCTAATGAGTGATTGGTAACAGTGTAAGTTCATATAGGCACATAGCGTACTTGTACTCTCATATTTTGAGAGCCCCAGAAACATTTTCATGATATTGTGATATGAGATACTTAGTCTATTCACTGTCATTTTCTTATAGTTCCACCAGAGTTGTGCTGTATACATTGGTGAGCAGTAGGAGTTGAACAATGTTATTTTTGTATCCCATGTGCACATATGAAATTTTCTTAATATTGAATTTCCCTGCATGTAAAGTTGCCTTCGCTGACGACCCATATCCTCATCATCTGAGCGATCACTTGAAATATAGTGTCCTAGATACTTTACTTTACTTACTTCTTCTATAATTTCTTCATACAAATGGAATTTAGGTAGCTTTGATTTCAATAGAAGGTTAGATTTAAATATTATGATATTGCTCTTTATAGGATTAAATTTGACTGAATGTTCGATTCCAAATTTTTCACATACTCTTAATAATTTATCCAGTCCTGCTCCAGAGGGTGCGATTAAGGCTAGGTCATCAGCATACATGAGATGATTTACAATGGTGCTGCCAATACAGCACCCAGTGCGAGTCTTGTTCAGCTCCAGACTAAGATCATCCATGTAGACGTTGAAAAGATACGGAGACAATATCCCCCCCTGCCTAACACCATTGGTTACGGCGAAAGAGTCTGACAGGATGTTGCCCCATCTTACACACATTTTTTGATTAGCATACCAGAAAATAAGTATCCTAACAATATAGCTAGGCACTCCCCTGTTAACTAATTTTTCAAATAAGGTTTTGTGACACACCCTATCAAAAGCCTTACTTGCATCAAGAAAACAAGAGAAAATTGAACTATTTAGTTTGTTGTATGTATCAATCACTTCTTTCAGCACATATATGCATTGGTCTGTGCCGTAATTTTTCTTAAAGCCAAACTGATTGCTGCTGGTGACAATATATGCAGACATTCTTTCTAGCATTATCATTTCAATTACCTTACTCACCACACTAGCAAGTGCTACTGGGCGGTAGTTGTCTTTAGCTGTAATTTTACCTGATTTATCTTTAATGACAGGAACAAGTATTACGGATATCATAGACTCCGGCAGGACACCATGCGTAAATAGACTGGTGATGCAAGAACTAAGTTTATCTATTAACAACTTATCTGCATATTTAAGATGTTCTGCATATATACCATCCAGCCCACAAACTTTATTTAGGTTAAGTTTTCTTATGGCATTCTCAAGATCACTTTCAGTCACTTTAATATCTTCATAATTACTATCTTTCACATATTGAATTGCACCATTAGTAGACCTTTGGTTTACACTGTTAAGTAGTTCCTTAAAATGAGTTTTCCATAAGTCAGCAATGTTCTCTTCACCCGTAACCCCCTCAACACTGACAGGTAATGGTGTGTTACAATTTTGCATGGATCTGATGTCCTTCCAAAAACAGTTAGTATCCTTTTCTGCCAGACTCTTTGCAAGGGCTTCCTTCCTTAATTGGTTTTCATTTTGCTTAATAAATCTAATGGCATATTTGGTCCTAGCCTTTGCTCTTTTGTGAAGTTCAAATATAGGCCCCTGTCTAGGCTGACCTACTTCAAGCCAATGAGACCTAGCATCTCTGGAGGCCTGATACAGGTCAGCCACATAGTCTTGCCAACCTGGCTTATTGAATGAGGACTTATATTTACGGCTATTAAAAAAACTTTCCCCCGCTTTTGATAAAGAATCTATTTTACTATTGTAAAATTTAATAATGTCCTTTCTGTGTTATGCATCACTACATTTTGGATCCCTGCATTGTGCTACACCATTACCATCATATTGCACCCTATTTAATAAGTCCTTGGTTTTATCACAGTACATTTGGCACTCTTCATTTGAGATTACATTCCATGGAACTTTTGCCTTGATGCTATTGCTAGTTTCTGTTATTTCCGGTGCTTTATTAATTTGGATTGTTAATTCTATAGGTATGTGGTCGTCATCCGTAATGTCATATCTTATGGCCATTTCTGAAATAGAGTCATGAAAGTCAGAGCTAGAGATTACATGATCAAGCCACGACCTGGTCTCCCATGCTTCACTAACATATGTATAGCTATTTTCTGGAAGCAGGTTTTTGGAGGACAAAATTAAACCTTGCTCCTCACAAAACCTTAACATATGTTTAGCAAACATGGAACCACCCAACTCGTGAGGGGTAGCATTCCAATCACCTACCACTGAGTAACACGTTATCTCTAATTCAGAAATTAGGCCACCAAGCTCCCCTAACTTTTCCAAATAAAGTTCTTCATTTTCTGCACACTGATACGGTAAGTAAACACAAAATATTGCAAATTTTCTGTGTCCCACTTCCAGCTGTATTCCCGCACACCAGCTTAAATTTGTCTCAATGGTTTTAATTACACTATCTAGGCACGATCTCCACATTATTGCAACTCCCCTGGGGGGTGACCTGCCACAATACCATCACGTGTGTCCGTAGTGGAGACCCCGTACCCATGGAAATCTTTATCTAATATGTTCAAATTACCTAAGTCCTGTTTTGTGTACCAGGTTTCTTGAAGGCAGACTATGTCACTGGTCCTTAATGTAGATACGATGTCAGGTCGCAACAGGAGATTCCTCTTTGTTTTGGGGAGTCCTCTGCAATTGTATGAAGTTACTTTTATACTTGCTGCTGTTGTTGGTATCTCCCTCCATTACTGCGAGTTGGATAGTGGTGTGCGATGCCTCCAAGTCCCAGAAGCCTCTGCACTGTCCTCATTGGGATATTGTCTTGGTTCTCTGTACCAGTTGACATATGCATCTTCTGGCCACAGGTCAGGATTCATGAAAACATTTGGATCTGGACATTCGCTAGTTATACAAAAGGAGGCACAGGTAGTGGACCTGGAGAGGGTGGTCAGCTGTCTTAGCTCTATATTTATATGTAGATTATCAGCCAAGTATATCTTGAGATTCTCAGCAGTAACACTAGGGTTGAATCCTGTGGCAAACACCCTAGCTAGTCGGGGCCTTTTGATGGTATTGAGGCCAGTATCCTTGACCCTACCTTTAATTCCTGGCTGGTTTCTCGGTCTAGGGTGAACCTGCTCGCCTTCCCTAGAGTAGCGAGGCTTGCCATTCACCCATTTGACCATAGTTCATGGGTTTTCCCTTGCATTGGCTCCTTCATTTGGTTCAGTTTGTGTAGGTAAATTTGAGGATGGTGTAGCTGGCACTGTATTATCTTCTCTCGTTGCCGACGATAAAGATTGCTGTTGTGTTCGGTGTTGTTGCTGTTGTGGTCGCTGCTGCTGCCACACCTGGTGTTGCCTTTGATATGAATGCTGCTGCTGGGTTAGTTTGGATTGTTGTAGTTGTCGCTGGTGTTGTTGCTTTTGTTGATGCTGTTGCTGCTGCTGCACCTGCTGTTGTTGCTGCTGCACCTGCTGCTGTTGTTGCTGCTGCATCTGCTGCTGTTGTTGCTGCTGCATCTGCTGTTGTTGCTGCTGCATCTGCTGTTGTTGCTGCTGCATCTGCTGTTGTTGCTGCTTCACCTGCTGTTGTTGCTGCTGCATCTGCTGGTGCTGCAGCTGTTGTGGTTGTTGCTGCTGTTGTGGTTGTTGCTGCTGCTGCTGTAGTTGCTGCTGTTGATGCTGTTGTTGTATGGGTTGCTGTTGTTGCTGGGGCTGTTGTGTTTGGAGTTGTTGCAGCTGTTGCTGTTGTAGTTCAGCCTGCTGTTGCTGGTGGTGGTGTTGTAGGCCTATGGGTGGTTGTTGTTGTTGATGCTGTTGTTCTAGATGCTGCTGCTGTTGTTGTCACTTGTGCCTGTGGTTGAGGTGGAGCGTTAGTAGAGTTATTTTCTAACTTATTCACTCTGTCAGCTACATTTGAGACCACACTGCTTATGTCCACTATGGTTTCTTTTTGACCTGTGGTACACTCTCTCAGTAATTTAACTTCCATTTGGGTGTTCTTGATTTCACTAAGTAGCACTGACACATCTATCCTATCAAATTGTATAGGTGGTAGGTCCTTTAGGTCCATGGCCACGAAAGTGGGTAAGCCCACAGCCTTACTCTCTTGTAGCAATTTAATAATGTCTTTAATGTTCTCAGCACTTTTGTTTGCACCAGTTTCTGTTCTGTTTGCAACTCGTTTAATATTTCGATAATTGTTATCTTCACTAGTACCAATAAGATCGAACACTCTGTTCTTGGCTGCCACAATTTTATCTTCATCATAAAAGGGCACACAAAGCTGCACAATACTGTCTGTAGGTAGACTATCTATTTTATTTGATATAAAGCATAACAGTTCGTTGATTTCAAGGCCATCACTATTTCGTCCCTGGGTTGAGATTGTCCCACCTCGCCCCGCCATCTTGTTTGATACCCAGATGACCAGGGGGGCAGATATTCCACTTCACTTTTCACTCACTTGTGGACTATTCACTAACACTGTATATGTTCCACCACATTCTCTGTGCATTTATTGTGGAGTTATATACGTTGTTTGCTCTGTGTAGTGTTGACATAGGGTATATATGTTGATAACTTGGAGCAGCAGTTTACCCAAGGTACCTCTCTTCTTCTTCTTCTTCTTGTAGTCAACTGTAGTCAACCTAGTACTCAACTGACTACAAAAAGTACAATTCTTCGTCACCCACAGACCCCTTGACCGGTCCAAGCATTTGACGCATCTGATGCATAGAGTATGCGCAAAAATAGGGATCCCTGAACAGTAGGGTGTTAAGCACAGAGCAAAAACAGGGTCTAGTGGCGCCATGACAGAGACTGGGAAGAGCTAACCCACCCCCGGGCTCCTTCTGGTCCTCCGTTGACCCGCCGGAACTCCGCCCTGGAAAAAAGAAAATTTCCAGGAATTAATGCTCATAAGGTTACCCCAAAATGTTCTAACACAAGTGTTAATGAACCGCCGGGCAACAAGACGTAATACACCACTATTACCTCTTGTTACCCTGTAGGTTCCTATGTAAAGATTTTAGAATATCTTTACTTGTCCAAAAGATTTAATCACATCCTCTGACATAATATAGAGACGAGCATGTCGTTATAAATGACGCAGTCTTCCCAGTGGTTTTTTGGCCACCGGAAACCCATATTAAGACGCCGGCCTCCTTATTATATCCCAGTTAACCTAACAAGTGCGCATGGGGGTAATTGGAAACGTCCCCCTGTGCTGACATATTTGAGGTGTTTCCGTCACTAAAATATTCATTGTACCATTAATAGCATTAATACTTATCCATATGCGCCTATTATGGGTTGATTATAAAGGTATTAACCTGAAACAACAATAAAACGAGTGAAAACAGCGTTTGGATGGTCAAAATCGGAGATATAGCCCGCGAGTTGTATAATGTATGGGTGAGGCAAGCTGCATTCCCGCCAATTTCCCCCAAGGCCACTGAGACACAGTCGATCGATACTCTCTCTCTCTCTCTCTTGCATTCGCTTGCTATCAGTGATGACCACACCCTCCAACCGGATTTCTAATGTTAGCACGAAAATATACCTCAGAATAAGGGAATAACAGGGAAAATAGGTGATAACTGAAGGAGAGGAGGAAAGTGGGGAAGGAGGGGAGGTAGAGGACTGAGATTTTGCATGGCCCAGGGGCCAAAAATAAATAAATAAATAAATAAATAAAAAAAAAAAAAAAAAAAAAAAAAAAAATCGATGTCAAAAGTTGAATTTCTTTTTCACTCACTCTTAAGAGTCTCCCCGCAGTCTGCCGGGGGAACTCTTAAGAGTCTCCCGGCAGTTCCCAGGTTAAAAAGGGGGTAAGCCTATCTTAAACTCTTTTAGATCTGACTTCTCTCGAAGCCTTCATAGATCGCCGTATTTTGAAGGCCTCGATACCCAATTGTATCCCTCAATTGTCTGGCTAACTATACCGAATTGCAAATCCGTTAATCCCACCTCCCCAAGGTTCAACCGCCGGGTGTGAAAGTAATTTAAATGTTAACCCCAATTGTTCCTATCCCCACTTCTTTGCAAAAGATCGCCGGGGTGGAAAGACCAAACAAACAAAACAGCCTAGTTTTTCAATGGCTTTGCAAAAACCGGGAAAAACTATACTCCACCGGTGTCCGCATGAACACCTAGTTAAACGGGTATAGCCATCCCGCCGGGAAACACACAGTAAGCCTGAACACAGGCTCCACCTCAGAGACTCTCAGGCCACCACTCGCCGGGGGAAACTAGCCTATTTTAACCACGCGTGATATAAAACTCGGCAACCAGCCGGATTTTCTCGGTGCAATCAAAAAAACCCGCCGGAAAAGGCAACCAGCCGGATTTTCTCGGAGCAATCGAGAAAACCCGCCGGAAAAGGCAACCCACACTAACCAGATGCAATCTGAGAAACACAAATAGGCCCTGGATTAAGCCAAAACACAACTAATCCAGGACACACATGACACGGTATTACATATTTAAATCATAAATCAATAACACTTGTACATGTAAAAATCTACGAGCGGCTGGCTAGGCCTAAGCAGACGGAAATAACACTTAATCACGTCGTAATATAAACAAAAAGCACAGTAACATATCGCAACAGGAACAACCGCCATCACCACATCGTAGAAAAAATCCCGGGAGAGGGAAGCACTGACTCGGGACCTAGAAAAAACTTCACTAAGTGAAGAAAAATACGCTAGGAACGTCGGTAAACAAACAAAACGGCAACTTCATCAGAAATATAAGAAGAAGCCTGATAACGCGTAGTTAAAGCCAACTAAATAACTAGGCTAGCTATCCGCGAAAAAAGAAACACGCGTCCACCACGGGACCACGAGGGTACACCCGAAATAGGTGTCCCAAACACACGACCCAAATACACTGAACTGCGGGAAACCCGTCCCTGACACTCCTGCTACGCATATCCTAACCTTACTCGATACATCCCAGAGTAAACAAATGAGAAAAAACTCACTAGGGACGCAGCAAATGCGGAACCAGCAGAGCGTGGGGAGACACGTCAGGGCAGGTTGAGCGCAGAGCAGAGAAGGAAGTATGACGCCTGAAGTCTGGTCAAATATCCACACAAGTACATCCACGAGTATATGGAAAGCTTATGAATAGTTATTCTTATTTTCTTTTTATTTATTATTTGTTACAAAGTTTTTTCGTAGTAAGAACCCAATTTCATAATGACAGAACCATGAGTGAGGTTGCGTGCGCTCATGATGAAGGCTCCTCAATTTACGGTAAATGAGCGTTTGAAGAGGAGGCCTTATGTAATAGGCATAATCGTCAATGATAGAGGGGCCACTAATAAATATGAACAGTTAGCTTTTAGTGAGATTAGTTTGCCCTTTTAAAATTATTGGACTTTCCATTACAAAACTCGCTACGGTATATCTGTCAAGTTTGGTGAAAGTTGATGAAACGTTAGAGTAACTGGTGCAACACAAAGCTTACTTTAATATTGGCCTTTAAAATATGTTTTATAAAATGGCATATATATTCCAACTCCTAAGGTGCGCGCGCGGTATCTAATGCTGCAATTGTATATGTTGTAGCTCATATCGTAGCAAAAGTGTATACGCATAGTTTTAATGAATCATACATATATTGTGTAGAATACAACTCCGAATGGAATTTCTTCATTAATATGGTTTCTGTATTTGGATTAGGGGAATTTTACTCGCCTTGTGTTAATCAGAATAGGAATATATTAATTAAAGTCATATTATTACATAACCCCTACTGTACCGGCGACATCTTTAACATTTTATTCTAGATAGATTTTGTGCAGTTTAAGAAAGGTCTGTGGTAGTAAAAAGGGTTAAGTGAGGTAGTTCGAAACTAGAGGTCCTTCCTGAGCTACATAATATCGTCTCAATATTGCTAGAATAAAAGATAACACACGTCGCTGGTACTCAAAGGGTTAAATATATGACCGTAAAAAATAGTGTCAGGCAGGGAACGGGAACCAATAATTAACGAAAATGGTTGTAGTAATTCTCCCTCCTCCACGATATACGAATTATGATACAGTTTATTACCAGTCATGACACCGCAGTAACTAATTGACCACTGGCGAGTTTCAGGCTATAAGGAAGTTCGGCCTATAAACATCGATATTAAACACAAATACAGTAATTATGTAGGTTTTTGATGGATAAATAGTATGCTGAATTTGGTTGTATGTATTTATAACATTACTAAAACCGTATTATAGCTGGTTATTCTGCTAAATATCGACTTCTACAGCTCTAACTTCCTTATAGAACGAAACTGGCAAATGGTTAATTATGCGGAGTCGTGGGTAATTAGGCTAGGCCTATTCATTAGGAAAAGTGCTTGGCGAAGGCGACGTTTGAAGTATAGGCGATCTTTTTGTTTCATATCACATGCTTTCTGATCACATTATATTTTGGATTTCATTGTAACTTGACCAGTAGATTAAATTGGTACACGTGATATTAACCCTTTGAGTACCAGCGGCGTGTTTTTGTCTAGCTGTATTTAGATGATAGTATGCAGCTTAGGAAGGATCTGTGGTAGTTGAAAGGGTGGTCGAGATAGTTTGAAGTCTTATTATTGCTAGACGTCCTTCGTAAGCGGAATAAAATCGTCTAATTGTTGCCAGATGGAGATGAAAAGGACGTCCCTGGTACTGAACAGGTTAAGGGAGGTATTTAGTTTGTTCCCTAGACCTCCAGCAAGCTTAAAATTACACCCCCTTGAGTCCCTTTGAAGATTAATTTGTACATTTTTCGGTAAAAAAAAATCCCGGCCGAAGGGCGTGTCCTCTTAAATTATAGCCTCGCTATCGCTCGCCAGGATAAAATCGACACCTGAATAGCACGAAAGGTTTTAACATGGGGTGAAAGTTCTTAAAATCGCCAAACTAACGGGGCGAACGTTTTATAATATCGGTCCAGAAAAAAAATCCTCAAGTGGAGATCTCGCCTTAACTACACTACCGGTAGTTTATTATGGCGAGGTTTGAATTAACAGTATACGAGAGCTCCCGTTATAAGAACATAAGAACATAAGAAAATGGGAGTCTGCAGAAAGCCGATTGGCCTAAACAAGGCAGATCCCTGTCCCACACAACCCCAATTACAAAGCCCAATTATAGGCTCAACACTCTAATACCCTGAGGATCATCTTACCAAAACGGTTAGAGATTAACGCAGGATTACGGGGGTCTGCAGAGCGCTGATTGGCCCAACCCTGCTGATCCCCCTTCACACCCAACCCTTCTCGTCCATATGCTTATCCAATTTTATCTTAAAGCTCCCTATCGTTTTTAATCCCACTATAGCACTTGGTAGTCCATTCCACCCATCTACAACTCTGTTACCAAACCAATATTTGCCTTTATCTTTTCTGAAACGAAATTTATCTAATTTGAAACCATTGGTACGAGTTCTTTCGCTATCACTGAACTTTAGTACATTTGTCATGTCCCCCTTGGTAATCCCACTAACCCACTTGAACACCTCTATCATATCCCCTCTAACTCTGCGTCTCTCTAACGAATGTAAGCCTAATTTCTTCAACCTTTCTTTATACGGAAGATTTCTAATATTATGGATAATTTTTGTCATTCTACGTTGTACTCTCTCCAATGAATCTATGTCCATTCTGTAATAAGGACACCAAAATTGAACAGCATAATCCATATGGGGTCTCACTAATGACAAGTAAAGTTTTAAGATAACATCAGCAGTTCTGTTACTCACACTCCTTGAGATGAACCCGAGAATCCTGTTTGCCTTGTTTCGAACGCTTATACACTGTTGTCTAGGCTTCAAATCATTGCTAACAAACACACCTAGATCTTTCTCACAATTCGAGTTTTCTAATTCCACATTAGCTAGTTTATATTTAACATTTGTATGCATCTTCCCTATCTTTAATACCTTGCATTTGTCAATGTTAAACTTCATCTGCCAATTTACTGACCATTCGTGTAAGGTATCTAGATCCCTTTGGAGGCACTCTATATCTCTATCTGAATCAATTGTTCTCCCCATTTTGGTATTGTCTGCAAATTTACTTATCCTACTAGTTATACCTAAATCAAGGTCATTTATGTATATAACAAACAACAGAGGACCTAATACAGATCCCTGGGGGACACCACTTTTGACTGCTCCCCATTCTGACTTCGTACCATTTATGCTGACTCTCTGCTTCCTATCAATTAGCCATGACCTAATCCATCCCAACAACGCCCCACCTATTCCATGCGCCTCAACCTTTCTCATCAATCTCTCATGGGGACTCTGTCGAAAGCTTTACTGAAATCTAAATATATTATATCATATGACTTGTCATTATCTACTGCTTCATATACCTCTGAGAAAAAACTAAGCAAATTAGTAAGGCAAGAACGTCCCTGAGTGAATCCATGCTGAGAAGAATTTATTAAATTAAATGTATCTAAGTGGTTTCTAATTTTACTAGCAATAATTGACTCTAGTAGCTTTCCTATGATTGATGTAAGACTAATGGGACGGTAATTGGATGCTATTGATTTGTCACCTTTTTTGAAGATCGGAACTACGTTTGCAAGCTTCCAAGCTTCTGGAACTATACCTGTCTCCAATGACTTGTTAAATAAAAATGTTAATGGGTAACTTAACTCATCCCTACATTCTTTTAATACTCTAGCATATACCTCATCAGGACCAGGCGATTTATGAGGTTTCAGTCTGTCAATTTCCTTAAGCACATAATTTCTACTTATAGTAACCGTACTTAACCTATTTTCTATACTATCGCTATATACCTTACGGACTTCTGGAAACTGTGCCAAATTTTCATTAGTGAAAACGGAAAGAAATTGACTATTTAATGTACTGCACATTTCTAAATCATTTTCGGTCATTTCTCCTATCGAAGTTTTAAGGGGACCAATTACATCTCTAACCTTGGATTTATATAGTTGGTAAAAAGCTTTAGGATTATTTTTTGAGTCATTGGCAACCTTAATTTCATAATTTCTTTTTTCTTTCCTAATATCCTTTTTTACCTGTCTTGATAGATTCTGATAGTAAGCAAGTAGGTGAATTTCGCCTTTTCTAATTTTTCTATATATTCCTCTCTTTTGTCCTAGAAGATCTAATAGTCTATTATTCATCCATTTGGGTTGGTTCTGTGTTGATCTAAATTTTCTTTTGGGGATGTATTTATTTTGTGCATTGAATACTGACTTGATAAAATTATCGTATGTATCTACCAAGGTTGACGTCTCTTCCTGACTTAAGATGACAGGTGCCTGAGAAGGGGTACACTCATTTGGACACCTGGATCGACTTAATTTTTTGACCATAGGGTCCGCTAATAGGGCTCTTCTTAACCTACCATAATTGGCTTTTCTAAAGTCAGGTATTAATGTTGTATTCTCTCTGGTATTACCTTTCCATTGTATATTAAAATACACAGAATTGTGGTCACTATTTCCTAGGTGGTCCCCTATCTCTACATTATTTACCATATGTTCATTGTTACTGAAAACTAAATCGAGAATATTATTACCTCTAGTCGGCGTATCTATGAATTGAAATAAAAAACTATCTTGTACTACCTCTATAAACTCCTCAGAATCAGAGTCTCCTATTTGATGCTGCCAATCTATATTCGGAAAATTAAAATCCCCCATAATGCACACATTGCTAAACCTTGATGCCATTTTAATTTCCTCCCATAATGACGTTCCGTCATTTCTACTCATATTTGGCGGTCTATACATAACTCCAATAACTATGGTCTCACTACCTTCGTTAACCTCTACCCAAACACTTTCATTATCGTTATTTAGTCTAATACCTGATTTAATACAGCTTTTTAATGTACTCCTGACAAACACTGATATACCGCCACCCCTCTTACTTGTTCGGTCATATTTAAACAAACTATATCCTGGTATATCAAATTCTGCTAAAAAATGCCTGGTTTCTGTATTAATCCACGTTTCAGTTAGCGCTATTATGTCTATATTTTCTTTGCTAACAAGGGCTCTAAGTTCGTTCATTTTGTTACATAGACTCCTACAGTTTGTGTAATATACTCTCAATTTACTTCTTTTCTTTATACCTAATTTACCTTTGTTTTTAGCGACATTTCCATCTTCCGTTGCACCATCACTACTATCATTTGCATTATAGTCATCATTTTTAGCATGAGACTGAATATCCTTATCGCTTATATAGCTTGATAACATCGTCTGGTGGCAAGCAGACAGAAATAATACAGATTTACCGTTTGACTGAAGGAATCACTACACTACCGGTAGTTTATTATGGCGAGGTTTGAATTAACAGTATACGAGAGCTCCCGTTATATAGCTTGATAACATCGTCTGGTGGCAAGCAGACAGAAATAATACAGATTTACCGTTTGACTGAAGGAATCACTACACTACCGGTAGTTTATTATGGCGAGGTTTGAATTCGGAGTGATGTTCTCTTGGTCCATTAATATTGTTATTGTATCTTTATTTCCAAGTTTGGGATGAATAAGTTAGAGGGAAACCATTGGAGGTGGTCAGTGTGGTACAGTTGGTTCAATAAGTTCCAACACCGCACATTACAGATAAACCGATAACTTTGGATAATTTATGTAGTTATATAGTGGTTGTTGGAGCATTTTCCTAGTAATCGCTTCGGACTATACGGAAATAATAATAAGCTAAACATAATTGTAATCGGCAACTCAACTAGCTAGATAAACAATGTAAACATAGTGCGGGGTAAAGGAATATTTGGAGCCAACTGAATACTATACTGTGGCAATGAAACACGAGGCCACTGATACATTTTATGCAAGAGACTAAAACAGGATAATTTATAATATGCACGAGCTTCATGGACATTGATGCACACACACACACACATACATAAACTATGTATATATAGTATCTCTCTCTCTCTCTATATATATATATATATATATATATATATATATATTTTATAACAAATACCACTCATCACTACAATATAGACACTACTTCTAGGAACCTCTAATTAACACCGCCAGCACCGTTGTTCCACAAACCATCATTCACCACGACCACTGTAATCCTACAACCCTACAAAACTCCAGATTTGCATTAATGTTTTGCTCAGTATTTGATCTACTTATCAATACAGGAGTACACTTTTAAGACACAAATGTTCAACCATCATTACCCCTAAAACACAAACATATATTATGCAATACATTAATTAATATCGAGAGTTTTGGTTGGTTGTAGGATTACTGGCCAGTGGTGAATATGGGTATGTGGAACAACAGTACTGGTGGTGGTAATTACAGTACTGGAGGTTCCAACAGTATTGGTGGTGGTAATTATATGTTCCAACAGTACTGGAGGTTCCAACAGTATTGGTGGTGGTAATTATATGTTCCAACAGTACTGGCGGTGGTAGTTATATGTTCCAACAGTACTGGTGGTGGTAGTTAGAGGTTCTGAGAAGTAATGGCTGTACTGTTGTGTAGTGGTGAGTGGAAGGATAATTGGAATAACAAGTGGTTGTGGAGTTATGAAGTACTGAAGGTGTGTATGGTATAATATAATGATACTAAATATAGTGGTGATGATATATACTGTATAAACATTGTCAATTATAGGTGATAAGCGGTAATATTTGGTAATATTAAACTAATACTGAATAATAATGATTGAGAACATTGGTATGTAAATATTGTAATGAGTGTTTGTAGAGTGGATAGTCGCTCTGAACAATTATAGGGCTAATTTCAATGGCAATATATTTAGAACTGCTTCATCTGTATTCAGTTTGCTTACGGCCAATATACACGCCAACACAAGTTTGGGATATAATCTGGCATCATGGTTGTAATGATAAATGATGATGTTGGTGATGATGACATTTATAGGCAATACTGAATGTAGTGCAAATAGCTGGGGCATGAATTTGTACACTGATTACATGATACATGTAAACAAGGAAAATATAGACATTGTAGCGATTACAGAAACCTGGATAAATACTGACTAGACATCTATTAGCAGAATTTCATATGCCAGGATACAATTTATTTAAATATGACAGAACAGACAGAAGGGGAGGTGGAGTTGCAATTTATGCCAGGGATACTTTAAAATGTTGCCTTAGATCAGATATTAAAACAAATAGCGAAAATGAAAGTGCGTGGGTAGAGATTAGTGGGGAAGGTGAGACAATTATTTTGGGAACCATATATAGGGCACCCTGTCTTTGTCGAAATTTAGGCAAATTATTATGGGAAGAAATCAGTGTAAGGCATCTCAGAATAATAATGTTTGCATTTTAGGTGACTTTAATCTTCCAGGTATAGACTGGGTTAATCAAACTAGCAATAACGAATCCGAAGATTTTCTTGAAGTAGTACTAGACAACTTTCTCTTTCAATTTGTAAATTCGCCAACTAGAGGATATAATATTCTTGACCTAGTTCTTAGCAACAGAGAAAATTGGATAACAAATTTAGAAGTGGGCGACCAGCTAGGGAACAGTGACCATAAATCAATATATTTATATATAGAATTAAATCATAAACCAAAGGAAAATAAGGTTCTTATCCCTGACTTTAGAAAAGCCAATTTTAGGGGATTAAAACGATCACTCAGAATTAAAGGGGAGGCAGGAGATTTAGGTCAAGTAAGCCGATTAGTTCCAGCAGAACCGAGAGGTCAGGGCCAGGTGGGTCACACAGCTGAGATAGTTAGACAACCAACTGAAAATTTAAATAGTTTGTATAATCAGTTCATCTCTGCCTTACAGAGCGAACAAGATAAATATATACCAAAAAGAAAATTTAGATCACATACAAACCAACCAAAATGGATGACAAATAAATTAGTAGATCTTATAGGTAGAAAGAGAGGTGTATACAGAAAAATACAGAAAGGCGAAATCCACCTTATAGGATATCACCATAACTTGTCGAGGCAGGTAAAGAAGGAAATTAGGAAGGAAAAAAGAAACTACGAAATCATGGTAGCAAATGAATCCAAAAACAACCCTAAAGCATTTTATCAATTGTATAAATCTAAGGTAAAGGATACAGTAGGGCCTCTTAAGAATGTGATAGGTGAGATTACAGATGATGAGTTAGAAATGTGCAATACTCTAAATAGTCATTTCCTTTCTGTTGTTACAAACGAAAATTTAGATCAAGTTCCAGTAGTCAACCAAGTTTTTAACGGTAGTATAGACGAAATATTAAGCACAGTTCAGGTCACCAGTGACGAAATAATTAAGGAAATAGATAGACTAAACCCCCAGAAATCTCCAGGTCCAGATGAGGTGTATGTTAGGGTATTAAAAGAATGCAAGGACGAATTAATTTATCCATTAACTCACCTATTTAATAATTCACTAGCTTTAGGCTTAATTCCTGATTCATGGAAGCTCGCAAATATAATTCCGATATTTTAAAAAGGTGATAAGTCCATAACATCAAATTACCGTCCTATTAGTCTCACATCAATTATAGGGAAATTGCTCGAATCAATTATTGCCAGGAAAATTAGAAATCACTTAGATATGTTCAAGTTAATAAAACCTTCTCAACATGGTTTCACTCCAGAACGATCCTGTCTAACAAATGTACTCAGTTTTTTCTCCGAGGTTTATGAAGCGGTAGATAACGACAAGTCATATGATATAGTTTACTTAGACTTCAGTAAGGCCTTTGATAAAGTTCCACATGAAAGGCTGTTAAGGAAGATTGAAGGACATGGTATTGGGGGGATGCTACTCAAGTGGATTAAGTCATGGCTGACTGGTAGGAAACAGAGAGTTAGTATAAATGGTGTAAAATCGGACTGGGGATTAGTTAAAAGTGGGGTCCCCCAAGGGTCGGTTTTGGGACCCCTTCTGTTCATTATCTACATAAATGATCTTGACTCAGGCATAAAGAGTAGGATCAGTAAATTTGCTGATGATACTAAAATAGGTAGGATAATGGAGTCAGCTAGCGACAGGGAATGTCTTCAAAATGATCTCGATCACTTGCACGAGTGGTCCATAAATTGGCAGATGAGTTTCAATGTAGACAAATGTAAGGTATTAAGGATTGCAAATCGTAATTTAGATGCAAAATACAAACTAGACAATGTAGAATTGGATAACTCAGAGTGTGAGAAGGATCTGGGGGTGCTCGTTAGTAATGATCTGAAACCCAGAAAACAGTGTATAAGTGTTAGGAATAGGGCAAATAGAATTCTAGGATTCATATCTAGGAGTGTTAGCAACAGGACTGCTGAAGTTTTCTTAAAACTATACTTAGCTCTAGTAAGACCCCATTTAGACTATGCTGTTCAATTTTGGTGTATAGAATGGATATCGACCCTTTAGAGGCAGTCCAAAGAAGAATGACCAACAAGATACATAATATTAGAAATTTATCGTATGAGGAGAGGTTGAAAGTCTTAGGCCTGCACTCACTAGAGAGACGAAGATGTAGGGGAGACATGATAGAGGTATTTAAATGGATAAAAGGTTTAAATAAGGGCGATATAGATGAGGTATTAAAGCTAAAGAACGGCGACATAACCCGCTCAAATGGTTTCAAGTTAGATAAGTTTAGATTTAGGAAAGATATAGGAAAGCACTGGTTTGGAAATAGAGTTGTTAACATGTGGAATGCACTGCCCAGAACAGTAATTAGCTCAGAAACAGTTGAAAGCTTTAAGCATAAGTTGGATTCCCATTCCCATTTCTATTGCACTAGACATATCGAAAGCCTTCGATAGAGTCTGGCATAAATCTTTAATTTCTAAACTACCCTCCTTCGGTTTCTATCCCTCCATCTGTGCCTTTGTCTCTAATTTCCTTTCCAGCCGTTCCATAGCCGCGGTTGTGGACGGCCATTGTTCACTTCCTCACCCTATAAACTCCGGTGTTCCTCAGGGCTCTGTCCTATCTCCTATTCTCTTTCTAATTTTTATAAATGATCTCCTTAACTGTACCTTAATTCCCATCCATTCATACGCAGACGACTCAACCTTACACTACTCCATTACTTTTCAGAACGCCCCAGCCAGCAATCCCTCAACGACAAACGTAATGAAGCCATAGAACTCTTAAATTCTGATCTAAATACTATTTCCAATTGGGGCAGAGAAACCTTGTTAACTTTAATGCTTCCAAAACCCAATTTCTCCATCTATCTACCCGTCAGGATCTCCCAGCGGACTATCCCTTATTCTTCAACAATACAAAAATCAACCCTTCATCTTCTCTCAATATTCTTGGTGTCTCTTTTTCTTCTGCTCTCATTTGGAAGGACCATATTACCAGTCTTGCTAAGGCAGCCTCCCAGAAGCTGGGTGTGCTCAACCGCCTTAGGGGGTTCTTTTCCCCTGCACAGCTTCTTGCTCTGTACAGGGGCATAGTGCGCCCTTGTATTGAGTATTGTTCACATGTGTGGGGAGGTTCCTCTCACACCACTCTCCTAGACAAGGTTGAAAGGAAGGCCTTTCGAATCATTAACTCCCGTCCACTCACCAACTCTCTGCAATCTCTCTCTCTCCGCCGCAATGTTGCATCTCTCTCGCTATTCTATCGCTACTATAATAATCAGTGTTCCTCAGAGCTATCCCAGTGCATACCACCTTTACGTAGGGCACGTGGTACCCGTCTTGCAACTCAATCCCACCCCTACTCTGTGCAACTCTCCAACCCAAGAGCGAAACGTTACTCTCAAACTTTCTTCTACTCAACAGCTGAGCTCTGGAACTCTCTCCCAGAATCAGTCTTTCCCGCTTCCTATGACTTAAATTGCTTCAAACTCCGTGTGTCCAGGCATTTTGGCTCGAACGTCCCTTGATTTTGGCCCTGTCACTCTTTCAACTATGGGGGAGGCACTCGCTATAGGCAGTTATGCCGTTTGCCTCCCTCAATCACATAGAAAAAAAAATAAAAATAAATAAATATGGGTGATATGGGCTGGGTGTGAATGGGAGCTGCTTCATGTGGGCCGCATGGCCATATGCAGTTTCCCGCGATCTTATGACCCTATGTTGTTATGTAATTGGGGTTGGGTGTGACAGGGATCTGCCTTGTGTAGGCCGATCGGCTTTTTGCAGACTCCCATTTTCTTATGTTCTTATGTTCTTATACATAATGACAATAATGACGTTATTTTATGATGATAGGGACTGAAAAAGTAATGCAGCAATATGATAATGACGACAATACTAATTTTTCCCTTTAATGATACAGGCAACAAAAAGGAAATACAGTGTCTATATTATATATATAGGACTGTGTAGTGTGTGATAATAGGCGAGGATTCTTTGATCGTATTGATGTTATAGGGACATTTTAGTGATGTTATGGTGTTGGTGTTAACATTGAGGTCACCGAGGATTGTAATGATGGTGTGGACAGTTGTTATGAGAGAAGTGATGTGATGGTAGTTGTTGTTGGTGTGGGTAGACCGTGGGGGTGGGGGGTGATTGAGGGAAAAGTTACCAATACTATAGTTTGATGATATTGTTGTGGTGTTGGTATTTATGATAATGTTAAATGGTGGTGATCTTAATGGTAGTAGTGGTGATAATGTGGTAGTGGTGGTGGTAATGTTAATGGTGGTGATATTAGTGGTGGTGGTGGTGATAATGTTGTGGTAGTGGTGGTGAATATGTTAATGGTGGTGATGTTAGTGGTGGTGGTGGTGGATATGGATTAGTATTACCAGTTAACATAGCCAGACAATGATAAACAATAATGGTTATACTGACGCTCTGATCAACATATTTGGAAAGTTGCCCCACTTGCCTTTGCCTCTGCACATCATCTGAACAAAATCTCCTGTTATAAAATGCCTTGAAGGAAAACTAGAGAGAGAGAGAGAGAGAGAGAGAGAGAGAGAGAGAGAGAGATAGATAAATAGATAAATATATAAATATATAGAGAGAGAGATAGTAAAAGTAATATGTGCCAGTGTAGAGGCTGTAGAGATTACGAAAGGAGGGAGAGGGCTTTGGGAAAATTGCGGAGACTCAGTGATTGGCTAGATAGAAAGAGAGAGAGAGAGAGAGCCCTAATTTGTGGTTGAAGGGAGAGAACCAATAGCTGCAAGGGGTGAATCTCTCCCTCCTGTCCCATTCTCTCACTGATTATCTGTTTCTCCCCCCCTCTCTCTCTCTCTCTCTCTCTCTCTCTCTCTCTCTCTCTCTCTCTCTCTCTCTCTATCTCACTCACTCACTCACTCACTCCACTATCTTTCCCGCCTCCACTACAACCAATATATCGGACACCATTCATAATTTTTTCCTCCAGTTTTCCAGTCGTTCTATATTTCACAGTATCGACTATTAACTTTTTGTTCCGTGTCACTATGTCATCTGTATTTTAGCTCTGTATTTCTATAGCCACTTGTTGTAACTTCAATAATTAGTAATTGCATGTCCTCCCTTTTCTATTTTTCTATATATTTTTTTTTCTCGTTAAATTAATGCCATTATTAATTTGGTTTCGTTCGATTTCCTGCAATCGTGTTTTTGTATTTGTTATTGATGCCCTGTACTACTCTTATATTCCAAGAATATGTTCTCCTCCCCCACCTGTCCTCGTAAAGTGTTGCTTCTTCCAAGTCTCCTTAAAATATATCACAGCGCCTATTGGAACACGTTGGATCAAAGCCAAAACTGTCATTAAAGAGAGAGGGAAAGAGAGAGACTTTTGGCTCCTGGTAATCGCTCTCTTCCTCACTCACTCCACAATCTCTCTCTCTCTCTCTCTCTCTCTCTCTCTCTCTCTCTCTCTCTCTCTCTCTCTCACACATTCACATTCTCCCTCCCTCCACATGCAGCCCTTTGCTGTTTACATTATTCGGGTACTATGGAGGGATATGCATGGAGAAACATCGAGGGGGACAGTAGGAAAACCAGAAATATGGGTGATAAATACCGGACAGAGAGGGGAATAAACAAGGGAGGAACACATAAGGGGGGGGGGGGGGATGTGTCAGCGTGAATACTGAAAAAGGGGAAGGTTGGGAGTGGAAATAAAACATGGAATAATATGAAGAAAAAAAATATGTTTTCTGTGAAGGGAGGGTTGAAAAGGAGTACTGTGTTTTATGAAAGGATGCAAGGTCATCATCTTAACAGATACGAAATGGTGTTACACAACGAGTACCATGGGCAGTATAGTCTGTTCTCAGCTGATGGTAAATTCAATTCCGTAGCATCTTAGTTCTCGATTCTTAAGCCACTTTCACACATTCACGATGTTCTTAAGTTATATATTCAAGGTTAGGGTCGGTTTATCTACAGTGGTTTACACCAATCATTATGAACAGCTTGGTTTTTGGTCTATATATTTATTAATTTATTTTTGAGTGTCCTCCCTAGTACTTCATCAAGCTTAGAAAACACCCCCTATACCCCTTTTCAAGATATATGTGTACATTTTTCGGTAGAAAAATGTACCGGCCATAGGCCGGTTCCTTCTAAAAATTTGAGGCTTGCTATCGTTTGCCAGGAAAAAATCGACACGAAAGGTCTTGATATTGAAAAAAAAAAAGAGGCGAAAGGTCTCAAAATTGTCAAACTAACGGAACGAATGTCTTAAAACATCAAAACTAATATGCTAAACATGAAGGATAAGATGGTCCAGAAAAAGCGAGTCCTACCCCTTTAATTTCCATTCTATAATGTAGCACTAGTATTCGGTGTGAGTGTCCATCCCCGGACTGCCACATGTGATTGTCAATTTCATTAATCGATTTTAGAAGTAGAGTTGGTTGGTGGAGAGTACATAATAATATATTCTGGTTCAGGAGTAACTTATAGAGAGGCCTTCCTTAGTGGTTAAGTGCCCCATTAGTTGTTCTTTCCATTCACCTATACATAGCCTCCGATAGTGCAGTTGGAGTGAATGTGCATGCTTAGATTATATGCAGTATTCGAAACTGCATAATAAATCGTAGGCTTGTACACCATTCTTTAACTGTCTTCGTGGTGCAATGCATAGAGTGGTTATTTTCGGTGTGAGTGTCCTGGGTTCGAATCCCCGGACTGCCACATGTGATTGTCAATTTCATTAATCGATTTTAGAGAAAAAAAGAAGTAGAGTTGGTTGGTGGAGAGTACATAATAATTCAAGGTATTAGTGAGTTGGGCCTATAATTGGGCCTTGTAATTGGGGTTGGGTGTGACAGGGATCTGCCTTGTATGGGCCGATCGGCATTTGGCAGACTCCCATTTTCTTACGTTCTTAGAGAGGTCCTTCTGAAATCAATGAAATCAATGGCCTACACATTATCGCAATTGAAATGCTGGGTGAGAAGGAAATTTATCCTTTCAAAAATATCGGCCTGGCTAGGTTTTGAACCCGGGTCAGTAGGCATGCCAAACTACCGCTCTACCACTGTAGGCCTACTACGCTTGGACGTACAATAAGGAAACAACCTTAGTTCTTTTGTAAAAAAAAACAGCTAGGTGATAGTCTCGTGGAGGCTATGCCTACAACACATGGGGAGTTTATTAGACCTACCCCCAATGAGTATTTTACATATCCCAAGACCGTACGTCAACTAGGCGTAGTTCTGTGGTTGAGGGATTTTTGGTTACAGGGTATTTACTTTTGGTTACAGGGTAACAACAATATATACCTTTTAGCTTCCAAATATTCGTAGTAAACTCTGATATCATCTAATAACTCTTTGAAGATTATGACATATTGACAGTTTGTCCAGGCTATCATTAGACGATTTTATACAATTTAGGAAGGTTCTGTGGAAATTATAAGAGTATAGAATATCTCAATTAACCCTCTAACTTCCATATAGCCTTTCTAATATGAATAAAATAATTCAATAATAACCGCAGAAAAAAGGCGTCATTGTATCTCCTAAGGAATAATGGCCAGAATAAAGTGCAAAGAGCGTCCTTAAAAAATATCTTTCAGTGATGTCAAAACAATTTTAAGCGCCACCATCAGCATCTTTATCTCCCGCAATTCTAATTTAACATCATCCTCTTCCAACTCTCTGCAGCGGCCAAAGTCAATCAGTCTAACGAAAAATATCTTGCAGTGATGTGAAAATAATTTTAAGCGCCAGCAGCAGCATATCTTAATCTCCCGCAATTCTAATTTAACATCATCCTCTTCCAACTCTCTGCAGCGGCCAAAGTCAATCAGTCTAACGTGGTACTGTCCCGGGCCACCACACACTATAATATTATCACCGTGGATGTCCCCGTGGGCGTGTTTGGTCTTGTACACAGCCTCAATCGCGAGCATGACTTCCTGGGCAAGTTTGGCGCGGTCCTCGCTAGAGCCAACTTGAGCAGCGAACTTACAAAGAGTGTAGCCGGTGCAGTAAGCACTAAGCCATCCTCACTAGCAGCCAGTAGCTTAGGTGCCCCACCTGCACCATCAACTATGCACAAAGCCTTGGCTTCTGTCATGAAATCATCTTTGAATTCGTCACTAACATATCCCAAGCTTTCTTCATACAGGCTTCAACCCCCTTGTAGGTCACCCGATAAGTCCTCCCAGACATACCTCGACCCAGAAATTCATGGACCTCTGTGTCAGCCATGATCTCATCCTGGGTACGAATGAGGTTATCCACACCACTCATGGTCGCCAAGTAGTTATATGCTGTCATCATTAAAACAAAATATATTAGCTTATAATAATAGGCTACGTTGATCGAAAATTAGAAGCCTAAAAAGTGCGCTGTAGTGTGCGATGAGGGAGCTTACTAAAGTGCGTCTTTCTCTGATGGAGTCCAGACAAACTATGATTAGTGTTATGCCCTGTTTTTCTACAGGTTTAACTTGGGTAATGTGAGTTCTAAATTGACTGGGTATATAAGGCTGCATGCACAATACAAGATATGAGGAATAGAGAACTCAAAGAAACACATGGTAGCAAGTTACATGATCACGTTTATTGATATACCACTGCAGAATACTTGTGTAAGACAATATAATAGAATTGAACAACACTAGCATAAGTGGATCTGGATGGAGCCTAGTCTCCCACTTCCAACGTTCAGGTATTAATCTTCTGATCACTGGCTTTGATTTCACAGGTTTATATACCGAAGACCATCAATGTTACTTATAGATTCATATTCACTGTTAGATTTATTACTGGTAGCTCTGGTGCACAAGTAGTAGTTCACAGACTAGATTAGACACGCATTTTTAGAGCACGGGAATTCTAGTAACCTCAGGGGGTACTGATCTAAGTTTTATATCCTTGTCTCAGAAATACATAGAACGCAAATCAGTGGGCGAACGTTAGATATCACTAGAGTTTTAATATCTGAATAAGGTAATTACGAGAGTCAAGGTCGCCTGTTAATTAAAGAGCACTGATCGCTTAGTACGTCCCAAATGGAATGGTTAAGTATGAATTACACTGGGCAAGGTCTTAGCCACTTCGTAGAAATATTAATTAGTGAATCTAAAACAGCACAGTAATATGTAGTACTGCTAAAGGGAATCTTGGGTAGTATCTGATGGGTCTGGTCCTGGTTATCTTGCGTCCATGATGTTGGGGGCTAACGACTGGTTCCGCGGCCGTCCAGGGGGGCCATATGTGTGAAGTTCTTCAATACGTGGGCAGGTCCTTCTATCCAAATCTGCCACGGAGTCTGCCGGTTCTGGGATCTCACTCCGGAACAACACAAGGGCAGAGCTAGAAATTAACTGCAGGGTAGTGACCCCTGGTTGGTGTCTAGCTTTCAACTGATTTGACTGGGGGCGGGAGTTAGATTTATAGGCTCGGTTCTGGACCCTGTAGACAGTAGGGATCTCGAGTCTTATGGACTTAATTGAGCTCTCAATAGATATGGGGACTAGGTAAGATGGTATTTACTGTTGTGGCACAGGGCGATAGGAAGCCTTTATATTTTCATATAACTGAGCCTTAGTAAGAGGTACTATTTTGGCTATACTGGACGTATTTAGGGGAGAGAGACTGGATCTACTTTGCGAGGAGGATGGGGACAGCTGTGATAGGAGCGTCTCTCTAGATTGTTCAATCTTCATTCTATGGTATAGCTGAGGTGCTAATTTAGTGATCAGAGCATGCAAGAAAGGTAAATGGTTTATTGTGAGTTAATAGAGGTTAGTAAAGGTGTTAGTCATTCATGGTTAGTTCATCGATAGGAAGAATTCCTGTGCTACCTGGCAATGACTCGAAAGTCAAAACAGGGGCCAGGTATACCTCCGCGGGGGTGGGGGTCTCCCTCCTCGGGTGGGCAAAAAGGGGGAGCTGGGCGCCCTCTCTCTGATATAGTCGTCCGGCGGCTGTGGCTAGGGGCTTGCCATATCACCAGTGTTTGTAATAACCCTCTGTGTATGAGACAGATGGGAGTGTCTTTAATACCAAAACCGAAGGTGCCTTAGCTAGCTGGTTTTACTCGGCTGGTTGTTAATTGTAGGGTTTGCTGGATATGGTGGAGACTTGGTTGCTAACTCTGCCACATTTATCTGGAAGTATGGCAATAGAAGTTAGTTACTGGCGGGGCGGCTAGCCTCGCACCGACGACCATTGGGTGCAGGGTTGTGAATGTGTTGTAAGAGAATAGATGGCATGCAAGGGGCTAGTAAAGTTCTAATGTTGTTCTGGCCTACTAAGTGAAGGTAGGCTGGATAGGAGTATATATATAAAAGGTTGGAGAGCGTTAGTAACGGACAATTCAAGGATCTTCAAGAGGTATGAGAGAGAGGCTAGGTCGGACAAGAGTCGAGAAGCGCGGGTGTCTTAATGAGAGGGGGGGGGGGGAGTTCAAGGGCTACAGGGAAATTTTGCCCCTAAGGTCCCTGGGCGTGGGGGTGGCATTAGGCTACAATTGATATGGAAGTTTGAAAAGGCAGTAGAATACGTTAGCCAAATGCTACCGGGGAATGCAACTATGGGGTGGTATATGAGTCTGGAAAAGATAGAGTTATGTGATCAGTCAGAGGGTTATGGATACTATTAGTTGGCCCTGGGAACTGCGTTTTCTATTAAATATAAAATACCACCCACAGCGGCAGTTCGTAGGGGTACTTAGTTATTGTTTCGGGGTACTTATGACAGATACTGGTAACCAGGTTATCTTATACAATCTCTGGTTGGGGTAAGAGGTGTAAGACACGAAATAAATTGGCGTAGTGTGGGCTGTGGATACGAAGGAGGCAAGGGGAAGACGTATGACAATTGTGGAAAGTAAATGGAAAAAGGTGAACACAATGGCGGATAAAAATACTTAACCTAAGGATTGCATACATAGATTTATGGGGCGATGGGTCTTCAGAAGCTTAGTCTGGCAAGACAAGATGTTAGGGAATGTTAATATTAATACTTAGTTACTAGAGGAGCAATGCAAGGGGCGACTGAGCACGGGTTACATATATCTATACTCGTCATGGAAAATGATATACGAGGTCTAGGGACAAGCGTGGGTGTTTGAACTTCTAAGATATATAACATCTACTTCTCGGATGTAAGAACATACATAGATATATTTATGGCTGTCTGATGTGTTGGCATTGGCTCAACGTCGGGACAGGCATGGGTGTTTTTAATATGAATGTATATTCCTGTTCATCATCTTTGTAGTTAGGAGTGTAGGACACAAGGGGGTTAGTGTACGTGAGGTGTGGAAAATGGTCAGTTTTAGAAAAGGTAAATGGGTGTGTCCTGGAGCTGTTTAGCCCTGCGGGCTTGGGCCTGTCTGGAATGGCGGGCTCGGTCAGCTGGTCCTTTCGTTCTGTGGACCTTTCCTTTGGTGTTTCTGTGTGGTGTTCGTTCATGGCTTCTGTGTTGGGCTTCTCGTTCTGGGGCATTTTACTTCCCTCTCCTTCATTATAGGCTCGTCCTCGAGCCTCAAGGGTGAAGTAAAAAGAAGCATAGTCAGAAAAGTGTAGGTTAACAAGAAAAGTAGTATGACTAAGGAAAAAAATAATATATACAGTATATGGAAAACATGTAAATTTAAGAAAGGACAGATACTTAAGAACACAGGAAATTAAGAAGAGGTAAAGTGTTTAACAATGTATAAAGCAAATTTAAAAGATAGTCAGAAAAGTGTAGGTAACAAGAAAAGTAGTATGACTAAGGAAAACAAAAATATATACAGTATATGGAAAACATGTAAATGTATAGAATCATGCCCAATCGCTTAGGAATTGAAAACATTCGAAACAATTTAGTACAATAATATCCTCATCATCATCAGGGGGGGGGGGGGGGGTATTTAGGGTCGCCGTTAGTCTGGGTGACGGTCTGGTAATAGGGGGTGGTGGTTCACTTTCACTTTGGAAGGGCGGGGTGGATATACCGTTAGTTCTTGTCGTTAGGAATGTGGGTCTGGGGGCGAGCTGGCCCGGGGCCAGTTTTGGAGGGGGGGTCTAAGTGGTTTCGGTCGGGGGTAGTGATAGGGGGGTTTTAAAGATGAAACGGGCAGGTCGAGTCGGGGTTGTTGTTGCGGAAGAGGTTGGTGCTGGGGAGGGGTTGAATTGTGTAGAGAGTTGTGGTCGTGAGTGGGGTTTGGGGAAGGGTGAGTAAGGCTGAAGGTTGAGAGTTTACTATGATCGGGTGGTTTGGAGGTTTGGTGTGTGGGGATTTGATAGGGAGATGGTGGGGGGGGTCTGGGCAGGCAGGGTTGTGGTTTGAGAGGGGTTGAATTTAGACTGATTTTATTTCCGGGAGAGACATGGATGGGATTTCGAGGAGTGGTTGGAGTTGAGAGGTTGATTATGTTGTTTGGGGCGAGAGAGAGAGAGAGTATTTTGGGGTTTAGCCAAGGTGGAAAAAGTGTTGTGGTTGGATTGGGATGGGAGTGGTATTTCGTCGAGCGGGATCTTGGGGGCGAAATTTCGGGAGGGGGGGGGTAACGGTGAAGGGGGGGAGGTTGATAGTTTAGCTTGTCTCATAATGGTGGGGGACCGACTGGTGAGCAGGTGTTCGGTACGCATGAGGGGGGGGGAATCACTTTGGTGGGGGTCACGCGTGAGGGGGGGATTAACGGCGCGTGTGGGAGGATCAGAGTGGTGGGGTGTGTCGGTGGCAGTGACGGTTTGCTTAGAGGTTATCTGGGGTTGGTGGGTTTGTCTGTCATGAGGGGGTGTGAGTCAAGTGTGGGGTTTTGAAGTTTATTAGGGGTGTGAATTGTGTGGGGGTGGAAGGGAGCTACTGACGGAAAACTGTCACAAGCTACCGACGGAAAACTGTCACAAGGGAATTTTTGTTGGTGGGGGGATAGCTGAACATTTCTGGGGTCATGGGGAAAATATGTTGTGGTAGGCCTACATAGGTAGGCATAGCTAGAATACGGGGCTTGTTGGGGGGGCTGCGGAGGGTTGGTGGGGGAAAAGTTCACTGGGGTTGGACTTTCACCGGAAGTCATTTTGGAAGGGTGCACGGAGTCTTGGATAGGGGCTGAAGGGTTGGATAGGGGATTCATCGAACTGCGTAGGCATTCTTCTCTGATGGAGAGCATATGTTCTTCGAATAAGCCATACGGGTCGAGATGGGCGGTGGGGTGGGAGGATGTTTAACAAAGCGGTGAATAAGAGTTCATTTTGTTGGTCGTAATCTTCATAGCTATACGTGGTCCTCACGTATCTGTAGAGTTGTATGAGGGTCACATTTATATCCCCTTCATACTTGATCTCGTCGACTTTTATTATTTTGGGGGCGACGGGGGAACCCAAAAGTGGATCTAAGGTCCGGATCACGAAGGATCGAAACTGGTTCCAGGTACTCTCTGGCGTATCCTGTGTCACCATTTGGTGAACAAATTCTTGAAAGGTAGGCTTATCAACAAGTTGGGAAACGGCTTCTCCCAACTGTATAATATGCAAAATTGCCCAGGCGATTTTTTCGTGGTCATTATGAAGTACCACATCGTACACTGGCTTTATTATGTCTAAGTAACTGGTGATATCATAAGTGTTTATATCATACTTGGAAATGTGTGCGAATGGCTGAAGATTTCGCGATGTTGCCATGCTTCTACTGTTCCAAACTTGCAGTGTAATGCAACCTTTTATCCGAATCAAGAACCACCGCTGCCGCCAATGTTATGCCCTGTTTTTCTACAGGTTTAACTTGGGTAATGTGAGTTCTAAATTGACTGGGTATATAAGGCTGCATGCACAATACAAGATATGAGGAATAGAGAACACAAAGAAACACATGGTAGCAAGTTACATGATCACGTTTATTGATATACCACTGCAGAATACTTGTGTAACATATAATAGAATTGAACAACACTAGCATAAGTGGATCTGGATGGAGCCTAGTCTCCCACTTCCAACGTTCAGGTATTAATCTTCTGATCACTGGCTTTGATTTCACAGGTTTATATACCGAAGACCATCAATGTTACTTATAGATTCATATTCACTGTTAGATTTATTACTGGTAGCTCTGGTGCACAAGTAGTAGTTCACAGACTAGATTAGACACGCATTTTTAGAGCACGGGAATTCTAGTAACCTCAGGGGGTACTGATCTAAGTTTTATATCCTTGTCTCAGAAATACATAGAACGCAAATCAGTGGGCGAACGTTAGATATCACTAGAGTTTTAATATCTGAATAAGGTAATTACGAGAGTCAAGGTCGCCTGTTAATTAAAGAGCACTGATCGCTTAGTACGTCCCAAATGGAATGGTTAAGTATGAATTACACTGGGCAAGGTCTTAGCCACTTCGTAGAAATATTAATTAGTGAATCTAAAACAGCACAGTAATATGTAGTACTGCTAAAGGGAATCTTGGGTAGTATCTGATGGGTCTGGTCCTGGTTATCTTGCGTCCATGATGTTGGGGGCTAACGACTGGTTCCGCGGCCGTCCAGGGGGGCCATATGTGTGAAGTTCTTCAATACGTGGGCAGGTCCTTCTATCCAAATCTGCCACGGAGTCTGCCGGTTCTGGGATCTCACTCCGGAACAACACAAGGGCAGAGCTAGAAATTAACTGCAGGGTAGTGACCCCTGGTTGGTGTCTAGCTTTCAACTGATTTGACTGGGGGTGGGAGTTAGATTTATAGGCTCGGTTCTGGACCCTGTAGACAGTAGGGATCTCGAGTCTTATGGACTTAATTGAGCTCTCAATAGATATGGGGACTAGGTAAGATGGTATTTACTGTTGTGGCACAGGGCGATAGGAAGCCTTTATATTTTCATATAACTGAGCCTTAGTAAGAGGTACTATTTTGGCTATACTGGACGTATTTAGGGGAGAGAGACTGGATCTACTTTGCGAGGAGGATGGGGACAGCTGTGATAGGAGCGTCTCTCTAGATTGTTCAATCTTCATTCTATGGTATAGCTGAGGTGCTAATTTAGTGATCAGAGCATGCAAGAAAGGTAAATGGTTTATTGTGAGTTAATAGAGGTTAGTAAAGGTGTTAGACATTCATGGTTAGTTCATCGATAGGAAGAATTCCTGTGCTACCTGGCAATGACTCGAAAGTCAAAACAGGGGCCAGGTATACCTCCGCGGGGGTGGGGGTCTCCCTCCTCGGGTGGGCAAAAAGGGGGAGCTGGGCGCCCTCTCTCTGATATAGTCGTCCGGCGGCTGTGGCTAGGGGCTTGCCATATCACCAGTGTTTGTAATAACCCTCTGTGTATGAGACAGATGGGAGTGTCTTTAATACCAAAACCGAAGGTGCCTTAGCTAGCTGGTTTTACTCGGCTGGTTGTTAATTGTAGGGTTTGCTGGATATGGTGGAGACTGGGTTGCTAACTCTGCCACATTTATCTGGAAGTATGGCAATAGAAGTTAGTTACTGGCGGGGCGGCTAGCCTCGCACCGACGACCATTGGGTGCAGGGTTGTGAATGTGTTGTAAGAGAATAGATGGCATGCAAGGGGCTAGTAAAGTTCTAATGTTGTTCTGGCCTACTAAGTGAAGGTAGGCTGGATAGGAGTATATATATAAAAGGTTGGAGAGCGTTAGTAACGGACAATTCAAGGATCTTCAAGAGGTATGAGAGAGAGGCTAGGTCGGACAAGAGTCGAGAAGCGCGGGTGTCTTAATGAGGGGGGGGGGGGGGAGTTCAAGGGCTACAGGGAAATTTTGCCCCTAAGGTCCCTGGGCGTGGGGGTGGCATTAGGCTACAATTGATATGGAAGTTTGAAAAGGCAGTAGAATACGTTAGCCAAATGCTACCGGGGAATGCAACTATGGGGTGGTATATGAGTCTGGAAAAGATAGAGTTATGTGATCAGTCAGAGGGTTATGGATACTATTAGTTGGCCCTGGGAACTGCGTTTTCTATTAAATATAAAATACCACCCACAGCGGCAGTTCGTAGGGGTACTTAGTTATTGTTTCGGGGTACTTATGACAGATACTGGTAACCAGGTTATCTTATACAATCTCTGGTTGGGGTAAGAGGTGTAAGACACGAAATAAATTGGCGTAGTGTGGGCTGTGGATACGAAGGAGGCAAGGGGAAGACGTATGACAATTGTGGAAAGTAAATGGAAAAAGGTGAACACAATGGCGGAGAAAAATACTTAACCTAAGGATTGCATACATAGATTTATGGGGCGATGGGTCTTCAGAAGCTTAGTCTGGCAAGACAAGATGTTAGGGAATGTTAATATTAATACTTAGTTACTAGAGGAGCAATGCAAGGGGCGACTGAGCACGGGTTACATATGTCTATACTCGTCATGGAAAATGATATACGAGGTCTAGGGACAAGCGTGGGTGTTTGAACTTCTAAGATATATAACATCTACTTCTCGGATGTAAGAACATACATAGATATATTTATGGCTGTCTGATGTGTTGGCATTGGCTCAACGTCGGGACAGGCATGGGTGTTTTTAATATGAATGTATATTCCTGTTCATCATCTTTGTAGTTAGGAGTGTAGGACACAAGGGGGTTAGTGTACGTGAGGTGTGGAAAATGGTCAGTTTTAGAAAAGGTAAATGGGTGTGTCCTGGAGCTGTTTAGCCCTGCGGGCTTGGGCCTGTCTGGAATGGCGGGCTTGGTCAGCTGGTCCTTTCGTTATGTGGACCTTTCCTTTGGTGTTTCTGTGTGGTGTTCGTTCATGGCTTCTGTGTTGGGCTTCTCGTTCTGGGGCATTTTAATTAGTAGTAGTTGCTGGGAGTGACATAGCCTATAGTTTCTGTGCGCATCAATGTTGTGCTTTCAGATAAGCCTCAAACTGTTTAACTGTAATAGTGTATTAAAATGGCATTGAAAAGTATATATTATATATATATATATATATATATATATATATATATATATATTGAATAAATCTGTTATAATAGTTTTAGAATCGTAATACAATACTGTAATTATAATTGAAATTATTATTGTTACTGCAGAAATTAGTTTTCTCTGATAAAGTACACTTCAAAGAAAACGACAATAAATGACTAACTAATATATTCACAAATGTTTGCTCTCGAGCAACACTTATATCACACACACACACTTTGAGGGAGTGTTTTTTTTTTTCTGGTCCCCTTTCCCCCCATGCTTAGCCCCATTAGTTTTGAAATTTTAAGATATTCGCCCTATTTGTCCATTAGTTTGGCTATTTAAACATATGGTTGCCCCGTTTATTTGTCAAATTTAAGACCTTTCTTGCCATTTAGGTGTTAATAGTTTCCTGGCGAGCGAAAGCGAGTATTTAAGCTAAATAATAGTTTAGTTCTTATACATATAATGTCATAATAGAACACTGGTCAGGTCTAATATATAAAATATATAACTATATTTTGCATTGCAAACTGGATGAGAGATATAATCATAGCCTATACTTAATGGAATATTAGTAATTGTTTGAGAAAGGTAATGTATAGTTCAACCATTGAGAATATTACAAAATGAAGTAGTAAGACTATATCGCCGTTTGAAATTGACCGCGCCTTAGCCTATAATTCCAATATTTGCCGCTAGAGGGTAGGCCTACTGGCGGCGCCACAGCTGAGCAGCCATGCTGCTTCAAAAGTTAAAACATAAGAACATAAGAAAATGGGAGTTTGCAGAAAGCCGATTGGCCTAAGCAACTTGCAAGGCAGATCCCTGAACACAAGGATCGTTGAGAGATTGGAGAATTTGGCGACCCTAATACATTGCTCTATGTAGCCTACAGGTAAGTTTATCGGTAACATTCAAGACAGCTAGAGCCGCCTTATTTACCAAGTTTCTTTATATTTTTTCCAGGGAATATAGTGTTTAATTGTTGTTTATCATGGTTTGAGTGGAGGATTTGCATTAACTTGCCCATTATTCATTAATCTGAAGATACTCCGTCAAATGGCGCCATTTATTGGGTGAATCGCGCTTTTACAGTAGGTAAGGAAAATTGTAGGGAGGCCATGCATGCTTCCAAAATGTACAAATATTATATTAGATTAGATTAACCTAACCTAACCTAACCCTAATATAATATAATATAATATCGTTTTTGTGAGTAACGTTGTTGTTGTTGTTGTTGTTGTTCCCCAAGCTGCCTGGCCGAACAGCCCCAAGGCCCCGAGCAAGGCCAAGGCCATAACCGAGCGCCCCCACAGAACCCTCCCTGCCTACCACAATAAAGCCTGGGTGACCGAAGCCACTCCATGGCGGGGAGCGGAGGAGGGTGCGGAAACGCCCGGGAAACCAAAGCCCCACCCAGGGCCCTGTGCCCCTCAGCAATTATGAAGAGAAAGTTGAGGGGCAAAGGAAAATGTGACGCTTTGGCTTCCAATCTTGGTAGATTGGGAGGTCAATCCACGGAAAAGATGCCGTCACTTGAGATCTAGGAAAGACATAAGTAAAAGGAACAGTCGGAGTAAGCTATGGGTATGGCAGAGATCGCTCAGTTCTCACTCTGATAGACCAGCCCATCACCATATGACTAGAACCCAATCCTCTCGGCATCAGCTAGGAAAGGCCCTAGAAAGCCGCCTTTGGCGGCTAACGTTCAAGTACGTTCAAGCCATTTATTGGGTGAATCGCACTCACCGTACCTTTCAAAACAAGAAGAAGAGGACCCAGGCCGAAGGATTCATTGGGTTATGATTGACCTCATTACCAACATTGGACAAGATTGTGGCCTTAGCATCAACAAGAACAAAAGCCATACACTGATATATAACATGAGAGAAAAACCAGTAGAGATAAACAACATAGCAGTCACTAATGAAATAAAATATTTAGGAATAACAGTAACTGATAAGCGGAACTGTTTTAAAAAACAAAAGGGTATATCATTAGAAAAAGCAAAGAAACTAGCAAACCTGACCTACCCAGTAATCTCCCAGAGCTGCAACAAACTACTGATTGGAAAGACCTTCTGGAAGAGTATAGCACTACCATCGATACTGTACGGCTCGAGCATCCTTGGCTACACAAAAAGCGAAATCCAGAAACTACAGAGAATTGAAAACTCAGTATTTAGACAGATTCTTGGTGCCCCAAGTGTTATGCCCTGTTTTTCTACAGGATTAACTTGGGTAATGTGAGTTCTAACTGACTGGGTATAGAAGGCTGCATGCACAAACAAGGTATGAGGAATAGAGAACACAAAATAAACACACGGTAACAAGACACACGATCACGTTTATTGATATACACACTTCTGTAGTTTTCTTGATGATGATTAATAGGAAGCATAAGAAGGTATGAATACTCGTACAAGACAAATGATAGAATTGAACAACTAGCATTAAGTGGATCTGGATGGAGCCTAGTCTCCCACTTCCAACGTTCAGGTATTAATCTTCTGATCACTGGCTGTATTCACAAGTTGATATACTGGAGACCATAAATGTTACTTATAGATTCATATTCACTGAAATGCTAGGTGTTAAGGGAGTTTTTCTGTCCTGAAATATCCCCAGGCCCACTTTAGGATCAACCTTTCCAGGTACCTGGCGCGGGGCACGAACCTCTGAAAGGTTTTGAGATGCCTTGGGTGGGGTTCGAACCCTGGTTAGTGACCTAACCATCACCACCAGGCCCGTGCGCTAACCCACTGTACTACCACGGACGTACTAAAAGTATAGCAACCTTAGTCCGATTTTTAAGAACCAGGTGATAGTCTCGTGGTGTTTCACGTGATGAGTTTATTGGACTTACCATCCACGACTATTTTACACTATACCTGACGTCAACTCGGGTAGTACATTATTGGGGTTGCGGGACATTTTCGAGGGCATTACACCACATTCCTTTTTATTTAGGCTAGTCCCTAGCCTCTCTAAGGTCGTAAGGTATCGTAGCCGTATCACCTCAGCAATCTCAATATGGTTTAGGGTCCACGTGACGGGTGCTCAGTGTAGCTACCAGGTCACGTTCCTTTACTGCCACCAATGAAATGCTAGGTGTTAAGGGAGTTTTTCTGTCCTGAAATATCCCCAGGCCCACTTTAGGATCAACCTTTCCTGGTACCTGGTGCGGGGCACGAACCTCTGAAGGGAGTTTAACCCTCCTAAAAACCCACAGGTTTTGAGATGCCTTGGGTGGGGTTCGAACCCTGGTTAGTGACCTAACCATCACCACCAGGCCCGCGCGCTAACCCACTGTACTACCACGGACGTACTAAAAGTATAGCAACCTTAGTCCGATTTTTAAGAACCAGGTGATAGTCTCGTGGTGAGTTTCACATGATGAGTTTATTGGACTTACCATCCACGACTATTTTGCACTATACCTGACATCAACTCGGGTAGTACATTATTGGGGTTGCGGGACATTTTCGAGGGCATTACACCACATTCCTTTTTATTTAGGCTAGTCCCTAGCCTCTCTAAGGTCGTAAGGTATCGTAGCCGTATCACCTTAGCAATCTCAATATGGTTTGGGTCCGCGTGATGGGTGCTCTATGTAGCTACCAGATCACGTTCTGTGACTGCCACCAATGAAATGCTGGGTGTGAAGGGAATTTATGGTCTCCTGAAAACTCCCCAGGCCCACTTAGGGTCAACCTTTCCTGGTGCCTGGCGCGGGGCTCGAACCTCTGAAGGGAGTTTAACCCTCCTAAAAACCCACAGGTTTTGAGATGCCTTGGGTGGGGTTCGAACCCTGGTTAGTGACCATGACCAGCATAGGTCCAACAGGCCCGCGCGCTAACCCACTGTACTACCACGGACGTACTAAAAGTATAGTAACCTTAGTCCGATTTGTAAGAACCAGGTGATTGTCTCGTGGTGATTCACGTGATGAGTTTATTGGACTTCCCATCCACGACTATTTTACACTATACCTGACGTCAACTCGGGTAGTACATTATTGGGGTTGCGGGATATTTTCGAGGGCATTACACCAGTAAAATGCCACAGGAACGCTGTGGTACGAAAATCCTGAGAGCGAAACCTCCAACCCTAACGAGCCACAGGAACGAAAATCCTAAGAGCGAAACTACCATCCCCAATGAGATCCCAGGCCCCTTTTTCCTTTCCCGATTTGGTCTCTCTCTTTCTCTCAATTCATTCCACATATTATACGTCTCTCAATCACAGTCTTCTAATATACAAACCACAATACTTTACTCACTGATATTCTTGATGTACCACCTAAGTATGTATTTAATTAGGTAACCACCATACAGACTATAATACTTTCATTGTGTAGGTTCGAGGCGATCTAAGACACCTTAACTTCCATTTCACACCAAATCAGATCGTGATTACGTTAGCCCTGTATTTAGTTATATAACAATCATAGCCCCCAATTCTAAGTCTCTAACCTCCCGTGGTTTTATCCACTAACTATAGATTCCCATCCTTTAACCACGACTCTATACACCCGATAACCCTATGCCAGTTTTTGTATTGATTTAGGCCTGTTAATTCGGATAAACTCACTATGACCAATCTGCAGACGATTATCAGGAGATGCAGGAAAGCTACCTCGTATCTCCCTTTCCATGATGAGTATAGATATAATTATGTACCCCCGTGCTCAGTCGCCCCCTTGCCTTGTTCTTCAAGTAACTAAGTGTATATATAATATTAACCGGAGTATGCCACCAGTATTGATACGACATAGCGGCACTGTCCTTGTGTCGTATTGTACCACGTGCAGACCAACCAGGTTTCATTCTCTTATTAGGACGACGGCTATAATGTCGTCATTCATGCATGCATTCAATCCTTAGGTTAATTATCTTTTATCCGCCATTGTGTTCATCTCTTCCATTTACTTTTCCACAATTGTTATACGTCTTCCAATCACCTCCTTCGTATACACAATCCACACTACTCTATTTTGCTTCATGACCCTCTGCTCAGGGTACCCTGTTTGGGTCATCCTGTCCACTTATCCTTCACGCCCCGCAGCACACACCACTCTACCTGTTCGATCGTAGGAAGATGCCACCCCTATGTCCAGCGCATTAAGGGTCACTATCCTAGGTCACGAGCGACGCGGCGCCTAGCCTCAAACCAACCCCTTTACAATTCACAACCCTTTCCCCCACCTCGCGTATACACTACCCCTCGTGTCCTACACCTCTACCTACCTGATGATGAACATAAATACACCTTAAGTTAATACACACATGCCCTGTCCCTAAGTTAGGATATTAATATCAACATACCCTAAAATACCTTGTCTTGCCAGACTAAGTTTCTGAAGACCAATCGCCCCCAATAAATCTATGTATTCAATCCTTAGGTTAGTTATCAACATACCCTAAAATACCTTGTCTTGCCAGACTAAGTTTCTGAAGACCAATCGCCCCCATAAATCTATGTATTCAATCCTTAGGTTAGTTATTAATATCAACATACCCTAAAATACCTTGTCTTGCCAGACTAAGTTTCTGAAGACAAATCGCCCCCATAAATCTATGTATTCAATCCTTAGGTTATTTATTAATATCAACATACCCTAAAATACCTTGTCTTGCCAGACTAAGTTTCTGAAGACCAGTCGCCCCCATAAATCTATGTATTCAATCCTTAAGTTAGTTATTAATATCAACATACCCTAAAATACCTTGTCTTGCCAGACTAAGTTTCTGAAGACCAATCGCCCCCATAAATCTATGTATTCAATCAATTAGTTATCTTTATCCACCATTGTGTTCATCTTTTCCATTTACTTTTCCACAATTGTTATACGTCTTCCAATCACCTCCTTCGTATCCACAGTCCACACTACTCCATTTTGCTTCGTGTCCTACACCTCTTACCCACCAGACTCTCCCTACATGATGATGAACAAGAATACACATTCATATTAAAACACCCATGCCCTGTCCCTAGGTTGAGCCAATGCCAACCCGCCAGACAGCCATGACTAAAGATGTTAGCCACCATGCTATAACTTAATGCTTACCCCAACCAGAGATTGTATAGATAACCTTTCTTTTCCATTGTCTATCATAGTACCTCGAAACAATAACGAAGTACCCCTACGAACTGCCGCTTTTCCTTGGTCTATATTTCATAGAAAACGCAGTTCCCAGGGACAACTAGACGTACAAGAAATCGTGTCAAATAATAGGTCCATAACCCCTCGTATTGACGAGTAATAATACACCATGTTTTTCCCTACTTTATCCACAGTCAAGCACACACCTACAGTTAACCTCCTTCTCCCCCCACAGCCCCACAATCCACATGATTCTATCTTTTCCAAACTCATATACCACCCCATAGTTGCATCCCCCGGTAGCATTTGGCTAACGTACTTTCACTGTCCTTTCAAACTCTAAAATCAACTGTAGCCTAATGCCACCCCCACGCCCGGAGACCTTAGGGTCACATTTCCACGTAGCCCCCTGAACTTCCCCCCCTCTCATTAACACCCCGTGCTCCTCGACTCTTGTCCGACCTAGCCTCTCCCTCATACCTCTTGAAGACCCTTGATTTTTCCGTTGCTAACGCTCTCCAACCTTTTATAAATATACTCCTATCCAGCCTACCTTCCCTTAGTAGGCCGGAACAACATTAGAACTTTACTAACCCCTTGCATGCCATCTATTCTCTTACAACCCATTCACAACCCTGCACCCAATGGTCGTCGGTGCGAGGCTAGCCGCCTCGCCAGTAACTAACTTCTATTGCCATACTTCCAGATAAATGTGGCAGAGTTAGCAATCCAGTCTCCACCACATCCAGCAAACCATACAATTAACAACTAACCGATTAAAACCAGCTAGCCAAGGCACCTTCGGTTTTGGTATTAAGGACACCCACATCTGTCTCATAAACAGAGGGTTATTACAAACACTGGTGATATGGCAAGCCCCTAGCCACAGCCACCGGACGACCATCCCAGAGAGAGGGCGCCCAGCTACCCCTTTTTACCCACCCGAGGAGGGAGACCCCCACCCCTGCGGAGGTATACCTGACCCCTGTTTTGACTTCTGGGTCATTGCCAGGTAACACAGGAATTCTTCCTATAAATGAACTAACCATGCATGACTAACACCTTTACTAACCTCTATTAACTCACAATAACCCATTTACCTTTCTTGCATACTCTGATCACTAAATTAGCACCTCAGCTATACCATAGAATGAAGATTGAACAATCTAAGAGAGACGCTCCTATCACAGCTGTCCCCATCCTCCTCGCAAAGTAGATCCAGTCTCTCTCCCCTAAATACTTCCAGTATAGCCAAGATAGTACCTCTTACTAAGGCTCAGTTATATCACATTATGAAGGCTCCCTATAGCCATGTGCCACAACAGTAATCACCACCTTACCTAGTCCCCGTATCTATTGAGAGCTCAAATAAGTCCATAAGACTAGAGATCCCTATGACCTACAGGGCCCAAAACCGAGCCTATAAACCCAGCTCCAGCCCCCAGTAAAATCAGTTGAAAGATAGACACCAACCCAGGTTGGTCACCAGAGTTACCCTCGAGCTCTATCCTTGTTGATTGCTGGGAAGTGAGTTCCAGAGCCAGCAGACTCCGTGGCAGATTTGGATAGAAGGACCTGTCCACGTACTTGAGAACTTCCTACATATGGACACCCTGGACGGCCGCGGAACCAGTCATTAGCCCCTAACATCACGGACGCATGCTAACCAGGACCAGACCAATCAAATACTACCCAGGATTCACTCTATCAGTACTACATTGTTACAGTGCTATTTAGAGATTCACTTATTAATATTTCTATGAAGTGGCTATATCTTTGCCCAGTGTAATTCATATATAACCATTCCAGTTGGGAAGTGCTAAGCGTATCAGTGTTTATTAATTAACAGGCGACATTAACTCTCGTAATTACCTTTATCCAGATATTACTACATAGGAGTAAAACCCTAGTGATATCTAACGTTCGCCCACTGATTTGTGTTCTACGTATTTCTGCCATAAGAATATAAAACTTAGATCAGTACCCCCCTGAGGTTACTAGAATTCCCGTGCTCTAAAATACGTGTGTCTAATCTAGTCTGTGAACTATTACTTGTGCACCAGAGCTACCAGTAATAAATCTAACAGTGAATATGAATCTATAAGTAACATTGATGGTCTCCAGTATATAACCTGTTAAATAAGCCAGTGATCAGAAGATTAATACCTGAACGTTGGAAGTGGGAGACTAGGCTCCATCCAGATCCACTTATGCTAGTGTTGTTCATTTCTATCATATTGTCTTGCACGAGTATTCAGCAGTGGTATATTAATAAACGTGATCGTGTGTCTTGTTACCGTGTGTTTCTTTTGTGTTCTCTATTCCTCATACCTTGTATTGTGCATGCAGCCTTATATACCCAGTCAGTTAGAACTCACATTACCCAAGTTAAACCTGTAGAAAAAGAGGGCATAACATTGGCGGCAGCGGTGGGATTGATTCGGATAAAAGGTTGCATTACACTGCAAGTTTGGAACAGTAGAAACATGGGAACATCGCAAAAATGGCAGCTCGCTATGACACTCACACACATTCCCAAGTATGATGTAAACACGTATGATATCGCCACTTACTTAGACATAGTAAAGCCAGTGTTAGATGTGGCACTTCAAAATGACCGCAACAAAATCGCCGTTGCATTATTGCACATTATGCAGTTGGGAAAAGCCGTTTCCCAAATTGTTAAACAGGTAACGCCAGAGTTTACCTGGAACCATTTTTGATCCCTCGTGATCCGGACCTTAGGGCCACTTTTGGGTTCCCTCGTCGCCCCCGAAATAATAAAAAAAGTCGACGAGATCAAGTATGAAGGGGATATAAATGTGACCCTCGTACAACTCTACAGATACGTGAGGACCACGTATAGCTCTGAAGATGACGAGCAACAAAATGAACTCTTATTCACCGCATTATTAGACATCCTCCCACCCCACATCACCGCCCATCTCGACCCGTACGGCTCATTCGAAGAACATATGCTCTCCATCAGAGAAAAATGCCAACTCAGTTCGATGAATCCCCTATCCAACCCTTCAGCCCCTATCCAAGAAAGTAAATGTATTCCTCCACTGAACACTATCATTGATAAGTCCCTCCATCCCCCTAAAGAAAACTCTGTGCACCCTTCCAAAATTACTTCCGGTGAAAGTCCAACCCCAGTGCACTCTTCCTTGCCTCTATCCTCTCTGACCATCCCTAAATTTTTCCCTGCCCAGCCATCCACCAACGATCATCTTCCATCAATTGTGTTACCCCATAAACCCCATCCTTTTTCTATGCCTGCCAACAAACCACAGCACGCAGAAATGGTCACCCCCACAGTAACCAATTCTTTTTCAATTTCACCCCTGAAAAATGCTGGTCAGAAAATGAGCCCCCCCTCCACTCTCTCACATGCCCCTGTCACCCAAGACCAACCTTCACCCCCGTCAATCCCTCAACAACCTGTCACGCCTCTCACTTCCTCATATTCATCACCTGTCCCCCCCTCAAAACTGTCAATCTCACCCCCCCCCCCCCCACCATCATCTCCCCACATGCCCAACCTCGGTGAACCCCTTCAAACACCCGCATCAACCAAGAATGCTACAGCTCCGCCTACCTCCTATTCCCCCCCTCCCTTGTCACCCTCTCCAACATTACCCGAACCGCTCTTGAATCCACCTCCAGTAACACCCCCGCTCACCAACCTACCTCTGCCCCATAATCCAGCACCAGAACCAAAATCTCCATCAATGTCTCCTTCATCCATCCTACCAAATTCCATTGTTTTCCGAGACAAATCTCTTCCGCAACAATCTCTCCAAACTGACCTACTCACCCCATCCCCACAATTTACCTGTCAATCACCCAGACCCCCCTCTGTCCAGGTTCAAACCTCCCATGTTTCCAGGACAGACTCTTATATATGTAAAAACCATGCTAACAAATATTTATGTGCACGTGTTTCCAGGGAAAATGCCGACCTATGTACCCAACAATGTTTTCCCCATGCCCCCAGATATGTTCAGCTATTCCGCAAACAACAAAATTCCCCTTGTGACAGTTTTCCGTCAGTAGCTCCCTTCCACCCCCACACAATTCACACCCCTAGAAAACTTCAAAACCCCACACTTGACTCGCCCTCTCATGACAGACAAACTCACCAATCCCAGATAACATCTAAACAGACCGTGACTGCCACCAAGAAAATTCCCCAAATTCGTACTTTTAACAACCACAAATCAGTACATCAGTCCTCCCCCAATAACCCATGTCCTATGCCTAACTCTTTCCCCACCAATCCTCCCCAGTCCCACCAACAAATTCCGTTTCCTAGATCACTCACACCTCACCACTCTGATCCCCCACCAAAGTGATTTCCCCCCCCCTCATGCGTACCGAACACCTGCTCACCAGTCGGTCTCCCACCATCATTAGCCCAGCTAAACTTTCAACCTCCACCAATTCCCACCCTGCCAGCCTAACCACTCACGACCACAACTCTCTACACAATTCAACCCCTCCCCAGCACCAACCTCTTCCGCAACAACAACCCCGACTCGACCTGCCCGTTTCACCTTTAAACCCCCCCTATCACTACCCCCGACCGAAACCATTTAAACCACCCTCCAAAACTGGCCCCGGGCCAGCTCTCACCCAGACCCACATTCCTAACGACAGACCTAACGGTATATCCACCCCTCCCTTCCAAAAGTGAAAGTGAACCCCCAAGGTCAAAGCCACAACCACCACCACCACCCCTACCAATATACCCAGACCTTCACCAAGACTAACGGCGACCCTAAATAATCCCCCCCCCCCCCCCTGATGATGATGAGGATGTTATTGTACTAAATTTGCCATGGCATTGTTCTCAATTCCTAAGCAATTGAGCATGATTCTATAAATTTATATGTTTTCCATATACTGTATATATTATATTTTTTTCCCTTAGTCATACTACTTTTCTTGTTAACCTACACTTTTCTGACTATCTTTTAAATTTGTTTTATACATTGTTAAACACTTTACCTCTTCTTAATTTTCCTGTGTTCTTAATTATCTGTCTTTTCGTCAAGTTCTTTTATCATCTTTTCTCTCCTTTTCCAACATCTATGTATTTTCTTCCCTCGTTCCTTTTTTATTCTTGAATAGTAACTCTCCTACTAGTTTCCAGTGTCTTAGATATATGGCCTGAGTATTGTTTTTCCTAATTTCATTATATTATTCACATTCCAGGATAAAATGTTTTAAGTTTTTGTCTCTCTTTTCTGAACAGTCTGTTGCTAGTCGGGATGACAGTAATCTTCGTCCTCACCGACAGGCTGCCATTTCCCTCCAACCTAACCCCCTCACCGACCTGACCTGGCCCCCCTAAACAAACCTACGTACTCCAACCTTGAGGTACGAGGTCGTACCTAATATAAAGGCGACGGAAGTAAAATGCCACAGGAACGCTGTGGTACGAAAATCCTGAGAGCGAAACCTCCAATCCTAACGAGCCACAGGAACGAAAATCCTGAGAGCGAAACTACCATCCCCAACGAGATCCCAGGCCCCTTTTTCCTTTCCCGATTTGGTCTCTCTCTCTCTCTCAATTCATTCCACATATTATACGTCTCTCAATCACAGTCTTCTAATATACAAACCACAATACTTTACTCACTGATATTCTTGATGTACCACCTAAGTATGTATTTAATTAGGTAACCACCATACAGACTATAATACTTTCATTGTGTAGGTTCGAGGCGATCTAAGACACCTTAACTTCCATTTCACACCAAATCAGATCGTGATTACGTCAGCCCTGTATTTAGTTATATAACAATCATAGCCCCCCAATTCTAAGTCTCTAACCTCCCGTGGTTTTATCCACTAACTATAGATTCCCAACCTTTAACCACGACTCTATACACCCGATAACCCTATGCCAGTTATTGTATTGATTTAGGCCTGTTAATTCGGATAAACTCACTATGACCAATCTGCAGACGATTATCAGGAGAGATGCAGGAAAGCTACCTCGTATCTCCCTTTCCATGACGAGTATAGATATATGTACCCCCGTGCTCAGTCGCCCCCTTGCTTTGTTCTTCTAGTAACTAAGTGTATATATATAACCGGATTATGCCACCAGTATTGATACGACATAGCGGCACTGTCCTTGTGTCATATTGTGCCACGTGCAGACCAACCAGGTTTCATCCTCTTATTAGGACGACGGCTATAATGTCGTCATTCATGCATGCATTCAATCCTTAGGTTAATTATCTTTTATCCGCCATTGTGTTCATCTCTTCCATTTACTTTTCCACAATTGTTATACGTCTTCCAACCACCTCCTTCGTATACAAAATCCACACTACTCTATTTTGCTTCATGACCCTCTGCTCAGGGTACCCTGTTTGGGTCATCCTGTCCACTTATCCTTCACGCCCCGCAGCACACACCACTCTACCTGTTCTATCGTAGGGAAATGCCACCCCTATGTCCAGCGCATTAAGGGTCACTATCCTAGGTCACGAGCGGCGCGGCGCCTAGCCTCAAACCAACCCCTTTACAATTCACAACCCTTTCCCCCACCTCGCATATACACTACCCCTCGTGTCCTACACCTCTACCTACCTGATGATGAACATAAATACACCTTAAGTTAATACACCCATGCCCTGTCCCTAAGTTAGGATATTAATATCAACATACCCTAAAATACCTTGTCTTGCCAGACTAAGTTTCTGAAGACTAATCGCCCCCATAAATCTATGTATTCAATCCTTAGGTTAGTTATTAATATCAACATACCCTAAAATACCTTGTCTTGCCAGACTAAGTTTCTGAAGACCAATCGCCCCCATAAATCTATGTATTCAATCCTTAGGTTAGTTATTAATATCAACATACCCTAAAATACCTTGTCTTGCCAGACTAAGTTTCTGAAGACAAATCGCCCCCATAAATCTATGTATTCAATCCTTAGGTTAGTTATTAATATCAATATACCCTAAAATACCTTGTCTTGCCAGACTAAGTTTCTGAAGACCAATCGCCCCCATAAATCTATGTATTCAATCCTTAGGTTAGTTATTAATATCAACATACCCTAAAATACCTTGTCTTGCCAGACTAAGTTTCTGAAGACCAATCGCCCCCATAAATCTATGTATTCAATCCTTAGGTTAGTTATCTTTATCCGCCATTGTGTTCATCTTTTCCATTTACTTTTCCACAATTGTTATACATCTTCCAATCACCTCCTTCGTATCCACAGTCCACACTACTCCATTTTGCTTCGTGTCCTATACCTCTTACCCACCAGACTCTCCCTACATGATGAACAAGAATACACATTCATATTAAAACACCCATGCCCTGTCCCTAGGTTGAGCCAATGCCAACCCGCCAGACAGCCATGACTAAAGATGTTAGCCACCATGCTATAACTTAATGCTTACCCCAACCAGAGATTGTATAGATAACCTTTCTTTTCCATTGTCTATCATAGTACCTCGAAACAATAACGAAGTACCCCTACGAACTGCCGCTTTTCTTTAGTCTATATTTCATAGAAAACGCAGTTCCCAGGGACAACTAGACGTACAAGAAATCGTGTCAAATAATAGGTCCATAACCCCTCGTATTGACGAGTAATAATACACCATGTTTTTCCCTACTTTATCCACAGTCAAGCACACACCTACAGTTAACCTCCTTCTCCCCCCACAGCCCCACAATCCACATGATTCTATCTTTTCCAGACTCATATACCACCCCATAGTTGCATCCCCCGGTAGCATTTGGCTAACGTACTTTCACTGTCCTTTCAAACTCCAAAATCAACTGTAGCCTAATGCCACCCCCACGCCCGGAGACCTTAGGGTCACATTTCCACGTAGCCCCCTGAACTTCCTCCCCTCTCATTAACACCCCGCGCTCCTCGACTCTTGTCCGACCTAGCCTCTCCCTCATACCTCTTGAAGACCCTTGATTTTTCCGTTGCTAACACTCTCCAACCTTTTATATATATACTCCTATCCAGCCTACCTTCCCTTAGTAGGCCGGAACAATATTAGAACTTTACTAACCCCTTGCATGCCATCTATTCTCTTACAACACATTCACAACCCTGCACCCAATGGTCGTCGGTGCGAGGCTAGCCGCCTCGCCAGTAACTAACTTCTATTGCCATACTTCCAGATAAATGTGGCAGAGTTAGCAACCCAGTCTCCACCACATCCAGCAAACCATACAATTAACAACCAACCGATTAACACCAGCTAGCCAAGGCACCTTCGGTTTTGGTATTAAGGACACCCACATCTGTCTCATAAACAGAGGGTTATTACAAACACTGGTGATATGGCAAGCCCCTAGCCACAGCCGCCGGACGATCATCCCAGAGAGAGGGCGCCCAGCTACCCCTTTTTACCCACCGGAGGAGGGAGACCCCCACCCCTGCGGAGGCATACTTGACCCCTGTTTTGACTTCTGGGTCATTGCCAGGTAGCACAGGAATTCTTCCTATAAATGAACTAACCATGCATGACTAACACCTTTACTAACCTCTATTAACTCACAATAACCCATTTACCTTTCTTGCATACTCTGATCACTAAATTAGCACCTCAGCTATACCATAGAATGAAGATTGAACAATCTAAGAGAGACGCTCCTATCACAGCTGTCCCCATCCTCCTCGCAAAGTAGATCCAGTTTCTCTCCCCTAAATACTTCCAGTATAGCCAAGATAGTACCTCTTACTAATGCTCAATTATATCACATTATGAAGGCTCCCTATAGCCATGTGCCACAGCAGTAATCACCACCTTACCTAGTCCCCGTATCTATTGAGAGCTCAAATAAGTCCATAAGACTAGAGATCCCTATGACCTACAGGGCCCAAAACCGAGCCTATAAACCCAGCTCCAGCCCCCAGTAAAATCAGTTGAAAGATAGACACCAACCCAGGTTGGTCACCAGAGTTACCTTCGAGCTCTATCCTTGTTGATTGCTGGGAAGTGAGTTCCAGAGCCAGAAGACTCCGTGGCAGATTTGGATAGAAGGACCTGTCGACGTACTTGAGAACTTCCTACATATGGACACCCTGGACGGCCGCGGAACCAGTCGTTAGCCCCCAACATTACGGACGCAAGATAACCAGGACCAGACCAATCAAATACTACCCAAGATTCACTCTATCAGGACTACATTGTTACAGTGCTATTTAGAGATTCACTTATTAATATTTCTATGAAGTGGCTATATCTTTGCCCAGTGTAATTCATATATAACCATTCCAGTTGGGAAGTGCTAAGCGTACGTATCAGTGTTTATTAATTAACAGGCGACATTAACTCTCGTAATTACCTTTATCCAGATATTACTACATAGGAGTAAAACCCTAGTGATATCTAACGTTCGCCCACTGATTTGTGTTCTACGTATTTCTGCCATAAGAATATAAAACTTAGATCAGTATCCCCCTGAGGTTACTAGAATTCCTGTACTCTAAAATACGCGTGTCTAATCTAGTCTGTGAACTATTACTTGTGCACCAGAGCTACCAGTAATAAATCTAACAGTGAATATGAATCTACAGTATAAGTAACATTGATGGTCTCCAGTATATAAACCTGTTAAATAAGCCAGTGATCAGAAGATTAATACCTGAACGTTGGAAGTGGGAGACTAGGCTCCATCCAGATCCACTTATGCTAGTGTTGTTCATTTCTATCATATTGTCTTGCACGAGTATTCAGCAGTAGTATATTAATAAACGTGATCATGTGTCTTGTTACCGTGTGTTTCTTTTGTGTTCTCTATTCCTCATACCTTGTATTGTGCATGCAGCCTTATATACCCAGTCAGTTAGAACTCACATTACCCAAGTTAAACCTGTAGAAAAACAGGGCATAACATTCACTATTAGATTTATCACTGGTAGCTCTGATGCACAAGTAGTAGTTCACAGACTAGATTAGACACACATATTTTAGAGTACGGGAATTCTAGTAACCTCAGGGGGGTACTGATCTAAGTTTTATATTCTTTTATCAGAAATACATAGAACGCAAATCAGTGGGCGAACATTCAGATATCACTAGGGTTTTACTTCTATGTAATAATATCTGGATATATGGGTAATTACGAGAGTTAATATCGCCTGTTAATTAATAAACACTGATACGCTTAGCACTTCCTAATGGAATGGTTATACGTGAATTATACTGGGGCAAAGATATAGCCACTTCATAGAAATATTAATAAGTGAGTCTCTAAATAGCACTGTAATACTGTAGTGCTGATAGAGTGAATCTTGGGTCGTATGTGATTGGTCTGGTCCTGGTTATCTTGCGTCCGTGAGGTTGGGGGCTAGCTACTGGTTCCGCGGCCGTCCAGATGGTCCATATGTAGAAGTTCTCAAGACGGATCTCTTGGCGATCGTTGCTGGCTACACTCTTATATCCCCACTGGTTTATGTGAAGGTTATAAGGTGCATGTAGATTTCCTTTACGTGGACAGATTCTTCTATCTCAATCTGCCACGGAGTCTGCCGGCGCTGGAACTCAATTCTCAGGAACAAAACAAGGGCAGAGCTAGAGGTCAACTTAAGGGGCCAGCCACTGGTTGGTGTCTATATTTCAACTGATTTTACTGGGGGCTGGAGCTTGATTTATAGGTGTGGTTTTGGACCCTGTCGGCCATAGGGATCTCGAGTTTTGATGGACTTATTTGAGCTCTCAATTGATACGGGAACTAGGTCAGGGGGTGATTACTGTTGTGGCACATGGCTGTATGGAGCCTTCATACTGTAATATAACTGAGCCTTAGTAAGAGGTACTATTTTGGCTATACTGGAAGTATTGTACACTGTACTGCACTATGAGGTTCAGTATCGGTATGCTAATTTTGTAGAGTAGCAAACCTGAAATCATTACTTAAGGTTAAATATAGAGCAACTTCCTCCAGTGTGCCTGGATCCTAGAGGTGTAGCCTATGCTTGGAGTTTGTAGCATTTTAATGATAGCCTACTGTTCTCAGAAGTGTTAAGGCGCTGAATAAATGTATATGTTAGCTTTCTAATGAGTGATTGGTAACAGTGTAAGTTCATATAGGCACATAGCGTACTTGTACTCTCATATTTTGAGAGCCCCAGAAACATTTTCATGATATTGCGATATGAGATACCTAGTCTATTCACTGTCATTTTCTTATAGTTCCACCATAGTTGTGCTGTATACATTGGTGAGCAGTAGGAGTTGAACAATGTTATTTTTGTATCCCATGTGCACATATGAAATTTTCTTAATATTGAATTTCCCTGCATGTAAAGTTGCCTTCGCTGACGACCCATATCCTCATCATCTGAGCGATCACTTGAAATACAGTGTCCTAGATACTTTACTTTACTTACTTCTATAATTTCTTCATACAAATGGAATTTAGGTAGCTTTGATTTCAATAGAAGGTTAGATTTAAATATTATGATATTGCTCTTTATAGGATTAAATTTGACTGAATGTTCGATTCCAAATTTTTCACATACTCTTAATAATTTATCCAGTCCTGCTCCAGACATACACAGAAGAAAGAAGACTGAAACCTCTATTCCAACAACCATATATAGAAGATGAATCCCATATACTAGGTAGCTTAATGTTTAGTAGACAAAGCACAGGTAGGGTCAAAAAGGCAATATATAGTTTTTGGAGAAAGAGAGAAAAGCAAATTTAAGGAACAACACATGAAGAAACTGCAAAGAAAATATAAAGGTGAAAGAAGAAACAAGAACAACAATCAAGAAGGAAAACAAGCAAGAAGAAAGAAGAAAACAGATAATAAATTTTACTGTTAAATTAGAAAAACAGAAAACACGACAAAAGGGAGGCGCCGTTTCAAAGCCATAGCTTCCCGACCAGCAACTGAACTGAACTGAAGGGCTTGAGAAGAAGACGAGGAAGGCATGACATTTCGGAAATCGACCGGCCTAGTGCAATCTAAGTGCATTGCATGTGAAGACTGTACTGCCACACAAGAGACAGGGTACTTAACGGACGGGATTCTTCGTCTGATCGCCCTTAAAAGCCACCAAGAACCAAGAATGAAATGAGTTGTGTACGTCGTGTAAACACGTAAGTTGATATCAAACAGCGTGGGTCACCGTGGGTGTGGGGGCTGCAGCCGGCAGCCCCCACCCATAATGCTAGGATAGGTTAGGTTAGGTAAGGTTGTTAGGTTAGGCTAATGTCCTTTCAAAGGAGTATGCTATAGTAAACACTAGGATATACCCGGTCAGAGGTAGGCTAGCCTGGCTAGGTGATACGCCGCGGCCGGATTACACAACTCTTGCCGAAATTTTTCACAATTTTCGGTATTAGGCCTACTGATTCTTAGCACCAACAGTTACCTCGATAAATATTGGTAGCATTCAAGGAGACTACATTGGACTCTTCTTCTTCTTGAACTTCTTACCTCTGACCAGGTAGGCCTAGGCTATAGGATAAGCTATCCTCGTAACTAGCCTATACCCCTTTGAAAGGACATTAGCCTTACCTAACCTATCCTAGTATTATGGGTGGGGGCTGCCACCCCCACTATTTGCCAATTTGACATCTTTGAGTTTTTTGGTGTATTTTTCTGTGAAAAGGGTATTTTTTCAATTTGTCAATAACGAAAATCCTCCATGCGGACTAGGTCTAGCCGCCTAGGCTATGGAGAAAAATATGGCGAATCTGTTGGTGCCTATTTTCCCTAATAAATTGTTTCTAATAAGGCGGATGTAGATTGTAGTGTCCTTGAATATTATCTAAATATTTACCTATGGTCCTGTTAAAATATCCTCAAGTAACTTTAAAAAACTGTTCAGGGGACTGGTTAGACCTTGTAGAATGTTTAATTGAAGTGCGGAAATCAGTATTTACTGAGAAATAACAGTCTTAAAATGTGCTATGGGTCACCCAGGGTCCCTGCCCTCTCTTTCCCAGGTAATGTTTTGGGCCCTATTATATTATATTATGTTTATATTATATTAGGTAGGTAGGTAACTTAGTAGTATAACTCCATTTATTGGTCACCAATTATTTTGACATATTTGAAGACAGATATGGAATCTATATGCTCTAAGCATCATATTAAAATTAGTTTCAACCCTCGGCAAAACCTATTAAAAAAAACGGTAACAACATGTCTACCTACCGTAAAACGGTTGTCAATACTCTCTTATAGACGGCGTGGCTTTCAGCGACGCCATTTTTTCGTGAACTGGAGAGCTCTACCCTTCAACTTTTGTAATACTATCACGCCATCTGCCAATCCTCATTGGAAATACTGAGTTTCATGTCCTAACTCCTGCGCAATACGTCACAAAACACTTCTGGATTCTTATTGGGGTTTTTTTCTGACCACGTTATTAAACTCATAGATTCCGTCACGCATACAACCAGCAACCTATCAGGTGAGTTTATTGACCTTGATTACGTCATTGCACTGAACCAATCACAGATACACACCTTCATTTAAGTCTCTCCTCACTTTAGTCATGGACGCCGCTTGTAATGGTTGTTCACCCCTCCCACATTCAGTGATTTTTGACACTACAAGGAACAATAGTGCAGCCCTTAAGGTTTTTACTGACCATGGTTGTTTGCCTACCTCTGTTTCCTGCAAACTCTGCTCAAACGAATGTTACTATTATAAACCGGCAGACCAGTGGCGATGCGGTCATTATTGGTTTTTAAATAAAACCACTACTCGTCGTAACTCCTCGTCGAAAACGTGGACGCATCTCTTCCCCACCTACTCCCTCCACATCTCAATAAGGTATGCAATTACGCTTTCATATTTTCGCTGGTTTAAAAACGGCGAATACAAAATTATTTAAGCAAAACTTGGCTCGTGTTTTAAGGTATTTCCGTAATTGTTTAATCGAAGTCCTCTTTTTTTTCTAGTTATTAAAAACGTATTCTATGGTGTATTATATGATATATAGAAGCAATAGAACTGTTCAAATGACCTGGGAAGTGTATATTAAACCAAATACAAAACTTTGAATTATGAGGTAAGAGATATGTGTTTTTTATCACTTTTCATCCCAAGACCAACGGGGGTCTGGGGGCAGCAGCCCCCAGGATGCCCAGGTTACCTTAGGTTAGGTTAGGTTAGGTTAGGTTAGGTTAATGACCAGCTATGTAAATACAGTAGTGAAAATTTGGTTTAGTCTGTGCTCAAAATTCCATTTTCTTTAGCAGGCCATACACTAAACAATTACCCCCTTTTCACAGACAAATACACAAACAATCTGTCAAAGATGCAAATAGCGGGGGTGTGGGGGCGGCAGCCCCCACCCATAATACTAGGATAGGTTAGGTAAGGTTGTTAGGTTAGGCTAATGTCCTTTCAAAGGGGTATAGGCTTGTAAACACTATGATAGCTTAACAAGAGCCAAAAATCGAAATTAGGTTAGTGTAATTTGTTTACTCTTAAAACTCGCAAAATCAGAGCCAACTTTTCCCAAAACTTGGCTCGGGTTTTCCAAAATTCGGGTTTTATGGCTTTGCAATTACGGGAAACCTGAGCCAAATTTCTAAATGAGGTTACTGTCATTTGTTTGTCTACAAACTCGCAAAATCCGAGCCAGCTTTGGCCAAAACCTGGCTCGGGTTTTCCAAAATTCGGGTTTTATGGCTTTGCAATTTTGGGAAACCTGAGTCAAATTTCTAAATGAGGTTACTGTCATTTGTTTGTTTACAAACTCGCATAATCCGAGCCAGCTTTGGCCAAAAGCTGGCTCGGGTTTTCCAAAATTCGGGTTTTATGGGTTTGCAATTTTGGGAAACCTGAGCCAAATTTCTAAATGAGGTTACTGTCATTTTGTTGTCTACAAACTCGCAAAATCAGAGCCAGCTTTGGCCAAAACTTGGCTCAGGTTTTCGAAATATTGGGTTTTAGGCCTTTGAAATACCTTCAAACCCGAGCCAAGTTTTGCTTGAATAAGTTTGTATCGCCGTTTTACGCATTTAACCCCTCATTTTCCCTGTACTTCATAGCCCTCCCCACTATCGGGCGGCGTGTCTTAAGATCGTTGTATAATGGGGAAAACGGTTTCGCCGAGGGTTCTAATTATTTCTAAACACTATATATTGATGAAAACTAACAGGGAAAAATAAAAAAATCCATGGGAAAATTGGTGACCAATAAATGGAGTTTTTCCAACTTAGTTTAGGTTAATCGGAAAATAGACCTAGCCTAGGCTATAGCCTAACCGAAGTCCGAAACTACCACTAATTTTCCCGTGGTTTTTCTTTTTGGTTTTAGGTAGTTTTCATAATTATATACAGTAGGCCTAGGCGGCTAGGCCTAGTTGAAATTAGTTACAATCCCCGGAAAACTTTATTTCAGTATAACTAAATAAGTTGGTCACCAATTATTTTGCAATATTTGAAAACAAATATGGATTTTATATGCTCTAAACATCATATGAAAATGTGTTTTAAGCCTCGGCAAAACCTAATAAAATATATGGTACTAGCCTAGGCCTAAAATGGAATTTTTTCGGGTAAAAATTGAAGACAACCCGGACAGGTGGGATCTCATTTCTAATGGTAGTTTTGGGTTCCTATCATGTTATGCTTCATTGCTATATACTTTTTATCCACCGGAATTTTTGTTTTCTTGGCTTTAGGCCTATTCTAGGCTATTTTTTTTTGTTAGCATTAACCTAACCTAATAACCCCCAAATACATTTAGGTTAGGTTAGGCTAGCCTAATGCTAAAAAATAAAGCCAAGATTTTTTTTTTTCCGGTGGATAAAAAGTAGGCTATAATATTATAGCAATGAAGCATATCATGATAGGAACCCAAAACGGTAAATTTCTATAATTGCACCTATACGATCTAAAAAATATATTATTGTATTTAACAGGAAGGTACGACGAGGTATAATAATAATAATAATAGTTCTTAAAGCTAGCGCATGCTAAGCTAGCTAAGGATAGCTCAATAAGGCCGATTAGGCGTATTTCCATTGGGGTCCTGTACTACTACCCCATCCCTTTGCTCATGAGGGATGGTAACGACTCAGTGCTTGTGGAAAATCTTTAATGCGCCGAGCGTGGGCGCGAACCCGGGCCTTCTGGGTGGAAGTCCGAGACGCTAGTCACTACACCAAGCGAGCCGCTTGTGGTATAGGTGGCAATATGCAGAAATGGATTATAAGGGCATTCCGCTCCATCTGACAAAAGTCTATCAATCTAGATGTGACACAGATTTTACATTGTTTCAGAGAGACATTAACCTAACTCGTACCAATGGTTTCAAATTAGATAAATTTTGTTTCAGAAAAGATATAGGCAAATATTGGTTTGGTAACAGAGTTGTAGATGGGTGGAATGGACTACCAAGTGCTATAGTGGGATTAAAAACGATAGGGAGCTTTAAGATAAAATTGGATAAGCATATGGACAAGAAGGGTTGGGTGTGAAGGGGGATCAGCAGGGTTGGGCCAATCAGCGCTCTGCAGACCCCCGTAATCCTGCGTTAATCTCTAACCGTTTTGGTAAGATGATCCTCAGGGTATTAGAGTGTTGAGCCTATAATTGGGGTTGTGTAGGACAGGGATCTGCCTTGCTTAGGCCAATCAGCTTTCTGCAGACTCCCATTTTCTTATGTTCTAACCTTACCTAGCCTAACGTATAGGGGGGGGGCTTATAATCCATTTCCGCATATTGCCACCTACAGTATACCACATCACTTACCTCATCATACCTTCCTGTTAAATACAATCATAATTTGTTTAGCTCGTATAGGTGCAATTATAGACCTATACCCCCAAAACTACCATTAGAAATGAGATCCCAGCTGTCCGGGTTGTCTTCAATTTTTACCTTTTTTCGTAACATGGTTGTCAATACCTTCCTATAGACGGCACCGATTCGTACACACGCCATTTTCACCTGTCTCCCGACTCCCCGAGGTCTGTCCACCAGCTTTTTAGTCAACACTAATTCCACCTTCCCATCTCTGTTGAAACTACAGGTGTTCATTTCCACAGCTTTGCGCATCACGTCACGAGACACTACTGGGTTCCTATTGTTTTTTTTTTGTGAACACGTCATTATAACGCATATGCTACGTCACATACCCTTGGGAGCCAATCACTGAGGTATAATACAGTATGTTGATTACGTCATTGCAATCGGCCAATCACAGATACCCACCTTGATTTACCTGAAAATTGCCAGTCGAGTCATGGCGGTAGAATGCAAAGGATGTTCACCTCTGCCACACTCTAAGATTGTAGACACTACTCATCCACCCAATGTACTGGGTACCCTACTAGGGATATACCTGCTGAACATGGGTGCTTGCCTACTGATGTGACGTGTAAGAGGTAAGATTTTTTCGCATAGGTTTAAACTTCCGGAAATTAATGGGTAATAAATACCACTTACTGAGTACTGTACTATGAATCCGCTGTAGCTGGCATGCAAGGGCTAGTTTAATATACCACGTACTGAGTACTGTACTATGAATCCGCTGTTGCTGGCATGCAAGGGCTAGTTTAGTATACCACGTACTGAGTACTGTACTATGAATCCGCTGTTGCTGGCATGCAAGGGCTAGTTTAGTATACCACGTACTGAGTACTGTACTATGAATCTGCTGTTGCTAGCATGCAAGGGCTAGTTTAGTATACTATGAATCCGCTGTTGCTGGCATGCAAGGGCTAGTTTAGTATACCACGTACTGAGTACTATGAATCTGCTGTTGCTGGCATGCAAGGGCTAGCTTAGTATACCACATACTGAGTACTATGAATCTGCTGTTGCTGGCATGCAAGGGCTAGTTTAGTATACCACGTACTGAGCACTATGAATCTGCTGTTGCTGGCATGCAAGGGCTAGTTTAGTATACCACGTACTGAGTACTATGAATCCGCTGTTGCTGGCATGCAAGGGCTAGTTTAGTATACCACGTACTGAGTACTATGAATCTGCTGTTGCTGGCATGCAAGGGCTAGTTTAGTATACCACGTACTGAGTACTATGAATCCGCTGTTGCTGGCATGCAAGGGCTAGTTTAGTATCCCACATACTGGGTCTAGGTTAGGTTAGGTTGGGTTGTTTGGTTAGGTTAATATACTAGGTCTCAGAAACAAGATTCGTAGTTGCGGTAGTATTTACAGATACGCCCGAATACTAAATGGGCGGCGGACCAACCGCCATGGTACCGGTAAGGGTTCGTGTTGTATCCCACGTAGGCCTACTAGGTCCATGTTACTGGATATTTATGATTTAAATAAGTGCTACGTTTTCGATAAATCTGGTTATATGGATTTGCAATTAGGGAAATCATGAGGCGATTACCGACATTTCGTTACTCTTTTTCGATTCTCAAAATACGATTCAAGTTTTGCCAAATATTGCCTCGCGTTTTCCAAAATTATGCTTTTTGGGGTTTGCAATTTAAGGAAACATGAGCCAAAATTCTAAATTAGGTTACTGTAATTTGTTTACTCCTAAAACTCGCAAAATCCGAGCCAAGTTTTGCTAATACTTGGCTCGGGTTTTATGGCTTTGCAATTTCGGGAAACCTGAGCCAAATTTCTAAATGAGGTTACTGTAATTTTTTTGTCTACAAACTCAAAATCCGAGCCACCTTTCGCCAAAACTTGGCTCGGGTTTTCGAAATACAGGTATTGGGTTTTAGGCCTTTGAAATACCTTAAAACCCGAGCCAAGTTTGCTAAAAATACGTTTTAATCGCCGTTTTACGCATTTAGCCCCTCATTTTCCCTGTACTTCATAGCCCTCCCCTCTATCGGGCGGCGTGTCTTAAGATCGTTGTATAATGGGGAAAACGGTTTCGTCGAGGGTTGTAATTATTTCCAAACACTATATATTGATGAAAACTAACAGAGAAAAATAAAAAAAATCCATGGGAAAATTGGTGACCATCTTATTAGTTTTTCCTTTATTTCTCCCATTATCCAACGCTCTTAAAACACTCAGATGTAAGTAATTTTCAGAGTAAATATACCATTTTTATTGCCTTTGGATACAGGATGGGCTGAGGAGGGGCTTTGCCCCCCCTCACCCCCTCCCCCCCCATGAATGATTGAAATCAGCATCTATTTTAACAGTAGGGGGCTTAATAAGAGTAACAGAGTTTTCACTGCCATCATTAGGGAGAGTTTTTTGTTTTTACAGTACTTTATATAGTGCACATAAAATGTATCTCCGGAGATTGAAACACATTTTAATATGATCTTTGCAACATCCTTATTCTAGGCTATAATAGCCTTCAAATATTGAGAAATAATTAGTGGTACTGTACTGTAGTTTCGGTTATAAGTACCGGTTAGCCTAATCTAATCTAGAGTAATGTGATATTTGTACATTTTGGGCAGTGGGCGGGGCCGCGCGTATGTGGCGGCGTACAGACCCTCCCGTAAAACATAGCGCATTTTAAGACTTTTATTTCTCAGTAAATACTGATTTCCGCACTTCAATTAAACATTCTACAAGTTTTAACCAGTCCCCTGACCAGTTCCTAATAGGTTACTTTTTTTTTTTTTTTTTTTCTATATTCCAACTACTCCCTCTCGGGCATAGGCTGAGAGCCTGTACATTCCACCGCTCAACACGGTGAAGCCCGTGAGGTCTTGTTCCAGTCTGGGGAGTGAGACATGTGAAGCATCCATTCATGGCTCGAAGCAGCTCCATCTCTGAAGCGGCTGGTTGCTTCGTTCAAGTGCTTCACTGTCTCACCCTCCAGACTCAGACCCTCACTCTCAGAACACCACCTATTGAGCAGTGAACTCACTAGGCATTGTCCCCCTGTAACATATTTTGAATATGGGAATATTCATACAGTGTTATTTAATCAGGGAACAATGAGGGTATTTTTTTGGCATTTCGGTGGGCTTTGTGGTAATGCACTGATACTAGGTACAGCACAAATTCAATCCCAATAATATCTTCCCATTGACATATCGGGATTTGAACCCGGGTCCATTGGATTACCAATCCAGTGGGATGACCACTCCACCACACCTCCCTTGAGGATATTTTAACGGGAACATAGCCTAGGTAAATATTTACCGTTACCTCATATATCTTTTTATGCCTGTTAGATCCGGTAGAGCATATACATCATTGCTATATATGTCATTAACCTAAGAAGTGCGCATGGGGGGTATGAGACACCACACTCCTGTGCTGACGTATTTGAGCTGTTCCCATCACTAACATCGTTATTTTACCATAAATAGCATTAATACTTATCCATATGAGCCTATTATAGGTTGATTATAAAGGTATTAACCTGTTACAACAATAAAACAAGTGGAAACAGTGTTTGGATGGTCAAAATCGGCGATACAGGCCGGGAGTTACATAATGTATGGCTGAGGCAACCTCCCTGCCCTCCTCCCCTCCCCTTGTCTGGAGAGACACTGTTACGCAATAGTCTCTCTCGCTCTTTCCCACGCTTGGTAACAGTGATGACAACGCCCTGCTACCAACTCGCTAATGTTAGCACGAAAATAGACCACAGAATAAGGGAATAACAGGGAAAATAGGTGATAACTGAAGGAGGGGAGGTGGAGGAGTGATATTTAGTATGGCCCAGGGGCAAATTTTTGTTTTTGTTTTGGGTGTTTTAAATGGATTTTTGTTTTCCTTACTCTTAACCTCTGAAGTGCGCATGGGGGGTATGAGACACCTCTGCCTGTGTGCACATATTTGAGCTGTTTCCATCGCTAAAATATTTATTTTACCATAAATAGCATTAATACCTCCATATGCGCCTATTATAGGTTGATTTTAAAGGTATTAACCTGTTACAACAATAAAACAAGTGGAAACAGCGTTTGGATGGTCAAAATCGGCGACACAGGCCGGGAGTTACATAATGTACGGCTGAGGCAACCTCCTTTCCCGCCACTTTTCCCCAAGTCTGGAGAGACACTGTCGATCGATTCTCTCTCTCTCTCTCTCTCTCTCTCTCTCTCTCTCTCTCTCTCTCTCTCTCTCTCTCTCTCTCTCTCTCTCTCTCTCTCTCTCTCTCTCTCTCTCTCTCTCTCTCTCTCTCTCTCTCTCTCTCTCTCTCTCTCTCTCTCTCTCTCCTCTCTCTCTCTCTCTCTCTCCTCTCTCTCTCTCTCTCTCTCTCTCTCTCTCTCTCTCTCTCTCTCTCTCTCTCTCTAATGTCAGCACGAAAATATACCGCAGAATAAGGGAATAACAGGGAAAATAGGTGATAACTGAAGGAGGGGAGGAAAGTGGGGAAGGAGGGGAGGTAGAGGAGTGATATTTTGCATGGCCCAGGGGCAAATTTTTTTTTTTCCGGTGTTTTAAATTGATTTTTTTTCCCCCTGACTCTTAAGAGTCTTCCCGCAGTCCGCCGGGGGAACTCTTAAGTGTCTTCCCGCAGTTCCCGGGTTAAGAGTCTTCCCACAGTCCGCCGGGGGAACTCTTAAGAGTCTCCCTGCAGGAATGTATTATAAGGGAGATATATAAGAACAAGTAAAACATACTCTCCCTAGGCCTATGTATGGCACTGCCACTCCCTATCATCAGCTGTTCGTCTAGACTGTGTGCCATCTATAGGAGAGTATTGACAATATTTTTACAGTAGGTAGACATGTTATTGTAATTTTTATTGTTTTACCGAGGGTTGAAGCAATTTAATATTTTAATATTTTGAGAAAAAACATATGTGGTCTCATAAATAAGTACCAAAATTTGTTTTTTGGGGAAGGATGTAGTTACCGGGTGTACCACTACCGACATACAACATAAATCATCAATAAATACTTACAAATCTATAATACTAGGTTAGGTTGTTTGGTTAGGGTAATGTATTTTTGTATCCAAAGACAGTCAAAATAGACGGGAACATGATGGTGAGCGTCCGCGTAGTGTAAACAAGACGGGTGGTACACCCGGTAACTACATTCTTGCCGTTTTTTTGCCCCTACTGACAAAATGTATGATAATTTCGATAAATCCTGGGGGGGGGGGGGGGGGCAGAGGCCCCCCTCATGGAATCCTGTATCCCACAGCAAACTGTTATTGTCATACAGTATATAGCTTATTTTTTTTATTTTATTGTCTTTAACCCCACATTTTCCTTAATCTTCATAGCCCTCCCCATTAGTGGGGGCTGTATAGCTTTAGATAGTTGGAAAATGGGTAAATACTAATTTCTGCTCCAAATCATTATAATGCAATGCTATATCTGAAGGACAAACACACACACAACCAAAAATACTGACTAAAATCGCTGTTGGTGCTAAAAGTCAGGTTTACCCAATTTTCAAGAATCGGTCATTGATAGATGTGGAATTGTGCCTTAATTTGTTCATGTAAGTAAAGCTAAAGGTATTAGTTTATGACCAACCTGATCTGGCCCCATCGATGATTAGGCCTATCAGTGTTTTATCACTTTCATGAATGATACTTTGTTGGTCAGTGGTGTACATGTAATTACCGTCGAAAATTCACTATAGGCCTAAGTGAAATATGAGAAACTGTTGGATTGTTCACCCCATAGCCTAAACAGGAAACGTGAGCTGGGTTTAGACCATCGCGCACCCATAAACAGGGAACGTGAGCTGGGTTTAGGTCAGCGAGAGAGGTTAGTTTTATATTCCTACTGTTCACACATTATAACAGTTGTAGTTATAAGTTTTTCAGCTAATTTTTTTTTGTTTTTGTTTATACAGTGTTGTTGGGATGGATGTAGTGTCTGGGCGTACGGTTGTCATGTTTACATAGGTCGATCGCCGCGGTTAAGTTCGCGTCTATTTTGACGGCGATTTTTTTTCGGTTATTTGCCCCCTGCTGGCAATATATATGATGATGACAATATGTCATGGGGGGCTTAATATTTCCCCATTATCCATCAATCTTAATTAAGACACGGCCCCCGATAGTAGGGAGGGCTAAGAAGATCAGGGAAACTGCGGGGTAAAAGACGTAAATAAAGGGGTAATATTGGAGGAACTCTGAAAATACAATATTTAAAAGTAACAAAACCTGAAAATGGAAAAACCCGAGCCATGTTTTGACCAAACTTGGCTCGGGTTTTTCAAATTTTCCGAGTCCAAAATCAAAGTAACCTCATTTCGAAAGTTGGCTCGGGTTTTCTTGTTTTTCAATGTGGAAAAAACCAGTAAGAATGGGAAAAACCCGAGCCAAGTTTTGACCAAACTTGGCTCGGGTTTTTAAAATTTTCCGAGTCCAAAATCACAGTAACCTTATTTCGAAAGTTGGCTCAGATTTTCTTGTTTTTCAACGTGGAAAAACCCAGTAAGAATGGGGTTAACATTAGCCTAACCTAGTATTATGGGGTGGGGGATGCCACCCCTGCTAAATCCCTGAAATCCGAGCCAAGTTTTGCCATTAACCTAACCTTCACCTAACACCTAGTATAGTGCGTTGTTATATGTGCGATTAGTTTGCTTGGGAAACAGATTAACTTGCTCATGTAGTAATGTACACCCTATGTGGTGGATTGTGTTCTTTTATTTAATAATTTTCATTTTAGTAAGCGTTGTTTCCACATAGCGATTTTGATAATTTAATTTGACTTTATATTGTCCTTGTCCCAATTTTGGTTTGTTTAGTTTGCAAGTTTTACATTTTAATTAATATGTCCCCTAGACGATAACATACCTTAATGAGATGCTGAAGAGGTTGAGAGGCTGAAAATGAGGTTGCAGTAGGTTGAGAGGAGGTTGATCGGTTCCAGTGGATCATCAGGGTCGTCGTCGAAATCAGGCGGGTAGAAGTCCCCGCAATAGAGACTCACAGCCTCAACTTCCTTGAATCATGAGAATCTCACCATCCATACACAAAATGTAGAAAGGCTGTGGCGAGAAGTTAAAAGAATATATTAAACGTCCTGGTATCCGTCCCCAATATCTGTCCCAAAGCACATACGACCTCCATCACCTCCCTCTTCGAACTGAGCCTGGCCTCCGCTCGGCAAGGGGGCGTGACGTGACGACTGAAAGACTGTGTGATTGGTTGATAATTTGATGGAAGGCTGTGATTGGTTCCATGAGTGAGGGGAAACATTGTGATTGGTTCATGCTATGGTTCATGATTCCTAAAAAGTCTGCTAGGTGTAGTGATGTTCGACTGACAGGTTGAGGGTAAGAGCTCCCGAAGGACGGCCATTGTGTATTATTGCGGCGCGGCCATCGACAGGGAGGGATTTTTTACAGTTTCTCGTATTTCACTTATAGTGAAATTGCGACAGTAATTACATGTACTGTACACCAACAAAGTATCGTTCATGAAAGTGATAACACACTAATATGGGCTCGTAACTGGTTGGTCATACACTAATACCCTTTATTTTAATACCACAATTTTTTGTTTTATATATTTGAAGATAAATATGGAATCTACAGTATAGTCTATGCTCTAAAGATCATATGAACATTTGTTTTAACCCTTGGCAAAACCTATTAAAAAAGTATGGTACTAAAATGTCTTTTTCGTAACAAGGTTGTCAATACGGTACTTCCAGTTATCGACAGCTCTGAAGATCATAAGAAAATGTGTTTTAACCCTCGGAAAAACCTAATACACCTGTATAGGGCCCGTCTTGTTAACACTACGCGGGCGGCGGACGCTCACCATCATGTTCCCGTCTATTTTGACTGCCTTTGGATACAAAAATACATTGCCCTAACCAAACACAAACAACCTAACCTAACTTAACCTCGTATTATAGATTTATAAGTATTTACAGTATTTTATTATAAGTATTTATAGATGATTTATGTTGTATGTCGGTAGTGGTACACCCGGTAACTACATCCATCCCAATAGGTTTTCCCAAGATTTCTAATTAATTGCAAACACTATATGTTGATGCAAATGAACACAAAAATATATATAAAAAACTCTGAAAATTTGTGGTATTAAAATAAATATTTTCCTAGGTTAGGTTAGGTTAATGGTAAAACTTGGCTCGGAATTAATGGATTTAGGTTAGGTTAGGCTAATGTTGAAAATACTAAAATGCGACGGTCCTCGGTATTAAACAACACCGTATATAAAAAAAAAAAAAAAAACGGTACCCGAAAAACTTGTATCGGGTTGGTGATAATTTTTTGCCAAGCTAAGTTCTGGTCAAATACACTAGGCCTAGTTAGCTTTGAATTAAACTAGGTCAATATAGGCCTAGCCTAAAGTTTATGTAATTAAATAGCTAGACAATTTTTTTGATTTTTGTATCTATTTTAGAGTTGTGTAAGGGTGTTTTGATGTGTGATATTAGGCGTAGTAGGAAATTCATATTTACCCATTAGCCTAAACAACAATCTAAAAACACGCCCCCCACTAGCGAAAAATAACTGTATTTGGCCATAACCGTTTGCCGTGGGATACAGAATATGTTGAGGGGGGGAAGCCCCCTCTCACTTATTGAAATCTTCTATATTTCAACAGTAGGGGGCACAAACCTCATTGGGTAGAATGTAGAATTCGGACGTACCGCCAGCCTCTGAGCCTTGTTTACACTACGCGGAGTGGCGGCAGATGCTTGCCATCATGTTCCATCTATTTTGACTGCCTTTGGATACGATAATATGTTGAGTGAATATGTCTGGGAAGGATGTAGTATCCGGGCGTTCAGTCATCATGTTTACATAGGTCGATCGCTTGTGGTTAAGTTCCCGTCTATTTTGATGGCTATTTTTTCTGTTATTTGCCCCCTGCTGGCAATATACTGTATATGATAATGACAATAATTCATTGGGGGGTGAGGTGGGGCAAAGTCCCCCTCAATCTATTATAGTATCCCATGGCAATCAAAATAGACGGGAACATGGTCGCCAGCGTCCACGTAGTGTAAACAAGGCGGGCGGTACGCCCGAATACTACATCCTTGCCGTATTGGTAAGGATATAGTATTCGTGCGTACCGTCCGCTTTGTTTACACTACTCGCACGCTCGCGAATATGTTGCTGTCTATTTTGACTGCCGTGGGATACAATAATAGGTAGAGGGGGGGGCCCCATGACTTATTGTCATCATATATAATGCCAGCAGGGGGCAAATAACAGAAAACAATGGTCAAAATAGACAGGAACAGGGGCAAATAATAGCAGTCAAATTATATGGGCTGTGATAATGAAGTACAGTACCTGGTACAATATGTGTTTCATATTATTGTTAGAGGTAATTGTGTAAGTTTCAGTGCTGTATCCTTATTGCATTAAAGCAAAGCAGTATTACCTGGACGGCTGCACTTGTTTGAATATGATCTATACTGTACATCTTTTGCATGGATGGAAATTGGAGTGATTAAGAGAAGGTAGGGCGGGATCAATGGTTGTTGTTGTTCCCTAAGCTGCCTGGCCGGACAACCCCGAGTCCCTAAGGAAGGCCATGGCCACGGTCGGGCTTTCCCACAGAGCTCTCAAGGAGTGTAGATTGTGTTGTTGGCGTAAGTGGTTGTGTGAAATGCAGTCTTCTATGATGTGTTTAATAGTATGGGGTACTGTGCTACAACCTGGGCAGGAGTCGACGACAGAGTCATCCAGTCTCTTCTGATAGCTCAGAAGGGCTGGATGGTGTCCGCATCTCAGCCTGGCCAGGTGGACTCTGTCCTCGCGAGGAAAGGAGGATTCAGAAGGATGGATTTCGGGAGGTCGTGCCTGCAGCAGCGTGTTGTTTATGAGTGAGTGGATGGAACTGCGAGAGATATGAGTATGGATGTGCTTCTGGAAGCTAGTTTGGGGTGGGCAGGGAGGGAGAGAAGATAGTACAATATTTGTGTGTGATAGCGTGTACTGGGTGTTGTTTTAACATTTCTTGGTGTCTGTGGATGTGTTGCCATGTAGTGTAGTGGGTGGTGTTGGTTCGTGGAGGCTGCTGCCAGGAATTGAGTGCCTCTCATGTCCAGATGGTCTTTGACTTTGAGGACTTTGGTTTCTTGATGTAGGTGATCTGTAGTGAAGTAGCTGTGCAGCCTGTGATGATTTTTAGGGCTTTATTTTGAATAGTCTATAAGGTCTTATGATGTGTTTCAGCTAGGTTAGAAGGCCGGGCTTGCGTATTCCATTACTGATCTTATGTATTGTTTGTAAACTGTGGTGGTGGTTTCTTTGTTGTGTCCAAATTTTGTGTGGGCATGTGACCTGAGGGCGTTAAGTCTGGGTGACAGTTTCTTTTTAATGTTTTGTGGTGTGCTGTTTGAATGTCATTTGAGTATCATATGTTACTCCTAGGATTTTGGGTGAGTGTGTGTGTTAGGGGTATGTTGTTATGGTGAGTTGCAGCGAGTATGCGTGATCTGTCCAGCTTGTGAGGAGGGTTGCAGTGGATTTGGCTGGGGCTAAATTAAGTCTGTTTGTAGTGCACCAGTCGTGTAATGTGTTGAGATAGGGTTGAAGGAGATCTGTTGCTGGGTCTTGGTGTGTGCATGTGAGTGTTATGTCGTCTGCGTAGGAGGCTATGTTTGTTTGGGGTGTATTGGGTGTATTTATATCATGTATGTACAGATTAAAGAGTGCGGGCGACAGGACGGATCCTTGTGGGACTCCGTTTGGGAAATTTCTGATGCTAGATGACTGACCGGCAAAAGATACGTGTGCACATCTGCCTGCTAGGAAGTTGGCCAGCCACCTTTTTGTGTTGTTGTGCATTTTTGTTTGTTAGGTTGTGGCGGGGGATGGCATCGAAGGCTTTACTAATGTCGAGTGTGGCAAGTAGTGATCTGTGTGGTCTGGCTGAGTTGATGCCGTCAAAAGCTCTTTGTGTAAGGTCTGTAAGAAGAGTGTTTGTGGAGTACAGTGGCCTGAAGCCATGTTGTGTTGGAGCTAGGGGTAAGGTGTGTGTAATTAGTTGTAGTACTAGGCGTTCCATGACTTTGGAGGGGGTGCAGAGGAGTGTGAGGAGGGTAGCGTGGGGTCTTTGTTGGGTTTGGGGAAAGTAATGATGATACCATGCTTCCAGATGTCTGGTATTGTGTTGTGTGAATAACTGTACTGTAGTTTGATATGTTAGTGAGTGCTTGTATGCCTCGTGGTCCCAGGTGTCTGAGGTGTATGTTGCTTATGTTGTCTAGGCCACAGGCGGGTGAGTGCTTGAGATTGTTGATGATGTGCATTGTCTGGTAGTTAGTGAAGGGTGCATAGTCAGGGTCTGTGGGGAATTGTCTCTTACGTGGGATGACATGTCGGTCGTCTTTATGGGGTTTTAGGTGGCTGATATGAGAGAAGTGATTAATGAGAGTGTTTGCTTGTTGTTTACATGAAGGAGTAGAGTCTGTTGTTGTGATTGTGTTGTGTTGCTGTTGGAAAGTGTGATGCTGTTTAGTGTTTTGTAGAGTTTTTTGGGGTTTGTTTTGTGATCAAGTGTTTGTAGGAAGTTATTCCAGTTTAGTGTTTGTTGTTCTTGTATTTTGTTATTGATCTGGGTGTTGAGCGCTTGGATTTGTTGTGTGATGTCTTGTGTGTGGGGTGCTGGGGAGTGTTTCAGTGTGTCGCGTTGTCTGATGAGGTTTTGAATTTCTGGTGAGAAGTTGGGGTTGTGTCTTTTTCTGTAACCTCTCGGAATGTGTTTCTTGTCAGCGTTTTGGATAGTTGTGTTGAATGTGTGGACAGCATTGTTTGTGTTAGTGATGGGTGCGCTGTTTAGGGTTTCAAAGTGTTGTTCTATCTCATTTGTGAAAGCTTCCCAGTTAGCTCTTTTATAATTAGTGTAAGTGTGCCTGTGGCTAACTGGGGTGATTCTGGTTTTGGTGGTGATAATGATCGGAAGATTTTAACCACCTTCCAGGATGTTGTGGGGGCGAGTTCTGGGGAGCAAAAGGTGATATCTGGAGATGATGGGTCGTAGAGGGCTTGGTGGGGAGTATGGGTATGTTGATGGATGTCGTTGAGGATGTAAAGGTTATCTGATTGGTGTTGTAGGACCAGCCCTCTGTCTGTGTCGGGGTTGTCGACAAACCAGGCCGACGTCTTGGCGTTGAAGTCACCCCCCAGGATGATGTGTGGGGTGATTGTGATATGTTGTAGTTGTGGTCTGTATTCGTTGGGTACTGTGGGGGATGTATGTGTTTATGATGTGGATGTGTTGCCAGTGCGTATTTTAATGGATTCTATTTCAGTTGTGTTATCATTTGGGGGGAGGAGGGATTTGGTATGTTCACTGATGACTATATATGTTATGTCTTTGTGTACCAGGGTGATGAGGCCACCGCTACCGCCGACGGCCCGGTCTTGTCGAATGGTGGTGAACTCTTGAAATGTAGGTATTTTTTGTGTTGTGCAGAGTTTTGTTTCTTGTATGATGGCAATGTGTATGTTGTGTTTGATGAAGTGTGAGAGTTTGTGTTTCTTTGTGTTGATGCCATCAATGTTTAGTTGGAGAATGTTAATGTTGTGTGTGCGGTGTATGTTGGGTGCTGCTGCACGAGGATGGGGTGGGGGTGGGGAGGATTGAGGTGGTGGTGGGGATTGGTGTGCAGGAGATGAGGGTAGGAATGGGTTAGGTTGGGGTGTGGTGTGTGGAGTTGAGGATGTGGATGGTAAGGGAAGGTTAGGTGGGTTGGGGAGAAGAAGTGGACGTGTTTTAGGGGAAGGAGTGGATGGTATGGGAGGGATAGGTGGGTTGGGGAGGAGAGGTGGACAGGTTTTTAGGGGAGGGATTTGACTGGGAAGGGAGGGGCAGGAAAAACAGGTCCAGGTGTTTGTGTAGTGTTTCTTAGAGGCAAGTGTTGTGCGGGTGAAATGGGTCCAGTTCCCGCATGAATTGCAGAGAACTGAACCCTTAGTTTGGCGACTCGAAGTGATGAGTTTTGAGCAAGTTGGACATGTGTATGTGTAGGGGTCCTGGGTTGCTCTCAATGTCTCCGGCTAGAAGGAGTCTTCGAGAAATGACAGCCGGAGAGTCATTTCTCGGTGTAGGAAAAACAGTGTAATGTGTGGTGTGAGAGGTGTGGTAGTTGCCCGGCGCGACCGAAGCCGCTCCAAGGACTCGTGCCCCCAGGGAGGGGGCAGGGGATGGTTTTGACGGTTTGGCTCCCGGAAACTGCTCCCCACGGTCGGCAGCCTGCGGTTATAAGAGCTAGGCTGGAATCAGATGGAAGAGAGTGCAAGATTTTAACATGCCTATATGCAAATGATGCAGTCCTGTTGGTGGAAAATGTGGAAGAACTTCAGAGAGTGGTCACAGACTTTGACGGTATGCGAAAAGAGAAAGTTAATGGTCAATGTAGGGAAACGTAAGGTATTGGTGTTTGAGAGAAGAATGCATGAAACTATAGATTTTAAGGCAAAATATAGAATTAAGAAAGAACATGAGAAAAGTTGTAACACACAAATGTGAAATGAAGTACTGGAAGAGGTTGAAAGTTTCCAGTATTTGGGAGCAGTACAGTATTGTGCAAATATGGTAAAATGGAGAGTGAGATATAAGAGAGAAAAATGCAAGGGAGAAAGGTAATCCGAGAACTTGATTGTACTGTACTGTACGGTATTCTGAGGGGAAGAATGGTTAGTCAAGAAGTGGAAAAGTCACTGAGTAACAGTGTGCTGCTCCCAACACTCTCGTATGGAAGTGAGACACTCTTACAGTTTCTTATAGTAGATCCTCTGGAAAAAGGCACATGAACAGCAAGTGATGAGGACCTCTCCAGAGGTTTGGAGATGAGCTTTTTCAGAATGGCAGCTGGTGTGAATAGGCTAGATGGGACAAGTTTTTGTTGTTGTTCCCTAAGCTGCCTGGCCGAACAGCCCAGAGTCCCTTAGGAAGGCCATGGCTACGATCGGGCTTTCCCACAGGGCTCTCAAGGAGTGTATGTAGGAATAGGTTTTTACACCATACCCGAAAGAGGAGTTATGGAGCTCCGATCTTACTTTCAACCATCTTGAAATTTTTTACCAACACACCTAAACTTGATGCGAAAATAGCCTCCCCAAAATTTGCCCTGGGCGGGAGTTGGACCCGGGACCCTTGGGCTACGAGGCAGTCACTCTACCAGTTAACCCGGGAACTGCGGGAAGACTCTTAAGAGTTCCCCCGGCGGACTGCGGGAAGACTCTTAAGAGTCAGAGAAAAAAAAATCAATTAGGCCTACATCAATTTATTTATTTTTTGTTTGCCCCTGGGCCATGCAAAATATCACTCCTCTACCTCCCCTCCTTCCCCACTTTCCTCCCCTCCTTCAGTTATCACCTATTTTCCCTGTTATTCCCTTATTCTGAGGTATATTTTCGTGCTAACATTAGCGAGTTGCAAGCAGGGCATTGTCATCACTGTTAGCAAGCGAGTGCAAGAGAGAGAGAGAGAGTATCGATCGACAGTGTCTCAGTGGCCTTGGGGGAAATTGGCGGGAAAGGAGGTTGCCTCACCCATACATTATGTAACTCGTGGCCTGTATCGCCGATTTTGACCATCCAAACGCTGTTTTCACTCGTTTTATTGTTGTAACAGGTTAATACCTTTATAATCAACCTATAATAGGTGCATATGGATAAGTATTAATGCTATTTATGGTAAAATGAATATTTTAGTGATGGAAACAGCTCAAATACGTCAGCACAGGCAGACGTTTCTAATTACCCACATGCGCAGTTCAGAGGTTAAACCAATAAAGATATCTCACTTGGCCTGGTCGGCTCAAGTATATTTCCGCATCTTGTTCAGTTTAGGCTAATCTATTTTTACTGACTTTACATCACTTCACCGTTTCGGGTAGCGAAGGCTCCGAACGAACAGAGAGGAACAAGCCTGTGTCGAAATGATCGTGAGTCCGTCGGAGAGATGGTCGGGAGTGGTGAGTCAGCCCACTGAACAAATGCTACACGCACCTTGTGCTACACACGCACATTAACGGCCCAGCTAGCAACTCGCGGCAGGGCTGGCAACTCCATTCCACAACAATCACAGCCTTGTTTGCGAGTCTCACAACACTCCCTGTTCTATCCTATCCCTTTCCTTGCCCTGTAGGAATAGGTTTTTACACCATACCCAAAAGAGGAGTTATGGAGCTCCGATCTTACTTTCAACCATCTTGACAATTTTACCAACACACCTAAACTTTGTTTGATGCGAAAATAGCCTCCCGAAAATTTACCCTGGGCGGGAGTTGAACACGGGACCCTTGGGCTACGAGGCAGTCACTCTACCAGTTAGACCAATAGAGATATCTCACTTGGCCTGGTTGGCTCAAGTATATTTCCGAATCATGTTCAGTTTAGGCTAACCTACGGTATTTTTACTGACTTTACATGTAGATTATGTTGTTTGCGTAATTGATAGTGTGATGCAGTCTTCTTGATGTGATTAATGGTATGGGATGCTGTGTTACATCCTGGGCAGGTGTCATCGACGGAGTCATCCAGTCTCTTCTGATAGCTCAGAAGAGCTGGAATTTGCCCACATCTCAACCTGGCCAGGTGGACTTTGTCTTCGCGAGGAAGGGAGGATTCGAAAGGATGTATTTCGGGAGGTCGTGCCTGCAACTGCGTGTTGTCGTTGAGTGATTGGATGGAACGGCGAGATGGGACAAGTGATAGGGAAGTGTTTGAGTCCTTTGGAATGGAAGAGCAACCTTTGGGCATTGAATGTGGAGTGGTTGAGTAGATAAAGAGTCAGGTGAGTGGAGCAGCTAGTAGGGGAAGACCACCTATGGTATGGGAAAAAAAAGTGGAAAACTATATTGGGGAACATTTTAACGTACTGTAGTGGAAGGGGCATTGTGGTACACGGGCAAAGGAAGCATGTCTTGACAGAGTAGCCCGGAGGCGTTTCTGTCATGGCCATCCTTTAACGGGGGTTTCACAGAGGGAAACAAGGCATCAGAGATGATGAAGATGAGTGATAGTTTTTTTATATATCACATGGAATATGGTATTTTCCCTTCACAGGGCCTGATGCCGAACAAATACTCAGGGAATGAGTGCTGTTTACAGAGAGTACTGGTACATAGATTAGAATACCCATTTCTAAATATATCCACATTTTCCAAGTTATTTCATCCATTAACATCGCTGCGACAGGAAAATAATTGTCTAAGAATACCAATCTCTGTCTGGAGGGAGACTTGTAAAAAATAAATAAATAAAAATAAAAATTTGATATTCTGTATTAGCCGACAGTGTGGTGTGGCGTGGTGGCCCTGGGATATAGAACTGGAACAACTGGCCGACGAGTACTTCAACTGGCGGGTCAGGGTTAAGCCGCAGTTTGCCACCTACAGTATGTGAGTATCCCCGTGCATAAGGATTTGTACCTAGTATTAATAAGGATAATGATAATAATAATAATGTTTATTTAAGTTAGCAATTTACAGTGTTGGTAAAACATATGTTTCAAATATGACATGTACCAGATTTGCATAATTCCAGCTAAGGATAGCCCAATAAGGCCATTAGGCATACTGTATTTCCATTAGGGTCCTTTGTGGGATTAAGTTGGCTGGACACAGGAAAAGAAAATAATAATAATAATGATGTACTGTATGCTGATATATATACTGTATATATATTTTTTTATCTTAGGTTAAGTGAAGTTATGCTAGGCTATTTTAACCCTTCCAGCCCGGCTGTCCTTTTAAAAGGCAATCGCGGCAGATGGGCCGGTACCCGGGTGTCCTATTAAAATCCGTAAGCTTGAAAGCCTATTAAGCTTGGTCTGAACGCCGTGCGTCCGACGCATGTAAACAAAGCCGATCGTTGCATCACCGCACCTCCGAAAACAATAAGGAGACGTCGGATCAATGTTATTGTTGTGACGTAAGACGAAATTAGTGTCTGAAAAGCTCTGATATTGTCAACATCGCGGCAAAATTCGCTCCACTGAAATCGTCATCACAACTGAACCAGTTGACTTACAGAGCTCTACTCAATGCCAGTCTACAGATTGAAAACCGCACTACATTTATAGATGCGTGGTAAATTTCTAGCAGTTAAAATAAACAAAAATACGGTAGCCTAGTCCTAGACGTTTTTCGGCCAGATCGCCCGGATACGACCTCCGTCCTTTGGAGGACCAGCCCGGGCCACGAGGGTTAAGGTATCATACGATAGGATATAATAAGTTAGGACAGGAAAAAATATGCCATTAAAGCAAGAATAATCTACAGTATGTTAGTTGAGGTCAGGTTAAAGTAGGATAGGATAATATAGAATATAAAGACTAGGCTTGACTAAGTTAAGCTTGGTAACGTTTGGTTAACTTTATATTTATATTTTTCCATGTTCCAACTCTACCTCCTGACATAAGCTATTGACTGTACAGTAGTAGTCGTTCTCTAGGCTGCCTGGCCGAGCAGCCCCGAGCTCCTGGACTGTACTGTAGATTCAGCCGCTCAACACAGTGAAGTCAGGAGGTCTTATTCCAGATGGTGAGTGATACATCGAGACAGTTTGAGTGCTGCAACCGGCTCGTTCGTAGACTTACTTTTGTAGACCTACAACGCCTGGTTGTCTCCACGTGGCCCATTGCAACTCTGACTGCTGTGTAGATTAGGTTAAGTTAGGATAAGATAGGTTAGGTATGGAAATTATATAAATAATAGGTCAGCATAGATTCGGTTTAACCAGGTCCGGTTTGTTTAGATATATAGTATTAGATTCAGTTAGCTAAAGCCATGAATCAGAATACAGTAATATTCATTTCAATTTATTAAGTTTTCTTTAATTTGATTTACGATATTATCAACTCTGCGTAAGCAGAGTTTGGTATCGCCCCCCCGTATAGTGGGTACTGTACCACCAAAAACATTTGTCATCGTTGACGTCGTCCTTCTGTCCCGAAACTCCTCCTAGACCGTTGGACGGATTTTCACCAAATTTCACACAAACATTTGTTGCGTGAATGCGAACGTCAGTCAAAAAAGATTTTTTGAATTTATGCAATAGTTATGATTTTAGGTCCAAAATATGGTTGTACCCCCCCCCCCCTCTCCCAGACCCTCCCCCCCCCCCCACCCCCGGGAGGCAATGATGGCGTTCTTAGTTTCGGGGCTCACACACTAAGAACGCATTCGTTTTGGGGGCGAAAACATCTCTCTCCGCATTTGCTAGGTTACCGTAAGTTAGTTTAGTTGGCATTAGAAATGATGGTAGTAATAGTGGGATTGATGGTGATAGTAGTGATGATGGTGATAATAGTAGTGATGATGGTTGTAGTTGTATTGATGATGATGGCAGTAGTGATGATGATGACAGTAGTAGATATGATGGTGACAGTAGTAGATATGATGGTGACAGTACTAGTAGTAGTGATGATAGTCATAATAGTAGTGATGATGGTGACAAGTAATGATGATAGTTGTAGTGATAATGATGACAGTAGTGATGATGGTGTGAGTATTAGTGATGATGGTGAGTAGTAGTGATGGGTGTGAGTATTAGTGATGATGGTGAGTAGTAGTGATGATGACAAAGATCATAGTAATGGTGATGATGGCAGTAGTAGTGATGATGGTAATAGGATACATGATGGTAATACTTGTGACAGTAGTAATGATGATGGCAGTAGTAGTGATGATTGTGATTGATGATGGTATTAGTAGTGATGATGATGGTAACCAGTGGTGGGCGTGCTCCGGTGGGACCGGTAATGCGGCAGCGCTCCGCTCTCCTCAGACATAAGGTAATGCGGCAGCGCTCACGCGCTCCTTTGGTCAGCCGACCCGATGCGCTTCCCGCTCTGCGCTCCGCGCTCCCAAAAATAGGTATATAATAAAAAAAAGTAAAAAACAGCTTCTAGAAGTTATTTAATTGTTTACCTAAATTAATACAATCCTTTGTCTTTCACTTCATTAAATTCAAAAAATAAAAAAAAACTCATGGTGTCTTTCTGAAGTTTAAGTTTCTCACTTTCTCAGTTTCTGTAATTCTTTATGTCATATCAATGATATGAATCATATGATTGATATCATTGTGACATTGTGACTGTCCATTGATATCTATGATATGACATAAAGAATTACAGAAACTGTCCAAACTGAGAAACTTAAACAGTTAAACTTATCAAGCTAACAAGCCTAACAATACAATAACAACGCCAACATGATTAGTTGATTACATGATTAAACGATTAATATTTTAATAACATAATAATATGATTGATATGATGATATCATTAATAATTTATTAAAATAGGCCCCTTCGTAAGCCGTAACTTGCCCGTAAGATTTACTTAGCGTTAGCAAAAGCCAAAAAAAGTCAGTAACAAGTTAACAACTGTAACACTGTCAGTCTGTCATTATCATAGTATCACTGTTCACTAACACCGTGAGTAACACCGTACGATGACTGTACACGATAATGACGTTCTTGAACCTGTTGTTGACAGGAAAAATCGCTTCCGGAGTGCCAGAAAGGAGCGCAAAATTCAAGCTGCGCTCCCCGCCTGCACTCCGAGTTCAGATTTTAGCCGCTCCGCGCTCCTCTATATTGGTAGTGCGCACCGGATCGCAGAGCGCCAAATCGGCTCGCCCACGCCCACCACTGATGGTAACCTATCGCAGAGTTGGGTATGCCGTTTTGATTTTGGGCAAAACGGCACGTCTACTTTATTATAGGTTTTTAGGTGTTTGTGTTTGTGTTTTGGCTAGTCTCAGAACGCATCCCCATTTGCCCTATTAATTTTAGGGTTTGCTATATGACTTCTATTTAACCCTTGGGATCCGGGAGGCCTCATATGAGGCAAAACGTATTTTGGTTAGGAGTCCGGGAGGCCTCATATGAGGTAAAAAGCGCAGCTAAAAATCGCCGCTAAAATCATCATAACTCGGCAACCACGCGTCGTAGCGATGTCATCTCAATGGCAGTCTACAGACAACAAGATGTTCTACAATTTGCAAAAAACCTGACTGCTCTAGGTGGTCTTAATCAGTAGCTACTGAATTATGAAGCTTGACTACGAAAATGGCCCCGGACACAGCGAACCGCCTCATATGAGGGCCCCCGGATCCGGAGGGTTAAGATCGGGGTTTCAGGAACGTAACCCATTTGTAAATCGAGGGAGACCTGTATGTATAAACTGCCTCAGTGTGACTTACTTGAACCAGAAAAAATAGCATTATTTAACTTTTAATCATATACCGGTATTATATTTTTCCTTTAGGTGGGTATTCATGACTATGACGATCTGCTGGATGACATGTCCCTGGCAACCTACGAGGCCCGTAAAGCGGAGAACGAAAGGTTCTTGAGCCAGGTTGAGGCACTGGAAGCCAACCTCACCAAACATGCCGACCTTCTCAAGTTCTCAATATCAGGTTCCTCAAACATAAACTCAACACATACACCCAGGGATATCCGTTCCAGGGGTTAGTGGATAATACTCAATGGTTGGTTTTTTATATACAGTACCACTGTTTACTTTGTGTACCGATATGTGTTTTTCTTTTTTATATTTTTTTTACTATTTTCTTTATTCATTGGATGCTTTTAGATAATGTACTATTGGGTTTGATTCATTGTGATGCATTAACCATCACAGACCGGTTACGCATTCTATAAGATATCTCCGAAACCCGGGCGATTTGGCCAAAAAACTTCTTTAATAGGCTACCGTATCTTTGTTATTTTAACTGCTACCGAATTCCCACACATCTCCAAGCGTAGATGTGTTTCGTACCTGTAGACTGGCATTAAGTAGAGCTCTCTATGTCAACTGGTTCAGTTGTGATGACGATTTCCGTGGAGAGAGTTCGAGGCGATGTTAGCAATATGACACTCTTTTCAACAATAACTCTTGTCTAGCAGACAACACAACAACAAACTCCGATCTTCTTTTTGTGTTTGGAGGTGCGCGGCGTCGCTCCGACCGGCTGTGTTTACATGCGTCGGACGCATGGCTTTCAAAACAAGCTTAACCTCTGAACTGCGCATGGGGGTAATTAGAAACGTCTGCCTGTGCTGACGTATTTGAGCTGTTTCCATCACTAAAATATTAATTTTACCATAAATAGCATTAATACTTATCCATATGCGCCTATTATAGGTTGATTATAAAGGTATTAACCTGTTACAACAATAAAACGAGTGAAAACAGCGTTTGGATGGTCAAAATCGGCGATACAGGCCGCGAGTTACATAATGTATGGGTGAGGCAACCTCCTTTCCCGCCAATTTCCCCCAAGGCCACTGAGACACTGTCGATCGATACTCTCTCTCTCTCTCTCTTGCACTCGCTTGCTAACAGTGATGACAATGCGGCTCGCTTGGTGTAGTGACTAGCGTCTCGGACTTCCACCCAGAAGGCCCGGGGCATTAAAGATTTTTCACAAGCACCGAGTTGTTACCATCCCTCATGAGCAAAGGGATGGGGTAGTAGTACAGGACCCCAATGGAAATACGCCTAATCGGCCTTATTGAGCTATCCTTAGCTAGCTTAGCATGCGCTAGCTTTAAGAACTATTATTATTATTATAATGCCCTGCTTGCAACTCGCTAATGTTAGCACGAAAATATACCTCAGAATAAGGGAATAACAGGGAAAATAGGTGATAACTGAAGGAGGAGAGGAAAGTGGGGAAGGTAGAGGAGTGATATTTTGCATGGCCCAGGGGCAATTTTTTTTTTTTTTTTTTATGTTTAAATTTTTTTTTTTTTTTTTCTGACTCTTAAGAGTCTTCCTGCAGTGCGCCGGGGGAACTCTTAAGAGTCTTCCCGCAGCTCCCGGGTTAATAGGCTTTCAAGCTTACGGTGCTCAAGAGCCCACCCGTGTTCCGGGCCCTAGTTTGTTATGGGTGCCTCAGAGCCCTTCCGGGAACCAGGGGTTAATAGAACAAAAATACAAGTTCTAAAATTGAACAGAATATAATTACCATATGAAGAGCAAGAGTTTATTGAGAAGTTTTGGCTTTAGCTTTTTCAATTCCTAAAGAATTATACTGTATAGGCTATGTAAAAGTGAGACATGGACAGCAAGTGACGAGGGTCTCTCCAAACTGAGAGCTGTGGAGATGAGCTTTTTCAGAATGGCAGCTGGCGTGAATAGGCTAGATGGGCCAAGTAATAGGGAAGTGTATGAGTTCTTTGGAATGGAAGAGCAAGCTTTGGGCATTGAATGTGGATTGGTTGAGTGGATAAAGAGAAGTACTTTGAGGTGGTATAGTCATGTTCAGAGTATGGATGAAGACAGAATGCCAAGAAAGATATATGGGAGTCAGGTGAGTGGAGCAGCTAGTAGTGGAAGACCACCTATGGTATGGGAAAAAAAAGGGGAAAATACATTGAGGAAAAACTTCCATGTAGTGGAAGGGGCATTGTGGCACGGGCAAAGGAGCATGTCTTGACAAAGTAGCCTGGAGACGTTTCTGTCATGGCCATCCTTTAGCGGGGGTTTTCCAGGGGGAAACAAGGCGTTGGAGATGATGATGATGAAAATGTGTGTAGCCTACATAAGGAAAATTGTATCAGTGCACAGGGGGTCCGATGCATACTGTAAACATTCAAACAGCTGCTGTTGTTATGTGAGGGTTGGCAAGGCTACCAACTTGTGGTAAGTCGGCTACAAATATTTCACTGTCCATTGTTCCGTGGTGTCATAATGTGTTGCGCATATTGTATAGGCTACCGATGCTATTTTTTACTTTATGTAGTACATGTAAGAGTAGAACATTCACATTTGGTTGATATGGTGTTAGTAGGCCCTCGGGAGATTAGCTAATGTGTGACTGTCTACAAAATCCTTAGCTGAACATTTAGGAGACAGTTTGAGGATGATTGCTAGAGAGAAAATGTGGAGGTCTTGATCATACCGTGTTAATCATAAGTTGAGCGAGAACCTGAACCCGCAATGACCCCCCACTAGTCCCGCAGCATCCCTGACACTCCCAGCAGTGCAAGTCCAACGTAACCCGTCCACACGGCCCTTCAGCATTAGCAATTCCCCCTCCATGCCTCCGTCGAACCAGGTATTCTGGACCCAGACAGCCTGGTCCACATCCCCTGTATCCCCAGTGGAAACCCTGACGAACTATGCTTGGGGTTGGCCTTATCACCCCCCGAGCCCGTCCCATTCATTTCCCTGCAATTTCAAGTCCCAGCTCCCTCCCCGGCCAACACGCCAACACCGCACATACCGAACCAAGGGGTGAAACGGTACAAGGAGGAAAACAAGTCAGGTGATTGGCCAGGCCAAATTGTCTGACACTTCCACTTTACCTGTCCAAAGTAAACCCGGATTCAGGTCAACGAATAGTTGACGTTTGACTGATTGTGAGTACCGGTATGGTGTATGTACTGTACATAAATCTAGTATAATGCACTCAGAAAAGGCAAAGGTTTACTGGATACTGTAATCATATTCCACTTTCTAAAATGTAATCCTTGGTTTCTTGTTATCTTATCTCATGTCAGATTCTTGGTGCCGCTGTGCTTCCTCGAGGGGCCCCAGGTGGACTTGGCTCTGCTGATATCCTAGATGGTGTTGGAGACTCCCAAAGATTGTGATAAACTGTTGTCCCGCTACGCCCACCTGCCGAATCAACTGCAGCAGACACAGGAGCTCTTGGAGGAGGGAGTTAGCACAGGCTTCATCAACCACCGGATATCCATGGTTAGGGAGAGTGATAGTGTAATGATTTTAACTCGTTCAGTACCAGTGACATCTCTTTCATTATATTCTGGCAACTATTAGACAATTTTATTCAGCTTAGGAAGGACCTTTAGCCATAATAAGGCTTCAAAGTATCACAAGCAACCCTTTCAACTACCACAGATCCTTCCCTAGCTGCATAATATTGTCTAAATATAGCTATAGAATACAATTGAAAAAACGTCGCTGGTACTCAAAGGGTTAACCGGAGATGGTCGATTTTGGCCCCCTTCTCTTTCATGTTTAGCCCCAATAGTTTTCAGATTCTAAGACGTTTGGCCCATTAGTTTGGCGATTTTAAGACTTTTCGACCCATGTCTTTTGTCAATATTAAGAACTTTAGTGCAATTTAGTTGTATTTTTTTTTCCTAGCGAGCGATAGCGAGCCTGTAAAAAAATAGGAGTAATCGGCTACTGGCTGGGACATTTTTCTATCGAAAAATATACAAATTTATCTTGAAGAGATATCTTTGGTTAGGGAGAGTGATAGTGTAATTATTTTAACTCTTTCAGCATACATACATACATAACATTTTAAGATTGAGTGTTCCACACATACGTGCAGTTTCAGTCTCTTGTCCTAATGGCGGCGTTCCAGGCAACCCTGTTAAGGGCTGCTTCACTTGTCAAGTTCTTGGATTTGAGATCGGCACGTATAGTCCGATCCCAGGTCTTCCTCGGTCCACCCCTTGGTACAGCTCCCTCCACAATCACAGACCTGCATTTTTCACCCAATTTTGTTCATCCATTCTCTCCACATGTCCATACCATCCCAGTCTACTTGTACGCATCACCTCGCTAATACTCTTTATACCTAACGTCTCCTCAGCTCAACATTTGTTATTCTATCCTGTAGCCTGGCCCCACACATCCATCTCACCATTCTCATCTCATTACGTTCCATTCTGTTGACATCCTCTACTTTAACGGCCCATGTTTCTGAAGCATACGTCATTGCACTTCTAACACATGAGGCATACACCTTTTCCTTCAGGGGGAGAGGCATTCTTTTCATGGTCAGGATTGGCAGCAGTTCTCTGAACTTCCCCCAGCCACATCTAATTCTAGCAACAGTGGCAGCCTCGGCCCCACCACCGGCTGAGATGGTATCTCCTAAGTAACAAAACTTGTTCACCAGCTCCAATGACTCATTTCCAAAATTCACAGCCACAGGATCATCACTTAACACAAGCTCGCCTTTGCACACTACGCACTCAAATTTCTCTATTTCTGACTTATCCTTCGGCAGGGGTCCCTTTATTCTACTACAGCGCTTATTCCCATGGTGCACCCAGCGTCGACAGATGCTACATTGAATCGAGTTAACGCCCACACCCTTTCCACACACTGCACGTGGGTATGCACCGCTCTTTTCCACATTGCCTGGTCTCAATCTACAATGCATAACCTTGTTTTTGTTAATATCGACTCTTAAACCCTTGCTCACCATGCCCTCTCTCTATCTATGTATTTCCTTCCTAAACTGAATGAAATCGACTATACTCTGTTTAATTTCATCTGACGGTAAATTGAATCCCTTAGCAGCTAATTTCTCGATACTTAATGAAAACACATGAAACCACTATGTCTCTACATCATATTAAGACCAAGTTTATATATTTAGCACCATATTTCACTAACCAATCTTCAAAATAACTGAGAAATCTTGATGGGAACTTTGCAATTTACCGTCAGTTGAAAAGAAACTGAGTATAATATGATAGCCATAATATAAGGAAGAAACTGCATACTGAAAGGGTTAACCCATTTCAATGATAAACACTATAATCTGTTCACAATGATTAGGCCAGAAATCATAACTCTAACCTCTTGTAACTCATAAAGGGCTGGAACAAACGGGCTGTACATTGCCACATCCATTCCCTAGTTGACTCTTCACAAATGGTAGAACTATTAGCTCTGTAACTCTAGTTCTTTTTTAGTTATGAGAGGTTGGAGTTTGGATTTCTATTATCTATATACTCAGGCACATTCCCCATTTTTTTTTTTTTTTTTTTTTTTTTTTTTTTTTTTTTTAGCTACGGGTGGCCGACTCGAGATAGAGCCCGAACAGGGGGAAAAAAATAAAATAATGAACACAAAAACAAAACACAAATTCACGCACATCTAGGATTTCTGGCCTACGGTACCTATAATTAACAAGGTAGGTCCTATACAGTAGGTTAAACTGAAAATACTTCATTACCAAACTTGAACGATGTCATCACAAAGTCACAACTCTTATATTTCCCCATGATCAAGAATATTTAAAAAAAAAAAAAAATTGTTCTCGGTGGACTAATTTTTTATGTATGGCTCCTATGAACGAAATTTAAAAGATAAAGTTTGAACTTATTTATATTTATGACTTCTTTGGTAGAAAAATTCCTCCTTAAAACCTGGCAACGGCGAGGGGGGGTATTGAACTAACTGCCCATGGGCGAGCATATAGGCTCCATTCAGGCCTATAATCGTCATTTTACGTTATTACTTATTCATATGAGCCTATTTTACCTTCACTATGAAGATAGTAACCTGTAACAACAATAAAACAAGTGAAAATATAATTTTTCTGGTCAAAATCGCGAATATAGATGGACCAGCCCATTCATGAATTATGGAGAAAATTGAGGCAACCCCTCCCTCCACAAGGCCTCAAGCCACACTGAGCTTACTCATACACACACTCGCTTATGTAACACACCCGCTAGGCACGTAAGCACATCCTCCACACATTTTGCTAATGTTAGCACCAAAATATACCAACGAATTAGGGAATAACGGAAAATAGGTGATAATTGAAGGTGGAGGGGATGTGGAGGAGTGATATGAGGTATAGGGAAAAAAAATAAAAAAATAAAAAATTGTGTAGTGCTACTGGGGCCGTTTAAATGTTTTTTTAAGGCCTCCCTCTTAAGAGCTTTGCTGCCCTCGCCCAGTAAAACTTCTTATGAGCTTTCTCGCCGTTTATGGGTTAATTGCAGCGTTGCTATCGCTTTCCAGGAGAGAAAGACACCTAAATGGAATGAAAGGTCACGATTGTCTTGAGATCTCAAAAACTAATGGTGCAAAACATGAGAGAGAAGTGGAGTCGCTGGAGAGGTTCATGTTCAACCAAACACAATACAAGGGTGAAAAACTAATGGTGCAAAACATGAGAGAGAAGTGGAGTCGCTGGAGAGGTTCATGTTCAACCAAACACAATACAAGGGTGAATGTCCTCTCAGTATATTTACTGTAGCATGTTTTATCTGCCACCAGACGATTTGGCAAACTTTTCTGATTATTATTATATTTTATTATGATATCTATGCACAAGAGCTGTGGCATAGTCTGTAGAGCGTCGGCTGCTGATCAAAAGGTCGGCGTATCGAACCCGCATTGTCAAAATGTTACTGGTACAGTACATGTCAAGCCTGGGCAACTTGACCTAGCGATTTGTGACAAACGCCTAATGTTCTCGGGAAGTACGTTATCTGGCAAAAAAAACCAAAAACAAAAACAAAACAACAACTTTATTTATTCCAACAGAAAGGCGTGGCTGAGTATGTTGGTAGTGTCAGCCGCCGAGGACTCCCCCCTGTAGGCCCCCTTCTCCTCCTTCCCAGACAGCTTCACCCAGGACCAAATCCACGCTATCCGGGCCAATGCTTCAGACACCATCCTCTCCCAGGTCAGTATGATATGGATTTTCTATTGTACTGCCGTCTTCTTCATTATCATCTTCACAGTATGATATGGATTTTCTATTGTACTGCAGTCTTCTTCACCATTATTTTTCATCTCTATCACCATCATCTCTCTGTGGTAGGGTGTTAAACCGGGGCAATTTTCTTTTAAGACTGGAATGAATATGAGAAGGAATGCAAGAAAATGTACATGAAAGAGCATTGTTTTGGCCATTTTATCACGAGTGGACGTCTGCTGTGCCCAGGAAACACTCTGGAAGAGGCATGGGGTACAGTGGATTGTCGGAAGAAAGAAAAGATATAGGATCTAGTGGATGGGCATCATGGGGGTGGAGACTGATAAAGCAAAAGGAGGAGTGGGTGTTCTGGTGGCTGAAGAGCTGGCGCAAAGTGTGCTTCAGATTTCGAGAGTTAGTGAAAGGCTAATTGTTTTGAAGTTGAAAGTTGGTGAAAGAATTCTGAATGTGATATCTGCATATGCCCCACAGGCTGGTTTACAGAAAGAGATAAAAGAGGACTTCTGGAATGACACCGTCAGTGTCATTTCAGGCCTCTCGGAGAACGAAATAACAATCGTGGGGGGGACCTCAATGGTCACGTGGGAGCATCTGCAGATGGATACGAGGGGGTACATGGAGGAAATGGTTACGGAAGGAGGAATCTGGAAGGCGAATATATACTGGAGTCCTGCGTTGCACTCAACATGGTTGTGTGTAATACAAAGTTCAAGAAAAGACAGAGCCATCTGATCACATATAACTGGGGTCTCCAGTAGCCAGATAGATTACTTCTTGGTTAACAGGAAAGACTGAAAACTGGTTCGAGATGTAAAGGTCATCCCGAGCGAAGAATATATCCCCCAGCATAAGCTACTTGTGTGCGACATGAGCTTATACAGAGATTCTAAGTGCAAGAAGGTATACATACCCAAAAGGAAAGTGTGGCTGCTGAAGAACAAGGAAGTTAGGGATAGGTTTCATAGTGAACTGGAGGAAATTAATAGAAATAAGGAAGCTAGGCCTAACGATGTAAATAGTCAATGGAACTTTCTTAAGTATAGCCTTATTGCTGCCACTGACAAAGTCTGTGGGAAAACAAAGGGTCACCCCAGGAATAAGACCTCCTGGTGGTGGAACGATGAAGTAGAACATGCTGTGAAAGAGAAAAGGAGATGCTTCAAAGCATAGAAGAAGGGAGGCAGCAAGGAGGAATACCAGGCAGCTAAACGAACTGCCAAAAGAGTTATTTACAATGCTAAAAAAAGGCATTAAGGACCTGGTCCTCGAACAAGTGTGTAACACTGACAATCCCAATGGGATCTTCAACCTAGCTAGGCGAGTTAAAAATGACAGTAGGGATATTATAGGTGAACAGTGTGTTAGAAACGATAATGGGAAGATTGTGTATGCAGAAAATGAAATCAGAGAAGCATGGAAGGCACACTATGAACGATTGCTAAATGTAGAGTTTGAATGGGATAAGGAACATCTTAGTATCGAAAAACCAATATCTGGACCCCCTCCTTTGATAGCACCAGCTGTAGTGAGCGACGCAATCAATAAAATGAAGGACGGCAAAGCTCCTGGGTGCTCTGACATTGTCGCTGAGATGATAAAAGCCTCAGGGGAGACTGGTGTCAACTTAGTCACTGAGTTGATAAACACCAAATTTTATTAAAGATGAGAAAATCCCAGAGGCTTGGCTCAAAAGTGTAATAGTAAATATATACAAAGGAAAAGGGGATGTGCTAGATAGAGGAAATTATAGGGGCCTGAAAATACTTGTCCAAATCATGAAGGTCTATGAGAGAGTCTTTGAGGGTTTGATCAGGCAAAGGATCTCCATTGATGATATGCAGCTTGGTTTTATGCCAGGACGGGGTACAACCAATTCTATTTTCATAGTCAGGCAGATACAGGAAAGATACTTACCAAAAGGCAGGGATCTTTACTTTGTATTTGTAGACCTGGAGAAGGCCTTTGATAGGGTGCCTAGAGATGTTGTGCAGTGGGCTATGAGGAAACTTGGTGTGGAAGAGTGGCTGTTGCGTGTGATAATGAAGATGTATGAGGATTCGCGAAGTGCGGTGAGGGTGAAGGGTGTACTGAGTGATGAGTTCGCAGTCCGTGTTGGAGTCCATTAGGGTTCAGTGTTAAGCCCCCTCCTCTTTATTATGGTCTTGGCGGCACTGTCTAGAGCTTTCAGAGGCGGACTCCCGTTGGAACCGTTTTATGCAGACGATTTAGTCCTAATAGCTGACAGTATGCAAGATGCTGAGGCCAAATTAAGAGAATGGAGAGAGGGCATGTGGAAAGTACTTAGAATATAAGGAGTAGATGGCAAGTTGCTGAAAGCAGTGAAGAGCATGTATGAGGGTGCAAAAACGGCAGTACGTGTGGAGAACAAGCGGAGCGAGTTCTTTGACCTGAGTGTTGGGTTGAAACAGGGGTGTGTGATGTTCCCGTGGTTGTTTACTGTATATATGGATGGAGTCATGAAAGAAATACTTGGAAGAGCAGTGGATGTTGGTGTATTGCTGAAAAGGGAGGGAAATGAGTGGAAGCTGCCTATACTGCTGTTTGCGGATGATACAGTTCTGATGAGCGATAATGAATGGGAGCTGCAGGGTTTGGTAAATGAGTTTGGAACAGTGTGCGAAAAATGGAATTTGAAGGTAAATGCGGGGAAGAGCAAGGTTATGGTCTTCGAAAGGGGTGAAGTCACAGAGTGTGAGGTGAAGTTGAACGGTCAGGGTATGGAGATCGTCAGCTCTTTTAAGTATCTGGGCAGTGTGTTGAGTAAAGATGGGACTGTGGATGAGGAGGTGCAGGAGAGGGTGCAACGGGGGAAGAGGGTTGTAGGAACGTTGAAAGCAGTAACAAGAAATAGGGTGGTCAGTATGGAAGTGAAGAAGTCCTTGCATGACAGTGTGGTAATCCCGACACTAACTTACGGAAGCGAAGCATGGACGTTCGGGAAGAGACTCAGACCAAGAGTGAGAGCGGTGGAAATGAGTTACTTGAGAAGTGAGTGCGGAGTTACATGGAGGGATAGACAGACGAATGAGGAAGTGGTGTGGAGGTAGATGTGCTGGAAAGTGTGAAAAGGAACAACTTGAGATGGTTCGGCCATATGGAACGTATGGAAAGTGAGAGATTGACTAAGAGGGTGTATGAGAGCGAGGTGGAAAGACAGAGAGGGAGAGGTGCACCTAAGGAGAGGTGGAAGGATGGAGTGAGGAAGTTTAAGAATGAAGGCGGTGCTGGTTGGGAGGAGGGGCATCAACTGACTGGGGAAGAGGTGCATGGGGGCGGTTCGTTCATGGCCACCCCTTCGGAGATCACGGCGTCAGGCAATAGATATATAGATAGATAGAGAGAGGGCATGGTGAGCAAGGGTTCAAGAGTCGATATTAACAAAAACAAGGTTATGCATTGTAGATTGAGACCAGGCAATGTGGAAAAGAGCGGTGCATACCCATGTGCAGTGTGTGGAAAGGGTGTGGGCGTTAACGCGATTCAATGTAGCATCTGTCGACGCTGGGTGCACCATGGGAATAAGCGCTGCAGTAGAATAAAGGGACCCCTGCCGAAGGATAAGTCAGAAATAGAGAAATTTGAGTGCGTAGTGTGCAAAGGCGAGCTTGTGTTAAGTGATGATCCTGTGGCTGTGAATTTTGGAAATGAGTCATTGGAGCTGGTGAACAAGGTTTGTTACTTAGGAGATACCATCTCTGCCGGTGGTGGGGCCGAGTCTGCCACTGTTGCTAGAATTAGATGTGGCTGGGGGAAGTTGTTGTTGTTGTTGTTGTTCCCCAAGCTGCCTGGCCGTACAGCCCCAAGGCCCCGAGTAAGGCCAAGGCCATAAACGAGCGCCCCCACAGAACCCTCCCTGCCGACCACAATAAAGCCTGGGTGACCGAAGCCACTCCATGGCGGGGAGCTGAGAGGGTGCGTACACGCCCGGGAAACCAAAGCCCCACCCAGGGCCCTGTGCCCCTCAGCAATTATGAAGAGAAAGTTGAGGGGCAAAGGAATAATGTGACGCTTTAGCTTCCAATCTTGGTAGATTGGGAGGTCAATCCACGGAAGAGACGCCATCACATGAGATCTAGAAAATATATAAGTAAAAGGAACAGTCAGAGGAAGCTATGGGTATGGCAGAGATCGCTCAGGTCTCACTCTGATAGACCAGCCCATCACCATGCTGGGGGAAGTTCAGAGAACTGCTGCCAATCCTGACCATGAAAAGAATGCCTCTGAAGGGAAAGGTGTATGCCTCATGTGTGAAGTGCAATGACGTATGCCTCAGAAACATGGGCCGTTAAAGTAGAGGATGTCAACAGAATGGAACGTAATGAGATGAGAATGGTGAGATGGATGTGTGGGGCCAGGCTACAGGATAGAATAACAAATGTTGAGCTGAGGAGACGTTTAGGTATAAAGATTAAAGAGTATTAGCGAGGTGATGCGTACAAGTAGACTGGGATGGTATGGACATGTGGAGAGAATGGACGAACAAAATTGGGTGAAAAAATGCAGGTCTGTGATTGTGGAGGGAGCTGCAGCAAGGGGCGGACCGAGGAAGACCTGGGATCGGACTATACGTGCCGATCTCAAATCCAAGAACTTGACAAGTGAAGCAGCCCTTAACAGGGTTGCCTGGAACGCTGCCATTAGGACAAGAGACTGAAACTGCACGTATGTGTGGAACACTCCGTCTTAAAATTTTATGTATGTATGTATGTACCGGTATGTTCCAAAGACAATTTGAATAATAAACCTCAATTTTTTCTTTGCATAGGCTATACAATACATACATACAGTACATACCGGTACATATACTCCGGCACATAACCCATTTCTTTTTCCTTTTTTTTATTTATTTATTTATTTTTTTATTTTTTTTTATCGGGGGGCGGCCGACTCAAGTCAGAGTTCGAACAGGGACAAAAAACAAAACACAAAAACAAACAAACTCTCACACATCTAGGCATATTCAATACCGGTAATAAAGAATAGACGCTATTGACGCATATAGACTATTCAGTCCAATGCTTCAGGCACCATCCTCACAGGTCAATTTGATGATCTTAAAGGCTCTGTCTCGAGTCGGGCACCCCCAGCTAAAAAATAAATAAATAAATAAATGGGGTATGTGCTTGAGTATATAAATAGATAGATAGATTTGTTATTATAGTCATCTTTGTATGCTTGTCATTTGTTTGTGGTCTTGGGTTTGTTATTCGTCACCATATTCCCTCCCTTCTTCATCCAATGTGTTCTTCATTATCATCATCTCTGGCGTAGGGATGCAGCGACCCCACCGCCTGCCACTTTGGTGGTGCAGTCAGTCTTTGTAGCAGTTATGGTGATTTCTTGTTACTGCCTTATTGTAACACAGTTAAGGCTGGTGTGGTGTGATTTTGCCAGGTGCAAGTGCTTCAGGGGGACTTCATTGAGTCTTGCTGAAACACTGTTAGCGCTATACCAACATCGGCCAATGTGAGATGATGGGGCTGTGTTGCAGCAAGTCTTTATTGTACTGTACTACAGTAAAGAGACTAAAACCACACTCTCTGGATGAAGTGGTCTTTAAACTTGTATGTATGTATACAGTATGTACAGTATGTACAGTATATCTCTCTGTGGACACCCTTCAGATAGACCCTATCCAGGCCAATGCTTCAGCCACCACCCCCTCCCAAGTCAGTTCAGTCAAGATATTAATTTCCATGCTTTTTCCTCTTCTTCATCATCAGGGCTTTTTTCTTTCTCATTATCATCTTGTTCTGTTTATCTTTTTGTTCTTTGGCTTGTTTTGTATATACTGTACAGTATATTATTTCTTCTATTTGTCATTCTCATTCTCCTCTTCTACATACATCCATATCATCTTCACCATCATCGTAGATAGACACTATCCAGACTAATGCTGCAGCCACCTTTGTTTCATATGTTAATGCATTTGTTATGTTAATTAATTTTCATAATTTTTTCTTTGTATACCGGTACATACTGTACACACATGCATGATTTAGTGTATAAGATCTGTATGTGGTAACCCAGGTTCAAATCCCGGTAGGATCACATCCTTTCATTAATTTCATTTGGAGGTGTTGTGGTGTTGGGAGTGGTGTTGGCTGGGATTTTTTTTACCTAGAAATTAACAAATTTATCTCAAAGGGGGGCCTTGTGGGTGTTTGTTTTAGCTTGATGGAGGTCTATCTATCTATTGCCCGACGCCGTGATCCCCGAAGGGGTGGCCACGAACGAACCGCCTCCATGCACCTCTGTCCCCAGTCAGTCGACGCCCCTCCCCCCAACCAGCACCGCCTTCGTTCATATACTTCCTCACTCCATCCTTCCACCTCTCCTTCGGAGATGGAGGTCTAGGGAGCAAATATCTAAAAACATATACAGTATTTATATTAAAAATATATATAAATTGAAGGACTGTGAAGGCAGTAAGACCCCAATAAAACTACTGGTACACCGCCTCTTCTTTCTATATCCCACACAGGTATCCCCGGGTTTTGAGCAACTGGCAGGTTATAATGTCCACCCCTTACACCACCTGGCCAGACATTGCCATCACCAGCCTACCCAACGGTCCTGCTGCCTCCTCTACAACCACCTCATCATGTCAGTATCTATCTGTCTGTATCTATCTGTCTGTATCTATCTGTCTGTATCTATCTGTCTGTATCTCTCTCTCTCTCTCTCTCTCTCTCTTTCTCTCTCTCTCTCTCTCTCTTTCTCTCTCTCTTTCTCTTTCTCTTTCTCTCTCTCTCTCTCTCTCTCTCTCTACTTTAACCCTTATTTAGCGGGCTAGGTGGTCTATTTGACTAGCACCCAGCGTTTTTTTTTTTTACCCTAAATAGGGTTGTTTACGTGATCATTTTCATGCCTAAATAAGACCCAGAGCGTAAAACAAGTACCTATCCCTGAAAGGGCATAAACAGAGCTTTCCAATGACACCCGAACCATCCTTGTACGACCACTGGTTCTCTTGCAACGATCGTGCAACACGAGTGCAAAAACCCTATAATTAGGTAATTTCCTTACATAATTCCCTGTGTAGCGAGTGAGGGAGGGGGGAGGAAAGTAGAATACAGTTCAGTATGTCCACCGCGGTGGTGGGGAGCGGTCATAGCGTTGCTACGCTCGTCCCACCGCTCAGCTCTCTCTTTCAGCAACATTACGTGCTGAAAATGGCGGTCGACATAAGTTGTGCACCGCCACATAGTCCATATTTATTTCACTCGACATAAGTTGCGCGCCGCCAGTTAAGGGTTAAGATAAATTTCAGACAGCGAATATCCTAATACAGTATCCACTTTCATGAAGGTTAACAAATTTTTTTTTTTTCAGTAGGAGGGCAATCCTTTATTTGATAGTTCTTTTGCCTTTATACTGTATTGTCTCATCCCTGTTTTTGTTTGTTTATTTTGCAAGTTTTACATTATATATTCATTAGCTATATCCTTCACTCTCAAATAGGAAGTAGGAGGACCTTTCTGTTTTGAATTAAAAAATTAAAAGATTCATTGAAAGGCCTACAAAAGAAAAGTTTTGCTCCTTTTATAGAAAATATTCTAAATAATAAACATAATTTCACAAATAAATTTAAGAATATAGTCTTTGCTTTTATGGGATATATTAGAGCTAATTCTAAGAAATCCAAAGATAACCGTATTAAAGATAAAGTCATGTCCACTTAAATTATTCCTCTAAAATTTTAGACAAAATTAATGTTAACAGTCTTATTAATTCAAAGAAAGTTAAGTCCATGTTACCAGATGGTTGTAAAGATTTCAAACCATTAATAGTGTATTCATATGAACGACCTGTTGGGTCTATTATTTGTAATTATAATAAAGTTTTAGGAAATCTTTCAGATAATGATATTTTCAATAATATAAATGCGTGTGTGAAAGAGTCATGGATATGCCAGCTAGCAGACGTGATGCACTAGCAAAGTTCATTTATAGTCCGATATGTCACATATTACCAGGTGATGTAGAACTGTTTTGCAAACGACAAATTAGCGGAGCTATGTCGTAAAGGGTTTAAATTTAGAATAGGGAGTAATAAAGTAACATGGGACATAATTTTAAAAGATATTGTTTTTTCAGTCAATAAATTAAAAGATAAATTGTTAAAAATTGCGTGCTGCAATGCGAGAGAACTAGAAGCATGGTCTAAATTATTAAGTAAGTTAATTAGAAATAAAATTTTCTCGCTTAAAAATGAATTTAATCTTTCAGATTTTATAGACTATAATTATAAGCTTAAAGCTGATTTAATAAATTTACATAAACATTTTGTAATCACTACAGTAGATAAAGCCAGCAATAATTATAGCTTCACATGTAAGAAATTTTATCTTGAAAACATGAAAAAAGAATTAGGTATTAAGGGTAACATATTACGTAAAAATATTTGCGGTAATTCTGTTTATGAAATTCAAAATAATCTGAATATTGATAACTTAATCGATGAACATACCAAGAAAAATATAATATTTGATATTAAACTTTCTGATAAGAACAAGTGCATTGCAAAATTATACATGTTACCTAAATTTCATAAAAGACCTTATAAATATCGCTTTATTGCCGGAGCAAAATTTGCTACCACTAAAACTCTATCAGAACAAGTCGTGAATTGCTTAAAATACATTAAAAGTACTCATAAAAGATATTGTAATACCATCATGAGAAGAACTGGCATTAACTATTATTGGAGTGTTGACAATTCGTTAGAAGTATTGATAAATAAATACCATGCCGAAAGTTACCTCGGTACATAGCTTCGACTTTTCAACTTTGTATACCAATTTGCCTTTAGATTTAGTATATTCAGAGCATTGCTTTATTATAGATTTGCACTTTGACAGGTTCGTTAGGAATGGTAATTATTTCATAAATGTTTATACATATTTTAATAATGCATCACTTAGCTCTACTCCCACTAGTTCTGTATATTTTGATAGAACTAAACTTAAAGATGCCCTTAAATTCCTCCTTTTCAATACTTATGTTAGATTCGGGCCGTACATTTTCAAACAAATATTAGGAATTCCTGTGGGTGGAAATGCTAGCCCTCTAATTGCAGACTTATTCTTGCTTGCTTTAGAATTTAAATATATAAAAGACTTAGTTGACAGTAGCAAGAAAAATAAAATTCCAGAAAAATTAGCACTTGCTAAACTGTTAAGTAATAATAGTAGATATATTGATGATATTCTTGTTTGCAATTTGTTAAATTTTAATCAAGTTGCTAAACTTATTTACCCTAATTCTATTCCCCTCACACAATGTAACGTAAATTATAAAGTTGAAAATTTTCTTGATATAAATATAGAGATTGTTAATGAACAGTGCATACTTAAAGTATATCACAAAGTTGATGATTTTAATTTTAACGTAATAAACTTTCCTTTCCCTAGTAGTAATATCGATAGTAAAATAACTTATAATTGTTTTTATTCCCAATTAATAAGATTTTGTAAAATCTGCACTAAAGTAGATGACTTTTGGGCTAGAGCTAGGTTACTATACAGACTCTTAGTGGACAGAGGTTTTGAGGCAAGTAAATTGTTCCATAAATTTAATCTTTTTAGGGTCAATTATTGTGACTGTATTCTAAAATTTGACATCAATAATTTTAATCAAGCATTTTTAACTTGAAGTTTCTTGTATAACCTCTGCTTACTTTTTGTCTGTATTTATTGTTTATCTTTTTCTTTTTCTTTTTCTATTATTAATATTATTATTATTATTGATGATTTTTTAAATTTATTGTTCTTGTTAAAAGAGTACTCTTTGTTTAAATCTGTTGTTACTTCATATTTTGCAATTATTTGTCTTTATATTATATGTATTCATTGTCGATAGTAATCAATTGCTTACTTTTGCGATTTCCTTAGTTTATTTGTGCTATAAATGTAGGTTATTTGTAGGGTAGTTATTGATAGAGGTCACTTGAGGCATGCTATGCTTACAGGTACCTACCCGATAGCACTATCGTTAGTGAGTGCTGTACTGTATTTTATATATTATTTTGTAATAGTATAGATATCTTATCAATATTTGTATTTTGTACTATTGTTAATGTCTTGTCATGTTGCAAATTTGATTTTAAATAATATTTTTGACATTTAACATGTAGTTTCTTTATTCATGCAGAGTTTAGTAAAATTTGCCAGAACGTCCCGGACTTCCCAAACTTGACTACTTCCTTTAACGTGACGATAGTGCGTTGTTATATGTGCGATTAGTTTGCTTGGGAAACAGATTAACTTGCTCATGTAGTAATGTACACCCTATGTGGTGGATTGTGTTCTTTTATTTAATAATTTTCATTTTAGTAAGCGTTGTTTCCACATAGCGATTTTGATAATTTAATTTGACTTTATATTGTCCTTGTCCCAATTTTGGTTTGTTTAGTTTGCAAGTTTTACATTTTAATTTAAGCGTTATTTCCACATAGCGATTTTGATTAGTTCCTTTGCGTTTATCTTGTGTCGTCCCAGTTTTGGTTTGTTTACTTTGCAAGCTTTACATTATAATTACCTTTGGTTTTCTTCTTTTTTAAGGTTCCACACATCCACCGGCATGTCAGCAGAGGAGATACACCAGCCGGCTTTGGACTAGGTGGAGCGCATCGAGGGGGAGAGGGCGCAGGTCAGTCCACTTCATCTTGTTCTCTCTTTACCTTCTTGGGAATTATATGGTGAGAAAGTCAGTCCACTTCATCTTGTTCTCTCTTTACCTTCCTGGGAATTATATGATGAGAAAGGCAGTTGAGGAGACGAGACAGTGGCTCGAGAGGTTTTTACAGGATGGATTTTTCGAGGCATGGGAGACGCACAGTCTGCCAAGTAAGTGATGTTTCGGCACCAATTATATTTTGAAAACTAATTTGTATTGGCAATATCTAAACTTGATTTCTTCATTTCGAGTGAGATATACTAACATGTTCCTACACTTACCCACTCTATTCAACATCTGGCAGACATTATACAGCACAGAGCCAGGCAAGCGTAATGACAGCTGATACATGACTTATTAGTGTCACCGTACAAAGAGAAAATGAAGGAGGCAAAACGGAAGATTAGAGAAGCAAAGAAAAGTGCAAATGAAAGGTGGGGTCAAATATTGAGTGAGAATTTTGAGGAATGAAAGTAGATGTTCTGGAAGGAGGTAAATACAGTAGAGTAAGGAAAGGAGAACAAAAGAGGAAAGAGCCAGTGAAAGATGTAAATGGAGAGGTATTAGTGGAAGGTGTGCAAGTGAGGAATAGATATGTCGAGTATTTTGAAGCTTTGCTAAATGTAAGAGATGGAAGAGAGGCACTGGTTGAAGCAGTGGCTGGTGGAGGTAGGTTACCCAGGTTGAAGGGATTGAGAAGTGGGTGAAATGTCTTATCATCACTAAACTAATGAGGTGGAACTTTTAAAGATCTCCAAACCAATGGAGTGAAACAGGGCAATTCCAAAAAGACCAACCCTGCACTAGATAGAGTTAAAACAAAATTATTGTTTTGCATAACATTCAGTCGTGGGTCTTTTGGTATTTCTCTTGGAGAGACCTAGATGTGTGTGATTTTGTGTTTTGTTTTTGTTTTGTTGTGTTGTATTGTCCCTGTTTGGGCGCTGTCTTGAGTTGGCCACCCCCAATAAAAAAAAAAAAAAAAAAACTATATTATAATGTAAAACTTGCAAAATAAACACACCAAAACTGGGACGACACAAGAGTATATAGAGTAGCCTATATAGATGGATAACATTCAGAGTATAATGACAAGCTATGGAACCGATGGAGGAGATTCGTTCTTGGCCACCCTCTCAGAGATGAAGGTGCCTGGCAATAGATAGCTAGATATATACACTGTATATACACTGGCACTTATACATATATCTATTCATCTAGCTATCTATTGCCAGGCACCTTCATCTCCGAGGGGGTGTATCTGGGTTTAACTCCTCAGACCCGGTAGGGCTCTGAGGCACCCATAACAAACGCGGCCCGCAGAACCCGGTAGGGCTCTGAAGCTCCGGCAGCTTGAAAGCCTGTAAGCTTGTTTTGAAAGGCGTCCGTCCGACGCATGTAAACAACAGCCGGTTGGACCGACGCCGCGCATCTCTGACCACAAGAAGGAGAGGCGTTACTTGTTCTTGTGTGGCTGTGTGTTATTGTTTAGAATTGAAAAGTGGCTGATATGGCTGACATTGCCACAAAGTTCTCTCCACGGCAATCGTCATCACAACTGAACCAGTTGACTTAAAGAGCTCTACTCAATGCCATTCTACAGGTACGAAACACATCTACGCTTGAGGATGCGCGGGAATACGGAAGCAGTCAAAATAACAAAGATACGGTAGCCTAGGCGTAGACGTTTTTCGGCCAAAACCCCCGGGTTTCGGGGAATATTTATAGAATGCGTAGCCGGTTCCAGAGGGTTAAAGGTCTCTTGGACTAAGACTGAAGTCCAAGCATTTGGTGACTTATTGGATGATGCAGTGCAATCTGTTCATGCATGTGGTGAGGACTTAGAGATCTTGGATGAATTTGCTTATCTTGGTAGTGTTGTTGTTGTTCCCTAAGCTGCCTGGCCGAACAGCCCCGAGTCCCTGAGGAAGGCCATGGCCACGATCGGGCTTTCCCTCAGAGCTCTCATTGAGTGTAGATTGTGTTGTTGGCGTATGTGGTAGTGTGAAATGCAGCCTTCTATGATGTGTTTAATGGTATGGGGTGCTGTGTTACATCCCGGGCAGGTGTCGACGACGGAGTCATCCAGTCTCGTCTGATAGCTCAGGAGAGCTGGATGGTGTCCGCATCTCAGCCTGGCCAGGTGGACTCTGTCTTCGCGAGGAAGGGAGGATTCGGAAGGATGGATTTCGGGAGGTCGTGCTTGCAGCTGCGTGTTGTCTGTGAGTGAGTGGATGGATCGGCGATAGATATGAGTATGGATGTGCTGGAAGTTGGTTCGGGGTGGGCAGGGAGGGAGAGAGGACAGTAATTGTGTGTGATACCGTGTGCTGGGTGTTGTTTTGATATTTCTTGGTGTCTGTGGGTGTGTTGCCATGTAGTTTAGTGGGTGTTCCTGGTTCGTGGAGGCTGCTGCCAGGAATTGAGTGCCTCTCATGTCCAGATGGTCTTTGACTTTGAGGATTTTGGTTTCTTGATGTAGGTGATCTGTGGGTGCAGTAGCTGTGCAGCCTGTAATGATCTTTAGGGCTTTGTTTTGAATAGTCTGTAAGGTCTTATGATGTGTTTCAGCTAGGTTAGAAGCCCAGGCTGGGCTTGCGTATTCCATCACTGATCTTATGTATTGTTTATATACTGTGGTGGTGGTTTCTTTGTTGTGTCCAAATTTTGAGTGAGCAAGTGACCTGAGGGCGTTAAGTCTGGGTGTCAGTTTCTTTTTAATGTTTGTGGTGTGCTGTTTGAATGTCATATGAGTATCATATGTTACTCCTAGGATTTTGGGTGTGTGTGTATGTGTTAGGGGTGTGTTGTTTATGGTGAGTTGAGGGATGTATTCGTGTTCTCCTGTCCAACTTGTGAGCAGGGTTGCGGTGGATTTGGCTGGGGCTAGATTAAGTCTGTTTGTAGTGCACCAGCCATGTAGTGTGTTGAGATAGGGTTGAAGGAGATCTGTTGCTCTTTTTTGGGTCATGGTGTGTGCATGTGAGTGTTATGTCATCTGCATAGGAGGCTAAGTTTATTTGGGGCGTATTGGGTGTAGTTATATCGTGCATGTACAGATTGAAGAGTCCGGGCGATAGGACGAATCCTTGTGGGACTCCGTTTGGAAAGTTTCTGATTCTAGATGACTGACCAGCAAAAGATACGTGTGCACATCTGCCTGCTAGGAAGTTGGCCAGCCATCTTTTTGTGTTGTTGTGCATGTTTGTGTTGTAGATTTTGTTTGTTAGGTTGTGGCGGGGGATGGCATCGAAGGCTTTACTAATGTCGAGTGTGGCTAATAGTGATCTGTGTGGTGGTCTAGCTGAGTTGATGCCGTCAAAAGCTCTTTGTGTAAGGTCTGTGAGAAGAGTGTTTGTGGAGTGCAGTGGCCTAAAGCCATGTTGTGTTGGAGCTAGGGGTAGGTCGGGTGTAATTAGTTGTAGTACTAGGCGTTCCATGACTTTGGAGGGGGTGCAAAGGAGTGTGATGGGGCAGTGCGAGGAGGGTAGCGTGGGGTCTTTGTTGGGTTTGGGGAATGTGATGATGATACCATGCTTCCATGCTTCCAGATGTCTGGTATTGTGTTGTGTGAATAACTGTACTGTAGTTTGATATGTTAGTGAGTGCTTGTATGCCTTGTGGTCCCAGGTGTCTGAGGTGTATGTTGCTTATGTTGTCTAGGCCACAGGCGGGTGAGTGCTTGAGATTGTTGATGATATGCTTTGTCTGGTGATTGGTGAAGGGTGTATAGTCAGGGTCTGTGGGGAATTGTCTCTTACGTCGGATGACACGTCGGTCGTCTTTGTGAGGTTTTAGGTGGCTGACATGTGAGAAGTGATTGATGAGAGTGTTTGCTTGTTGTTTACATGAAGGAGTGGAGCCTGTTGTTGTGATTGCAGCATGTCATTGTGTTGTGTTGCTGTTGGAAAGTGTGATGCTGTTTAGTGTTTTGTAGCGTTTTTTGGGTTTGTTTTGTGATCCATAATAGTGGTGAGTCGGGCTACGATGTCAATCGTCGCCTCTGCTTAACATATGGAGTTATGGATTCATTCAACAAAAGTATATGGCGTCGATACTTGTGCAGAAGGACGAGGCTGTGGATCTTCAAGTCACTGGTGCTCTCTGTCTTATTATATGGATGTAAGACATGGACATTTTACAGTGAGTTAAAGAGACGCATCAACTCCTTTGGTACTAAATGTCTTTGCAGGATCATGGGATATTCCTGGAATGATTACGTCTCAAACCAGCGACTACTCCGTGAAACTGATTCAAGATATAATACAGTAGTTGCATGGTTCGGGTAAGAGTAAGGTATTGGTCTTTGAAAGGAGTGCAATCACTGAGTGTGAGGTGAGATTGAACAGCTAGGTTGTTGTTGTTGTTCCCCAAGCTGCCTGGCCGAACAGCCCCGAGTCCCTGAGAAAGGCCATGGCCACGATTGGGCTTTCCCACAGAGCTCTCATTGAGTGTAGATTGTGTTGTTGGCGTAAGTGGTTGTGTGAAATGCAGTCTTCTATGATGTGTTTAATGGTATGGGGTGCTGTGTTACATCCCGGGCAGGCGTCGACAACAGAGTCATCCAGTCTCTTCTGATAGCTCAGGAGAGCTGGATGGTGTCCGCATCTCAGCCTGGCCAGGTGGACTCTGTCCTCGCGAGGAAGGGAGGATTCGGAAGGATGGATTTCGGGAGGTCGTGCATGCAGCTGCGTGTTGTCTGTGAGTGAGTGGATGGATCGGTGAGAGATATGAGTATGGATGTACTTCTGGAAGTTGGTTCGGGGTGGGCAGGGAGGGAGAGAGGACAATAATTGTGTGTGATACCGTGTGCTGGGTGTTGTTTTGATATTTCTTGGTGTCTGTGGGTGTGTTGCCATGTAGTTTAGTGGGTGGTCTTGGTTCGTGGAGGCTGCTGCCAGGAATTGAGTGCCTCTCATGTCCAGATGGTCTTTGACTTTGAGGATTTTGGTTTCTTGATGTAGGTGATCTGTGGGTGCAGTAGCTGTGCAGCCTGTAATGATCTTCAGGGCTTTGTTTTGAATAGTCTGTAAGGTCTTATGATATGTTTCAGCTAGGTTAGAAGCCCAGGCTGGGCTTGCGTATTCCATCACTGATCTTATGTATTGTTTATATACTGTGGTGGTAGTTTCTTTGTTGTGTCCAAATTTTGTGTGAGCAAGTGACCTGAGGGCGTTAAGTCTGGGTGTCAGTTTCTTTTTAATGTTTGTGGTGTGCTGTTTGAATGTCATATGAGTATCATATGTTACTCCTAGGATTTTGGGTGTGTGTGTATGTGTTAGGGGTGTGTTGTTTATGGTCAGTTGAGGGATGTATTCATGTTCTCCTGTCCAACTTGTGAGCAGGGTTGCGGTGGATTTGGCTGGGGCTAGATTAAGTCTGTTTGTAGTGCACCAGCCATGTAGTGTGTTGAGATAGGGTTGAAGGAGATCTGTTGCTCTTTTTGGGTCATGGTGTGTGCATGTGAGTGTTATGTCATCTGCATAGGAGGCTAAGTTTATTTGGGGCGTATTGGGTGTAGTTATATCGTGCATGTACAGATTGAAGAGTGCGGGCGATAGGACGGATCCTTGTGGGACTCCGTTTGGAAAGTTTCTGATTTTAGATGACTGACCGGCAAAAGATACGTGTGCACATCTGCCTGCTAGGAAGTTGGCCAGCCACCTTTTTTGTGTTGTTGTGCATGTTTGTGTTGTAGATTTTGTTTGTTAGGTTGTGGCGGGGGATGGCATCGAAGGCTTTACTAATGTCGAGTGTGGCTAATAGTGATCTGTGTGGTGGTCTAGCTGAATTGATGCCGTCGAAAGCTCTTTGTGTAAGGTCTGTGAGAAGAGTGTTTGTGGAGTGCAGTGGCCTAAAGCCATGTTGTGTTGGAGCTAGGAGTAGGTCAGGTGTAATTAGTTGTAATACTAGGCATTCCATGACTTTGGAGGGGGAGCAAAGGAGTGTGATGGGGCGGTGCGAGGAGGGTAGCGTGGGGTCTTTGTTGGGTTTGGGGAATGTGATGATGATACCATGCTTCCAAATGTCTGGTATTATGTTGTGTGAATAGCTGTAGTTTGATATGTTAGTGAGTGCTTGTATGCCTTGTGGTCCCAGGTGTCTGAGGTGTATGTTGCTTATGTTGTCTAGGCCACAGGCGGGTGAGTGCTTGAGATTGTTGATGATATGCTTTGTCTGGTGAAGGGTGTATAGTCAGGGTCTGTGGGGAATTGTCTCTTACGTCGGATGACACGTCGGTTATGACAGCTAGGTTATGGAGAATGTCAGCTCATTGAAGTATTTGGGCAGTGAGTTGAGTAAAGATGGAAGTATGGAGGAAGAAGTGCGAGAGAGGGTGCAACAAGGGAAGAGGGTTGTAGGAATGCTAAAATCAGTAACAAAGAATATTGTAGTCAGCATGGAAGTAAAGAAGTCCTTGCATGACAGTTTGGTAATCCTGACATTGACGTATGGGAGTGAAGCATGGACATTGTTGGAGAGACACTAATCAAGAGTGAGAGGGGTGGAAATGAGTTACTCGAGAAGTGCATGTGGAGTTAAATGGAGGGATAGACAGACAAATTCGGAAGTATGAGATTGGTGTGGTGTGGATGTGGAAAATGTGAAAAGGAATACCTTGAGATGGGTCGGTCATGTGGAACGTATGGGAAGTGAGAGAATGACTAAGAGAATGTACGAGAGAGAGGTGGAAGGACAGGGAGGGAGAGCAGACCAAGAGTGAGGTGGAAGGATGGAGTTGAGAGGTATATAAGTGAAAGCGGTCTTGGATGGGAGGAGGGGCGTCGGCTGACGGGGGACAGAGGTGCATGGTGGTGATTCATTTGTGGCCACCCCTCTGGGGATCATGGCTTCTGGCAATACTGTATATAGATACTGTAGATAGATGGTCCGTGAATGCCAACTTCGGCTATATGGGCATGTGGTTCGCCTCCCTGAAGCAGACCCTGGTCACCAGGTGGTCTCTACAGAAGAATAGAAACCGACACTGAGTGGAGGAGGCCTATGGGTAGACCACGGAACTAATGGCTGAGGCAAGTCGGCCAATCGTGCGATAGGATACTTGATATGGGCCAGGCTGATGCCTGGAGTCTCACCCGGTAGGATCCCCCGGAGTGGAGTCAGTGGGTGAGTGTGGCTACGCCCTGTCACGGCATATGCCCCCATTGATTGATTGATTATCTATTTTGTATATATGTATTATGTATATCTGTTTTGTATTTATCTATTTTTAATTTATATATCTATCTATCTATTGCCTGACGCTGTGATCCCCGAAGGGGTGGTCACGAACGAACCGCCCCCATGCACCTCTGTCCCCAGTCAGTCGACGCCCCTCCCCCCAACCAGCACCGCCTTCGTTCATGTACTTCCTCACTCCATCCTTCCACCTCTCATTCGGTCTACCTCTCCCTCTCTGTCCCTCCACCTCGCTCTCGTACACCCTCTTAGTCATTCTCTCGCTTTCCATACGTTCCATATGGCCAAACCATCTCAAGTTGTTCCTTTTCACACTTTCCAGCACATCTACCTCCACACCACACCTCCTTCTTACTTCCTCATTAGTCTGTCTATCCCTCCATGTAACTCCGCATGCACTCCTTAAGCAATTCATTTCCACTGCTCTCACTCTTGGTCTGAGTCTCTCAACCAACGTCCATGCTTCGCTTCCGTAATCAGTGTCGGGATTACCACACTGTCATGCAAGGACTTCTTCACTTCCATACTGACCACCCTATTTCTTGTTACTGCTTTTAGCGTTCCTACAACCCTCTTCCCCTGTTGTACCCTCTCCGCATCTTCTTCATTCCATAGTCCCATCTTTACTCAACACACTGCCCAGATACTTAAAAGAGTTGACGATCTCCATAGCCTGACCGTTCAGCTTCACCTCACACTCTGTGACTTCACCCCTTTCGAAGACCATAACCTTGCTCTTCCCCGCATTTACCTTCAAATTCCGTTTTTCGCACACTGTTCCAAACTCATTTACCAGACCCTGCAACTCCCATTCATTATCACTCATCAGAACTGTATCATCCGCAAACAGCAGTATAGGTAGCTTCCACTCAATTCCCTCCCTTTTCAGTGATACACCAACATCCACTATTTATCTATCAACATTTATCTATCTAGTTTGTATTTATATATTTTGTATTTATCCATCTATCTATATTGTATTAATCTATCTATGTTTTATATTTATCTATATCTACAGTATGTTGTATATATATTTATTTCGTATGTATCCATTTATTTTGTATTTACAGTATTGTATTTATCTATTTTGTATTTATCCATCTATCTCATTTGTATTTATCTATCTGTCTAATTTGTATTTATCTATCTATTTTGTATATATTTATTTATCTATTTTGCATTTATTTAGCTATCTATTTTGCATTTACCTAACTATCTATCTCTCCATCTATATCGATATATCTGTTTTGTTTCCATCCATCTCTATCTATCTATCTATCTATCTATCTATCTGTCTATCTGTCTGTCTGTTTTGTATTTATCTATCAATCTATATTGTACTAATTATCTATATTTTGTATTTATCATATATCTATTTTAGTATCGTTGTTTTTTTATCTCTCACTTCCCCCTCTCATTTTTGTGTTGGTTACGTGTAAGAAATACCAGCCGGCGCGTTAACAGGACCACCAGCACCTCCTTCGTAACTCCCGCAAAAGTGTAATTCTATTTGTACCCGCTCTAATTTAGTTTTATTCTCGGTGGTAATAGTTTTTTTTTTTTTGGGGGGGGGGG
>CM064506.1:314637-367851 GCA_032716605.1 Paralithodes platypus
GTACAAAGGAGTAAGTACAAAGGAAATCAAGCGAACAACAGATCTATTGACCCTTATAGGTTGCTCTTGTCCTCCAAAACACTGAGGAATCAAGTGTCTCCAAAACAGTGTGGTTGTTTTTTTAGAGTGGGGTAAGGGAACATTGGAAAGGGAACTACTAGCCTGCCACTAACGTGGGCAGGACTAGGAAGTTAGTAGGGGACATATGGGGTAGTAAACACGGAGAAGGGAGGATAAAAAGTTCATCAGTTACAAACGCATGTTCGAGTCGCGGGTTTGATGCGAGATATTTGTCTAGGCGGCATTAAAATGAATCAACGTGGGGTGTTGCTGCAAAGTCTATAACGATTCGGGGAGAAAACCATTCCACAAGTTGACAAACGCGAGTGAAGACGAAATTCCTAGATTCGTGCTGAGGGTAAAAGAGTTACCAATAATTTTGTGCAAACGGTTTCAACGCGTTTTGTTGTATTGTAATTAGATTGGTCGATAGGGAAGTACTTACTAAAGTTTCATGATGTCGCTTGCCTTTGATGCTTTTGAACACTTGAATTAAGCTCGCCTCTTAATATCTGCGCGGGGTTAAAGGAAATAGATAAAATTATCTAAGACCGCTCTTCGTATGGTTTGTTCTGTAGGCTAGGTAGAATTTTGGTCAACTCTAAGTTGAACTCGTTCTAGCTTGTTTATATCTTTTTGGTTAATAAGGGCACCAGGACTTGAACGCAGTATTCCAGAAGAGGGCGGACCGGAACTAAGGAATTGTTAAAGGGTTAGGTAAACTTCTTTGGATTGATGCTCAAAATGACCTGCCTATAAAGCCAATTAATTTGTTTGCCTTCTTAAACAAATTCTGAACATTGTGGACTCGGTTTTAGGTTACTCGATATTGTTACTCCCAGATCAGTTTCTCTGTTTACATTAGTAAGCTGAGTGCCATTCATCGAATAGTTTGCTTTCTCATTTAGGTATCCGACATGTAGTCTGAGTCTTTACATTTATCCGCATTGAAACTCATTTGCCAAAATTTGGAGGCCAAACATGACAAATTTAATCCAGATTTTTTGGTGTTGCATTTATCGTCAACTTGTTCTTTTGAGGAGTACGCTATTTGCAATTTTTGTATCGTCAGCAAATTTTGAGATTGGGCAGAGGTGAGACCCTCATCTATGAGTTGAGGTAAATATTTAAGAGAATTGGTCCTAGTACCGATCCCTGGGGTACCCCGCATACTGACATTGGTCCATTTAGATGCCTTACCGTTGTAGGATAGGACTACCCGTGGCTTGTGGTTGCTGAGGCCAATTTTCTATCCATTTCAACACACCGTCTTGTATTCCATCCGCTTTTAGGTTGAGCAGTAAACCTTTGTGGGGGACTTTGTCAAAGCCCCTTTGAAAATCAAGGTATATAATATCTACAGCTTTACTCTCATTCGTTATTAGAGGTTGAGGATGATATCGTGGAAGACGTTTCTAAGAGGTTTGTTAAACAGGAACGTTTTTTACGCGACGCAGTGTTGAGTGCTTTAAGTATGTTATTTTCCTCTAAGTGAGTTAAGAGTCTGTCTCGTATGGAACCGTGTCTAGAATTTTACATACCAACTGCAGGTTAATTGTGGACAGATTAGTGACTGGGTAGGGATTTGCGGCCTTTTTTGAAATATCGGGGGGTGTTACGTTTGGCTAGCTTCCACTGATCAGTCGCATAGTTCCAGACTGCAAGGATTTATTGAATCGTAATGTCAGTGGTTTGGAGGGAGCGCATCCTTAGCGTCCTTTAGAACTATAGGCGAGAGTGTAGATTCAGGTCCTGGCTTTTTGTATTTACCTGGAAGTTTATCTAAACAATTCAATACTTCTCTCTCTGTAAACGTGTGGATATTGCGTTAGAACAACTCTGAATTATCAATCTGACATCGGCGCGATGGGGTTGTTGTAGGGATAATCACTGAGGTCTATGTTGTAAAAACTGATGCAAAGAAGGTTATTGAGGGCATTAAGTCATTTGTACTTCGTCTCTTTGGTGTATTCTCCTTTTTCATCGCCTAACTGGCCAACAGTTGAAGTAGCTAAACTACTTTGTTCTTTCTGATATAGAAACTATCAGAATTCTTTCGGGTTTTTGTTTTTACTTTTGATTCGCAATATGTAACTCTAAGGTCCTTTTACTGTGCTTAATTAACTTTTTGGATTTGCGTCGGTTAGCTATCCAATACAATTTCACCCGTTTTCTTCGTCATTTTGTGGAGGCTTTTAATATATCATTAGCACATTTTTTAGCAAGCAGGCAGTTTGGAAAATCTTGTCCACCATTTGGGCTTATTATTAGGCCCTGCGGGACGCTCCGTACCGTTCCCCGCGTATGTAGATGGTATGCAGTCTTGGCACTGCTTTTAGGTAATTGGTTTCGAATAACTTCCCAGAATGTATGTATGTCGTTAGTGTTAATTAAAAAGCTCCAGTCAGTTTCTTTAAACATAGCTCTAAGGTTATGGAAGTTTGATTTCTTGAAAGAAATTAGGGACCTTTTTCGATGCTTACTATTTGGTTCGTTACTAGTAAAACTTTTAATAGTGAAAGTGATCGTACGATGGTCGCTGTTACTGAATTTCATCACCAACATTTCACATTCTCTATCAATTCTTCTTTTGTTGCAAAGGACAATGTCAAGTAAGAAAGTTATTACCACGGGGTCGGCATCCAATTCGAACAAATTGATAAAGCGAACTCTCTCTTGCAAGTCCGTTAACAAAGCTGGTCCGGAGTGTGGGCGGGAAGTAAAGTTAAGAGTATCGCCCCACTTGGGCACAGGTAAAGTAAAGTAGCCAAAAATTACTGTATCTTGTGAGGGACTTACATTCTGCAATGGTTCGTTCAAATTTCTCGGTCAGTTTGCACTGATTGAGCTTGGAAGGTCTGTATATTAACGCAAGTATTATTTTTGTACCTTTAGTATTCTTTATTAGGCACAAAAGGGATTTTGTGTCGACGTTCACAATGTGGAGGGGTTTTGACACGAGGGTCGGGTTAAGACTTTATTTGATATAAAATAAAACGCCACCTCCATTTTCTTTATTCGGCTGTTCTCAAATAATTACATAAACGGGAAGTGAAATTACTCTGCTAAAAAGTCTCTATCTTGTGTATTGAGCCAAGATTCTGTTTATGACAATCACATCATAAATTTTCTGTAAAAAACACTATTTCCTTCTAAATCTGAAAAAAATTATTGGTTATGCTACGAAGGCGTTTGCATTTGGGAACAAACCATTTTAAAGTTGCGGTTGGGTTTTAGTTTTTTGTTTTTAGAACTCGCAGATCGTTCTTTCATCGAATTTTTGGGTTCTGGTCTTTCGGATTATACATTTACATTCATGGCTGTCCAGGTCCTCGGTCGGTATCCCTGAATGTTTTGAAATTGGGTCGTGTTGGTGGGGCTTTATTCCAATTCGCGGTTTCCTTGACGGATTTCGGAGTATATTTAATTTCCTTTGTTCGGATTGCCCGGTCCTCGCTAGTACTTCGGTCCTCCTTTCCGGGTTGGCCCTGTGCTGAGGGTCGATTTCTTCTCCACGAAAATCCTTTTTTCACCGCAGCGTTGAGAAGACGCCCAAAACGCGCTTCCTGCCCCCACCTGGTTCAGATGAACTCCCTCATCCGAAGGAAAACAAATCGTCATCGTTAAGTTAGTAGAAAATGGTTCACAGGGGTCGACGAAAACCACGAACGGGAAAGAACCACGTTATCCTTCCTCCAGAGGTTTGCTGAGAGGAGAGAGAGAGAAGAGATGGGGGAGGAGAGAGAAGAGAGGAGAGAGAGGAGGAGGAGAGAGAGAGAGATGAGGAGAGAGAGGGGGAAGAAGAGAGGGGAGAGAGAGAGAGAGAGGAGAGAGTGGAGGAGATGAGAGAGGTAAGGTAGAGAGGAGGGGAGAGGAGAGAAGTGTCGGGAGGAGTATAGGGAGGAGAGATGAGGGAGGTGGAGAGAGATGACGAGGAGGGTAAAGCGAGAGGGGAGGGAGGGGAGAGAGAGGAGGAGAGTGGAGGAGTGAGGAGAGAGAGAGAGAGACGACCGAGGAGAGGAGGAGAGACGAGAGGAGAGAGAGAGAGAGAGAGAGGAGGGAGGAGAGGAGAGAGAGAGAGAGAGAGAAGAGAGAGAGAGAGAGAGAGGGAGTGAGAGCGAGGCGAGGAGGGGAGAGGGGGGGAGAGGGAGAGAGAGAGAAGAGGCGAGAGTGAGAACAGAGGAAGATGAGAGAGAGAGGAGAGAGAGGAGAGAGAGAGAGAGAGAGAGAGAGGACGGCGGATGAGAGAGAGGAGAGAGGAGACAGAGAGAGAGGAGGAGACAGAGAGAGGACGAGAGGATGAGAGAGACGAGGACTGAGGAGAGAAGAGAGAGAGCTACATAGACCACACAGACCTCAAGGTCTACTTACTAGGGGCAGGGGGCATTACAAATAGTATAGCATATAGAATACTGAACACACATACACATACATACATATAACAGATACAATCATATATTAAGCAATAAACAGACATTAAATAGGAACATATACACCAATATTAACAGATACATAACATCAGCACCTATACATACATCTATAACATATAAAACACGAGACATACAATACATACCATACATACACAGATGGCTACACCGGTACACACATATACACACATACACACAATATACACGATACATACTACACACCCTACATACACATACTACATACACACATACATTACCATATTATAACAGTATATAATACATACTGTACAGTGCACACATCATAACATATACATAATTTGTTTTTTTTTTTCTTCATATCACCAAGCCCTGCGCAGATATGAGGTCAAGCCTTCCCTTGAAAGCGTTTATTGTGTCGCTCTCCACCACTCTCGCTGGTAGTATATTCCACTCTGTCGCCACACTGTAGGTGAAGGAAACTCTTTGTGGATCAGCTAGGTTTGCCTTTTTGGTTTGTAATTTCATTCCATTTCCGCGAGTTTGATTAGTATTGTGAATGTGAATAGTGCATTTACATCGGACTTTGTCGAAACATTTTAGTATCTTAAAGCACTTCAATAAGGCTGACCCCTCAACCTCCTCTTTTTTAATGAGAAACAGGTTTCAATCGTTTAAGTTCTTTCTTCATATGGTTTTATTGTGTCCATTAATGAGCCGGTATCATTCTTCGTCGCCGCTTCTACGCTGTTACTGACTCGAGTCTTACAATGTTCCCCTTGATCAGATAAGGTGACCACACACTAGCCACACACATATTCAAGGTGGGGCCTCACATACTTTTTGAACAGTGGCAAAACTAGTGCACGTTCTTCTCAATGTTTAGTAGGTGGAATAAATTTAACGCTTCGTTTAATAAAGCCCAATGGCTATGTTGTGCCTTTATTTGCTAGCTTGCCTATACCATTGGTCGTAAGTTTTTGAGGTTTTTTTCAAAGATATTAGTACCCCTAGGTCTTTTACTAACCGGGTTTGCGGTTTGTTATTTGTTTGCCACTTCATTTCGTAATTTGTAATTTCGCATATTTTCACTTCTACCAACCTGCAGAGCACCTGACATTTATCGAGGCATTGAAGGGGGCAATCTGCCAGTTTTTTAGTCGCACCACGGTCCTGAGTATTATGGATTGTTTAAATGCCAGATTGCAACGCATTCCTCTATCCATCCTTCGTCCGTTCAGAGTGACTGTAGTTTCCTATGTTTTTGGATTCGTCGGCGAAGTATTTTGGAAATGGTGTTCGGTTTTACCCCCTACAGCCGATATTTCGTGTAATGTAAATGAGAGCGGATGAGAGAGAGAGGAGGGAGAGAGAGAGCGAGAGGAGAGAGAGGAGAGAGAGAGGGACGAGACGGTGGAGAGAGAGAGGAGAGAGAGAGGAGAAGAGGGGAGAGAGAGAGATGAGAGAGAGAGAGAGAGAAGAGAGTAGAGAGGAGAGTAAGAGAGAGGACTCGAGAGAGAGTCTGTGAAGAGAGCGAGTGGGTGGTCGTTGTGTGTGTGTGGAGGCAGAGAGAGCGAGAGTAACAGAGCGTAACAGAGCTGCTTGGAGACCATTGGTATGATCTTGATGTCTGCAGATGCTTGTTGGCTTACACACCTGCTTCCCCCCCCCTCCTCCCTCCCCCCTTCCTCCCCTCTGTCCCCCGCCTCCCCCCCCCTCTCTCTCTCTCTCTCATATCACATCACATCACGTATAAGGTTTCTCTTAAAATTACAGGCTCGCTCTCGCTCGCCAGGAAAAAATCGACACCTAAATGGCACAAAATGTCTTGATATTGACATAGAAATGGGACGAAAGGTTTTAAAATCGACAAACTATTGAGGCCGGGAAATTTTTCTACCGAAAAATGTACAAATTCATCTTGAAGGGGGGGGGGGGGTCCAGGGGGTGCTTCTTTAAGCTTGATGCAGGTCTAAGGAGGATAATATATATTAAATTATATATATAAATAGACTCCCAAAAACTAACCACTGTCCCCTTAATGCAGACTAATTTGTGGTTGAGTAGTAAGTTGAGATTAATGGTGGTAATGGTGGTAAGGTAATCCACTGTTGTTGGTACGGTTCCGGGGTGTACAGTGACGGTCAAAAGTTAGGGGCTACCGGCTGGAGTATTATTGTGTTAGGCCTTCAGTTGAAAGAAAAACAAATATATAATGTCCTTAGCCTTTTCTGTAACATGGGTTGTTTTTCATTGCTTTATTGCTAACGCGAGATGATAGGAAATGGTTTGCTATTGTTTATCACGTTGAGGTTTAGTGTAGCGTGGACTCGTCGTCCTGACTTTCTGTGTTTTGAATCCCAATTAACAGCATTTATACATATATTAGCTGAGGTACCCGGACCTGCCCGGGACAAAACAAAATTCACTTAAAACCTATGCTGACACCCCCCTCAGTATGCATGCCAAGTATGGGTTCTCCATCTACTAGAGCCATAAAATGTAAACATACCGTTGTCAGTCAACTGTATGAACGGAAGTGACTCGAACATGGGGACTGCTTATTCCATAACAAAATATTGTCCATATAGATAATTATGTGCTATAGTGAACACCCTTACAGTATATTCAACTCTTTTTCACTTTGGTTGTGGAGTAATCATTTCTTATATGAATTATAGCACAGGTTCGGACACATGGCGGATATATGTGCTCTATTGAACACTCTTATATTCAAATGTTCGCAGTTTGGTTGAGATGTATTTGTTTCTGATCACCTCGCCACCTCGCTCTATATGTCTATCTCAGTTCCCATTCTTTGAGTTGTATCCATTCGGCCCCATTCAGCCTACTGTTTAATGACGTTCATCCTCATCCAGGTGTCGATCTCTTTTTGGCGAGCGATAGCGAGCTAGCATTGTATGGAGAAATCCGGCCTCGCCGGAGACATTTTTCTGTCGAAAAATGTACAAATTTAGCCTGCTGTATAACACATTATCCAAATATGCTTGCTCGCTATCGCTCGCCAGCAAGAAATCGAAAACTGGAAGGGGAGAAACTTTTTAAAACAGTAGGCTGAATTGGGCCAAATGGATACAACCCTTGAAATGAGAGATAGATAGAGAGAAAAAGAACGAGGTGGTCCCATTAAATGTGTGGGTGTTGGACACAATATCTGAGCCTGACTGTATTCCTGAATCTCATGCATAATGGTAATCGTGTAAGAAAATAACAGTTTTGTGTGTTTGTGTGTTAGTGCCGGTATGTACTTACACAGTTAAGGCTGCTTAACGTGTGGGGGGGATAGTTTATACTGTGGTTGTGTGTTAGTGCCGGTATGTACTTACACAGTTAAGGCTGGTTAACGTGTGGGGGGGATAGTTTATACTGTGGTTGTGTGTTAGTGCCGGTATGTACTTACTCACTTAAGGCTGGTAACCGTTTGTGTGCGATAGTTTATACTGTGGTTGTGTGTTAGTGCCGGTATGTACTACACAGTTAGGCTGCTTACGTGTGGGGGGGATAGTTTATACTGTGGTTGTGTGTTAGTGCCGGTATGTACTTACACAGTTAAGGCTGGTTAACGTGTGGGGGGGATAGTTTATACTGTGGTTGTGTGTTAGTGCCGGTATGTACTTACACAGTTAAGGCTGGTTAACGTGTGGGGGGGATAGTTTATACTGTGGTGGTGTGTTAGTGCCGGTATGTACTTACACAGTTAAGGCTGGTTAACGTGTGGGGGGGATAGTTTATACTGTGGTTGTGTGTTAGTGCCGGTATGTACTTACACAGTTAAGGCTGGTTAACGTGTGGGGGGGATAGTTTATACTGTGGTTGTGTGTTTAGTGCCGGTATGTACTTACACAGTTAGGCTGGTTAACGTGTGGGGGGGGATAGTTTTATACTGTGGTTGTGTGTTAGTGCCGGTATGTACTTACACAGTTAAGGCTGGTTAACGTGTGGGGGGGATAGTTTATACTGTGGTTGTGTGTTAGTGCCGGTATGTACTTACACAGTTAAGGCTGGTCTGCGTGTGGGGGGGTTAGTTTATACTGTGGTTGTGTGTTAGTGCCGTATGTAACTTACACAGTTAAGGCTGGTTAACGTGTGGGGGGGGATAGTTTATACTGCTGGTTGTGTGTTAGTGCCGGTATGTACTTACACAGTTAAGGCTGGTTAACGTGTGGGGGGGATAGTTTACTATACTGTGTTTGTGTGTTAGTGCCGGTATGTACTTACACAGTTAAGGCGGTTAACGTGTGGGGGGGATAGTTTTATACTGTGGTTGTGTGTTAGTGCCGGTATGTACTTACACAGTTAAGGCTGCTTAACGTGTGGGGGGGATAGTTTTATACTGTGGTTGTGTGTTAGTGCCGGTATGTACTTACACAGTTAAGGCTGGTTAACGTGTGGGGGGATAGTTGTTATACTGTGGTTGTGTGTTAGTGCCGGTATGTACTTACACAGTTTAAGGCTGGTTAAACGTGTGGGGGGGATAGTTTATACTGTGGTCGTGTGGTAGAGCCGTAATCTACTTACACAGTTAAGGCTGCTTAACGTGTGGGGGGGATAGTTTATACTTTGGTTGTGTGTTAGTGCCGGTATGTACTTACACGTTAAGGCTGGTTAACGTGTGGGGGGGATAGTTTATACTGTGGTTGTGTTTTAGTGCCGGTATTGTACTTACACAGTTTAAGGCTGCTTAACGTGTGGGGGGGATAGTTTATACTGTGGTTGTGTGTTAGTGCCGGTATGTACTTAGACAGTTAAGGCTGCTTTAACGTGTGGGCGGGATAGTTTATACTGTGGTAGCGTGGTAGGGCCGGTATGGAATTACACAGATAAGGCTGGTTATCCTGTGGGGGGATAGTTTATACTGTGGTTGTGTGTTAGTGCCGGTATGTACTTACACAGTTAAGGCTGCTTAACGTGTGGGGGGGATAGTTTTATACTGTGGTTGTGTGTTAGTGCCGGTATGTACTTACACAGTTAAGGCTGGTTAACGTGTTGGGGGGGATAGTTTATACTGTGGTTGTGTGTTAGTGCCGGTATGTACTTACACAGTTAAGGCTGGTTAACGTGTGGGGGGGATAGTTTATACTGTGGTTGTGTGTTAGTGCCGGTATGGTACTTACACAGTTAAGGCTGGTAACGTGTGGGGGGATAGTTTATACTGTGGTTGTGTGTTAGTGCCGGTATGTACTTACACAGTTAAGGCTGGTTAACGTGTGGGGGGGGATAGTTTATACTGTGGTTGTGTGTTAGTGCCGGTAATGTACTTACCCAGTTAAGGCTGGTTTAACGTGTGGGGGGGATAGTTTATACTGTGGTTGTGTGTTAGTGCCGGTATGTACTTACACAGTTAAGGCTGGGTTAACGTGTGGGGGATAGTTTATACTGTGGTTGTGTGTTAGTGCCGGTATGTACTTACACAGTTAAGGCTGGTTAACGTGTGGGGGGATAGTTTATACTGTGGTTGTCTGTTAGTGCCGGTATGTACTTCCACAGTTAAGGGTGGTTAACCTGTGGGAGTGCTAGTTTATACGGTGGTTGTGTGTTAGTGCCGGTATGTACTTACACAGTTAAGGCTGGTTAACGTGTGGGGGGGATAGTTTATACTGTGGTGTGTGTTAGTGCCGGTATGTACTTACACAGTTAAGGCTGGTTAACGTGTGGGGGGGATAGTTTTATACTGTGGTGTGTGTGTTAGTGCCGGTATGTACTTACACAGTTAAGGCTGGTTAACGTGTGGGGGGATAGTTTTATACTGTGGTTGTGTGTTAGTGCCGTATGTACTTACACAGTTAAGGCTGGTTAACGTGTGGGGGGGATAGTTTATACTGTGGTTTGTGTGTTAGTGCCGGTATAGTACTTACACAGTTAAGGCTGGTTAACGTGTGGGGGGGATAGTTTATACTGTGGTTGTGTGTTAGTGCCGGTATGTACTTACACAGTTAAGGCTGGTTAACGTGTGGGGGGATAGTTTATACTGTGGTTGTGTGTTAGTGCCGGTATGTACTTACACAGTTAAGGCTGTTTTAACGTGTGGGGGCGATAGTTTATACTGTGGTTGTGTGTTAGTGCCGGTATGTACTTACACAGTTTAAGGCTGGTAACTGTGTGGGGGGATAGTTTTATACTGTGGTTGTGTGTTAGTGCCGGTATGTACTTACACAGTTAAGGCTGGTTAACCGTGTGGGGGGGATAGTTTATACTGTGGTTGTGTGTTAGTGCCGGTATGGTACTTACACAGTTTAAGGCTGCTATAACGTGTGGGGGGGATGTGGGATAGTTTATACTGTGGTTGTGTGTTAGTGCCGGTATGTACTTACACAGTTAAGGCTGGTTAACGTGTGGGGGGGATAGTTTATACTGTGGTTGTGTGTTAGTGCCGGTATTTGCTTACACAGTTAAGGCTGGTTAACGTGTGGGGGGATAGTTTATACTGTGGTTGTGTGTTAGTGCCGGTATGTACTTACACAGTTAAGGCTGCTTAACGTGTGGGGGGATAGTTTATACTGTGGTTGTGTGTTAGTGCCGGTATGTACTTACACAGTTAAGGCTGCTTAACGTGTGGGGGGGATAGTTTATACTGTGGTTGTGTGTTAGTGCCGGTATGTACTTACACAGTTAAGGCTGCTTAACGTGTGGGGGGGATAGTTTATACTGTGGTTGTGTGTTAGTGCCGGTATGTACTTACACAGTTAAGGCTGGTTAACGTGTGGGGGGGATAGTTTATAACTGTGGTTGTGGTGTTAGTGCCGGTATGTACTTACACAGTTAAGGCTGCTTAACGTGTGGGGGGGATAGTTTATACTGTGGTTGTGTGTTAGTGCCGGTATGTACTTACACAGTTAAGGCTGGTTTAACGTGTGGGGGGGGGATAGTTTATACTGTGGTTGTGTTTTAGTGCCGGTAGTACTACACAGTTAAGGCTGCTTAACGTGTGGGGGGGATAGTTTATACTGTGGTTGTGTGTTAGTGCCGGTATGTACTTACACAGTTAAGGCTGGTTAACGTGTGGGGGGGATAGTTTATACTGTGGTTGTGTGTTAGTGCCGGTATGTACTTACACAGTTAAGGCTGCTTAACGTGTGGGGGGATAGTTTATGCTGTGGTTGAGTGGTAGTGGCGGTATGTACATCACAGTTAAGGCTGCTTAAGGGGTGGGGGGGATAGTTTATACTGGTGGTTGTGTGTTAGTTGCCGGTATGTACTTACACAGTTAGGCTGTGCTTAACGTGTGAGGGGGATAGTTTATACTGTGGTTGTGTGTTAGTGCCGGTATGTACTTACACAGTAAGGCGGTAAACGTGTGGGGGGGGGATGGTTTATACTGTGGTTGTGTGTTAGTGCCGGTATGTACTTACACAGTTAAGGCTGGTTAACGTGTGGGGGGGATAGTTTATACTGTGGTTGTGTGTTAGTGCCGGTATGTACTTACACAGTTAAGGCTGGCTTAACGTGTGGGGGGATAGTTTATACTGTGGTTGTGTGTTTAGTGCCGGTATGTACTTAACACAGTTAAGGCTGGTTAACGTGTGGGGGGGATAGTTTATATACTGTGGTTTGTGTGTTAGTGCCGGTATGTACTTACACAGTTAAGGCTGCCTAACGTGTGTGGGGGGGATAGTTATACTGTGGTTGTGTGTTAGTTGCCGGTATGTACTTACACAGTTAAGGCTGGTTTAACGTGTGGGGGGGATAGTTTATACTGTGGTTGTGTGTTAGTGCCGGTATGTACTTACACAGTTAAGGCTGCTTTAACGTGTGGGGGGGATAGTTTATACTGGTTGTGTGTTAGTGCCGGTATGTACTTACACAGTTAAGGCTGGCTTAACGTGTGGGGGGATACTATACTGTGGTTGTGTGTTAGTGCCGGTATGTACTTACACAGTTAAGGCTGGTTAACGTGTGGGGGGGATAGTTTTATACTGTGGTTGTTGTGTTAGTGCCGGTATGTACTTACACAGTTAAGGCTGCTTAACGTGTGGGGGGATAGTTTATACTGTGGTTGTGTGTTAGTGCCGGTATGTACTTACACAGTTAAGGCTGCTTAACGTGTGGGGGGGATAGTTTATACTGTGGTTGTGTGTTAGTGCCGGTATGTACTTACACAGTTAAGGCTGCTTAACGTGGGGGGGGGATAGTTTATACTGTTGTTGTGTGTTAGTGCCGGGTATGTACTTACACAGTTAAGGCTGGTTAACGTGTGGGGGGGATAGTTTTATATTGTGGTTGTGTGTTAGTGCCGGTATGTACTTACACAGTTAAGTCTGGTTATCGTGTGGGGGGGATAGTTTATACTGTGGTTGTGTGTTTAGTGCCGGTAATGTGCTTTCACAGTTAAGGGTGGGTAACTTGTGGGGGGGGAAGTTTATACTGTGGTTGTTTGTTAGTGCCGGTATGTACTTACACAGTTAAGGCTGCTTAACGTGTGGGGGGGGATAGTTTATACTGTGGTTGTGTGTTAGTGCCGGTATGTACTTACACAGTTAAGGCTGGTTAACGTGTGGGGGGATAGTTTTATACTGTGGTTGTGTGTTAGTGCCGGTATGTACTTACACAGTTAAGGCTGGTTAACGTGTGGGGGGGATAGTTTTATACTGTGGATGTGTGTTAGTGCCGGTATGTACTTACAGAGTTAAGGCTGCTGAACGTGTGGGGGGGATAGTTTTATACTGTGGTTGTGTGTTAGTGCCGGTATGTACTTACACAGTTAAGGCTGCTTAACGTGTGGGGGGGATAGTTTATACTGTGGTTGTGTGTTAGTGCCGGTATGTACTTACACAGTTAAGGCTGGTTAACGTGTGGGGGGGATAGTTTATACTGTGGTTGTGTGTTAGTGCCGGTATGTACTTACACAGTTAAGGCTGCTTAACGTGTGGGGGGGATAGTTATATACTGTGGTTGTGTGTTAGTGCCGGTATGTACTTACACAGTTAAGGCTGCTTAACGTGTGGGGGGGATAGTTTATACTGTGGTTGTGTGTTAGTGCCGGTATGTACTTACACAGTTAAGGCTGGTTAACGTGTGGGGGGGATAGTTTATACTGTGGTTGTGTGTTTAGTGCCGGTATGTACTTACACAGTTAAGGCTGCTTAACGTGTGGGGGGGATATTTTATACTGTGGTTGTGTGTTAGTGCCGGTATGTACTTACACAGTTAAGGCTGCTTAACGTGTGGGGGGGATAGTTTATACTGTGGTTGTGTGTTAGTGCCGGATGGTACTAACGCAGTTAAGGCTGCTTAACGTGTGGGGGGGATAGTTTAATACTGTGGTTGTGTGTTAGTGCCGGTATGTACTTACACAGTTAAGGCTGGTTAACGTGTGGGGGGGATAGTTTATACTGTGGTTGTGTGTTAGTGCCGGTATGTACTTACACAGTTAAGGCTGGTTAACGTGTGGGGGGGATAGTTTATACTGTGGTTGTGTGTTAGTGCCGGTATGTACTTACACAGTTAAGGCTGCTTAACGTGTGGGGGGGATAGTTTATACTGTGGTTGTGTGTTAGTGCCGGTATGTACTTACACAGTTAAGGCTGGTTAACGTGTGGGGGGGATAGTTTATACTGTGGTTGTGTGTTAGTGCCGGTATGTACTTACACAGTTAAGGCTGGTTAACGTGTGGGGGGGATAGTTTATACTGTGGTTGTGTGTTAGTGCCGGTATGTACTTACACAGTTAAGGCTGGTTAACGTGTGGGGGGGATAGTTTATACTGTGGTTGTGTGTTAGTGCCGGTATGTACTTACACAGTTAAGGCTGCTTAACGTGTGGGGGGGATAGTTTATACTGTGGTTGTGTGTTAGTGCCGGTATGTACTTACACAGTTAAGGCTGGTTAACGTGTGGGGGGGATAGTTTATACTGTGTTTGTGTTATTGTCGGTATTTATTTTCACAGTTAATGCTGGTTAACGTGTGGGGGTGTTAGTTTATACTGTGGTTTTGTGTTTGAGCCGGTATGTACTTACACAGTTAAGGCTGGTTAACGTGTGGGGGGGATAGTTTATACTGTGTTTGTGTGTTAGTGCCGGTATGTACTTACACAGTTAAGGCTGGTTAACGTGTGGGGGGGATAGTTTATACTGTGGTTGTGTGTTTTAGTGCCGGTATGTACTTACACAGTTAAGGCTGGTTAACGTGTGGGGGGGATAGTTTATACTGTGGTTGTGTGTTAGTGCCGGTATGTACTTACACAGTTAAGGCTGGTTAACGTGTGGGGGGATAGTTTATACTGTGGTTGTGTGTTTAGTGCCGGTATGTACTTACACAGTTAAGGCTGGTTAACGTGTGGGGGGGATAGTTTATACTGTGGTTGTGTGTTAGTGCCGGTATGTACTTACACAGTTAAGGCTGGTTAACGTGTGGGGGGGATAGTTTATACTGTGGTTGTGTGTTAGTGCCGGTATGTACTTACACAGTTAAGGCTGGTTAACGTGTGGGGGGGATAGTTTATACTGTGGTTGTGTGTTTAGTGCCGGTATGTACTTACACAGTTAAGGCTGGTTAACGTGTGGGGGGGATAGTTTATACTGTGGTTGTGTGTTAGTGCCGGTATGTACCTACACAGTTAAGGCTGGTTAACGTGTGGGGGGGATAGTTTATACTGTGGTGGTTGTGTGTTAGTGCCGGTATGTACTTACACAGTTAAGGCTGGTTAACGTGTGGGGGGGATAGTTTATACTGTGGTTGTGTGTTAGTGCCGGTATGTACTTACACAGTTAAGGCTGGTTAACGTGTGGGGGGGATAGTTTATACTGTGGTTGTGTGTTAGTGCCGGTATGTACTTACACAGTTAAGGCTGGTTAACGTGTGGGGGGGATAGTTTATACTGTGGTTGTGTTTATGTGCCGGTATGTACTTACACAGTTAAGGCTGGTTAACGTGTGGGGGGGATAGTTTATACTGTGGTTGTGTGTTAGTGCCGGTATGTACTTACACAGTTAAGGCTGCTTAACGTGTGGGGGGGATAGTTTATACTGTGGTTGTGTGTTAGTGCCGGTATGTACTTACACAGTTAAGGCTGGTTAACGTGTGGGGGGGATAGTTTATACTGTGGTTGTGTGTTAGTGCCGGTATGTACTTACACAGTTAAGGCTGGTTAACGTGTGGGGGGATAGTTTATTACCTTGGTCAGATTATTTGCATATTTGTACTCCACACAACTGAAAGGGTCGGGGTTTAATTCCTGGACAGGACGAGACATTTGGGAGCTGCGCTAAGGGGCGGACCAAGAATGACGTGGGATCGGATCTTGTGGTTTGGTCTTAAATCAAAGAACCTGACAAGTTAGGCAGCTCTTAACACGGTTGCCTGGAACGCCGCCATTAGGACCTGAGATTTCATGTGGAGTACTCGGTCTTTAATGTATGTATGTATGTATGTATGTATGTTTGTTTGTATGTATGTCTGAAAGGAGGTCTAGGGGGTGTTTCATTAAACTTGATGGAGGTCTAGCGAGGAAACTAGTAATAAATAGATAAATGAATAAATAAATAAATAGTCCAAATAATGACCACTACCCCCTTAACAATAATGTCACACCTCCCCAATATGTCTTAAGCTTTTTACCTAACAGTAATAATAGACTGATGGAGTTAGTGGACATTTGTGACGTCCCATTCCAGGATATTAACTCGTGGTAACCTGGATGATATACAGTAGCCCCGGTGTACCCGGCTGGATAACCACGGCAGGCTTCAAAGGGTAGTGAAGCGGGGGATGTGCGCCACGGCCAAGCACAGCGTAGTGTGAACCCTCTAATTAAGCTTCTTAGTAACAAAAAGTAAAAATAAATAAAATCTTCATTTAATTTTTTAATTTTTTTTTTTTTCAATTAATTCCTGTATTCCTATATATTTTGTTTTCCTTGCTAGACCTCCATCAAGCTTAGACAAACACCCTTGACACCCCCCTCCAAGATAAATGTGTACATAACATTACAGGCTCGCTATTGCTCGCTAGGAAGAAAATCGACGAAAGGTCTTAAAATTGACAACAAAATAGGGCGAAAGGTGTCAAAATCGTCAAACTAATGGGCCGAACGTCTTAAAATATGAAAACTAATGGGGCTTAACACGTGGAAGAAAGGGGACCAGAAAAACGACCCATCTCCCCTTAAACTGACTAAACACAAAAACCAGACTATTCTTACATTACTATTACTCTTGGAAGTTAGATAGATAGATAGATAGATAGATAAATAAATAGATAGATATAGCTTATTATTATTTGTATTATTATTTTACTGTCTATGTACTGTATATTATATATGAGTGACTAATTTAAAAAACCTCTCTCTCTCTCTCTCTCTCTCTCTCTCTCTCTCTCTCTCTCTCTCTCTCTCTCTCTCTCTCTCTCTCTCCTCTCTCTCATCTCTCCTCTTCTCTCTCTCTCTCTCTCTCTCTCTCTCTCTCTCTCTCTCTCTCTCTCTCTCTCTCTCTCTCTCTCTCTCTCTCTCTCTCTCTCTCTTCTCTCCTCTCCTCCGCCCTCCTCACCTCGTGCCTCTTCTCTCTCTCTCTCTCCTCCTCTCTCTCTCCCCCCTCCCCCCCCCTGCTCTTTTTCACCCGACCTGACACTATGCCTCTGGGATCGCGGATATAAATATATTTCCACGCGATACTGTTTTTTTATTTTTACCTCCTGATACTCCTCATGCCTTCCTTCCTTCCTTCTTGTATTCCTTCCTTCCTTCCTTCCTCTCTTTCATATGTCCTTCCTTTCTCTCTCTTTCCTATGTCCTTCTTTACTTTCTTCCTTCCTCTTTCTTCCATCCTACCTTCCTTTCGCTCTCTTTCCTTTGTCCTTTACTTTCTTCCTTTCTTCCTTCCTTCCTATTTCCTCCTTCCTACCTTCCTTCCTTCCTTCCTTCCTTCCTTCCTTCCTTCCTTTCTCTCTTTCCTTTGTCCTTCTTTACTTTCTTCCTTCCTTCCTTCCTTCCTCTTTCCTCCTTCCTTCCTTCCTTCCTTCCTTTCTCTCTCTCTTTCCTATGTCCTTCTTTACTTTCTTCCTTCCTTCCTTCCTTCCTTCCTTCCTTCCTTCCTTCCTTCCTTCCTCTCTCTTTTCTTCCTTCCTTCCTTCCTATTGTCTTTCCTCCTTCCTTCCTATTGTCTTTCCTCCTTCCTTCCTATTGTCTTTCCTCCTTCCTTCCTTCTTCTCTTTTTCCTTCCTTCCTTCCTTCCTCTTCCCTAGTTTCTTCTTGGTTTCTCCCGTCTTCTCTTTTTCTTCTTTGTAAATTTTGTTCTTCTCATGCGTCCGTTCTTCCCTCCTTCTTCCTCTCCGTTTGTTCTGAGTGTCCTTCATTTATCCGTCCATGCATTCTTCTCCCATCTTCTTCTTCTTCTTTTCATCTGTCTTCTTCTTCTTGTTATCGTCTTTTTCTTCGTTGTCTCAATGTTTTCTTCTTCATCTTCCTTTACTTCTGCTTTTTCTTCTTCCTTGTCTCATTCTTCCGTTCTTCCCTCATTCTTTCCTCTCCTTCCTTCCCCTCCTTCCTGTTTCTCCTGTTTCTCTCTTCTCTTTCCTCGCTCCTTGTTTCTTCCTTCCTTCCTTCTTGTTGTTCTTATTCCTCCTTCTAATGATCTTATCCTCCTCCTACTCCTCTTATTCCTTCCTCCTCTCTTACACCTTCCTCCTCCTCCTCTCTCTCTTCCTCCTCCTCCTCTCTTTCTCCTCCTCCTCCTCCTCCTCCTCTCTTTCTCTTCCTCCTCCTCTTCCTCTCTACTCACTCTTCCTCTTCTTCCTCCTTCTCCTCCTCCTCTCTTCCCTCCTCCCCTCTTCCCCTTTCCTCCCCTCTTATTTCCTCGTCCTCCCTCCTTCTCTCTACTCATTCTTACTCCCTCCTTTTCTCCACCTTTTTCTTATACACTTTCCTCCTCTCTTATCTCCTTTTCCTCGCTCCTCCTATCTATTCACTCTTCCTCCCTCCTCCTCCTCCTTCTCCTCCTCCTCCTCCCCTCTTCCTCCATCTCCTCCTCTTCCTTCCCTCCTCCTCTTTGTTTTCCTCTTCCTCCCTCCTCCTCCTCTTCTCTTAATCACCCCCCACCTCCTCCTCCTCCTCTATTACTCACCCTCTCTTACTCACTCCCCCTCCCCTCCTCCTCCTTCTCTTACTCACTCCCCCTCCCCTCCTCCTCCTTCTCTTACTCACTCCCCCTCCCCTCCTCGTCCTCCTCTTTCTCTTCCTCTTCCTCTCTTACTCAGCCCCCTCCTCCTCCTCTCTTACTCACCCCCTCCTCCTCGTCCTCCTCCTCCTCCTCCTTCACTGCGTAATACTAATTTTGCATAACAAAAAAATCGATCATTTTTGTTACACACATGTTACAGACATGTTTATCACATTTCCTGAGTATGTTTAATACTTTAAATATATCATGACGCGTTCTTGCATAAATGTACAATAAATGTATAAATTAATCTTGATGGAGGGTCTTGGGAGGGTGTGTTTTCTAAGCTTGGTGATGGTTTAGGGAGGAACTAACAAACACAAATAAAAAATACATAAATGATCAAATAAGTACACCCATCCCCCTCTAACAAATATAGGGTATAGAAAGGACGTAGACAATAAATATATATAATGATTGGGTATAGTGATAGCGATATACCTTGCTGTCCTTATATATTAGATGGGTTTAATACGACCAATATTATTTTAAGGGGAGACAGGCCGTTTTTGAGAACATAAGAAAATGGGAGTGAGGACCTTCTTTTCCCTCGTGTTTAACCCCACTAGCTTTCAGATTTTAAGACGATTTTCATATATTTAGCTCCATTTCGTTGTCAAATTTAAGACCTATCGTGCCATTTAGGTGTCGAGTTTTTCCTTGCGAGCGATATCTTGAGGAGGTGTCTAGGTTTTTTTTTCTTCTAAGTTTGAGGGAGGTATAGCGAGGAAATTAAAAAATATATGAATAAATTAATTAATAGACCAAAAAACAAGCCGATCTCCCCTTAAAAGGTAACATATTATTGACACGCTCTGTTCATACCTTGTTTAAGCCTTTGAAGATTATGACTCATTTTGACAGTTTATCTGGCTACTATTAGACGATTTGTTACATCTTAGGAAGGATCTGTTGGAATTATAAGGGTAAAGGCTAGCTCTCAATTAACCCTCTGATTGCTATATTGCCCTTCCTAAGCTGAGTAAAATCGTCTAATGATAGCCAGAAACTGAAAAGACATGCGAAATCCGATCTTGGAAAGGCTAAACCTATATTTGTTTTACAATGCAGTTTTTGTGTTAGGTATTTATTGCACACATGAATAGTGCAGTTTGTTGTTCTATAATAGTCAGTCTCGTAAATATTGCATAACACACGCATATAATATTGCATAACACACGCATATAATATTGCATAACACACGCATATAATATTGCATAACACACGCATATAATATTGCATAACACACGCATATAATATTGCATAACACACGCATATAATATTGCATAACACACGCATATAATATTGCATAACACACGCATATAATATTGCATAACACACGCATATAATATTGCATAACACACGCATATAATATTGCATAACACACGCATATAATATTGCATAACACACGCATATAATATTGCATAACACACGCATATAATATAATCTTGTTATGTGACCGAGGGCAAATGTTACTATTATTGTAAAGCTAACTGTGTGTGTAAACATAATAATAATCGGTATATTTCCAGCCGGCAGCCAATGAAGCTGAAAATACACAATTTCTTAACCTAACTTATCCTAAATAGTCAACATATTGACTCTGGCTGCCACAAGAGCGCCTACATACCCCCAGAAGGGGTAGGATGTGGGCAAGGAACCAGGTGGAACCCAGAGATGGTGCATCCACACCTAATCTCCACAACCCGGAATGTTTTTGGCAGAAACCTCGCCGGCAGGTAGCCGGGATCGAACCCGCGCTACCCGAGTCAAGTAACTAAAGTATTGTGACTTAGTGCGCTCGGCCACTCTGACCGTGTTTGTGTGATATGTATGTGGTGTGTGTTGTGCGTCTGCGTGTATGTATGTGTGTGTGTGTATGTATGTATGTATGTATGTGTGTGTGTGTGTGTGTGTGTGTGTGTGTGTGTGTGTGTGTATATGTAGTGTGTGGATGTATGTATGTATGTGTTTCTGTAATTGCGTGTGTATGTGTATGTGTGTACGTCTGTGTTCTATCTGTAGCACTAAAGGGAACATGACCAATGAACCACCAACACAGCAGGAGGTGCTTCATATACACTGTAAGTTATGTGTGTGCAATATACAACTCATATACTCTAACAACACTAATACATAATTAAGAATATCATGAAGGGGGATGGGCGTATTTATTTGCTCATTTATGTATTCTTCTCTAATTTGTCTAGTTTCCTCCCTTGACCTCCATCAAACTAAAAAAAAGAACACCCCAAACCCTCCTTCAAGATAAATTTGTAATTTTTTCGATACAAAAAATTCCCGGCCGAAGGCCGGGATACTAAATTTCAGGCTCGCTATAGCTCGACACCTAAATGGCGCGAAAAGTGTAAATATTGACAAATAAATGAAGTGAAAGGTCTTAAAATCGCCAAAATAATTAGCCGAACGTTATAAAATCTGAAAACTAATGGGGCTAAACATGAGAAAGAAGAGGGTTCAGAAAAAACTACACTTCACCCCTTAACACACAAACCTACCCTAACCTAGTTTAATTTACCCAACTTAGCTTAACCTAATCTAACCAAACTCTAGGCAATTCTGAACTAAATTAATCTAACTTAATCGTACATAGTCTAGCTAAGATTGAATTAACCTAATCCTAACCCAACCTAGTCTACATTCATCTAATTTAATCTTAACAATCCAGTTCAGGTTGGGGGATGATTTTTTTTTTTTTTTATAGAAAGTATGATTAATTTGGTTTTATGTATTGTTATATGTACGGTAGCGCTAATATGTCATGTCTCAGCTGTCAGTACGTTTGGCTCGCTCTGTACTGTATTAATGTCTGTCAGATGTTGAATAGGGTGGTTAGGTATAGGAACATGTTTGTATATCTCACTCGAAATTAATATATCAAGTTTAGATATTGCGGATACCAATTATTGATCATATTATTCTTGGTTGCGAGACATCACTTATTTGGCCAACCATATTTTAGCGGATAATTCTTCTGAAACATTCCAACTTCCTTATAGCATGAAACTATTTTTTTTTTTCTATGTGAGGGAGACAAAAGGCAGAACTGTCTTGGACGAGTGCCTCTCCCAGAGTTGAAAGAGTGACTATTATATTTGTTTTCACCAACCAACTTTACTTCTAAACTCCATTAATGAAATCAACAAATACATGTGGCACTCCAAGGACTCGAACCTAGGATACTCAAACCGAAATTCCGCGCACTAATGCATTACGCTATGAAGACAGTTACCAATAGAATGTATCGAACCGTCCAGTGCCCCATCTGGGTGGTAAAACAAAATATCGGGTAGTGAATTTATCTTGTCCACCTTGATCACCTGTCTCCTGCAGTCAATAAAGGGGCCCACCTTGTTTTGTTTTCTTTCTCTCTTTCCTTCTCTCTCTGGCTTGTATTCATTCGGCCCCATTCAGCCTACTGTTTTAAGACGTTTATCCCCAACCAGGTGTCTATATTTTTCCTGGCGAGCGGTAGCAAGCCAGCATGTTTTTTATAATATTTGTGTCAGCATGTTAAATTTGTACATTTTTCGAAAGAAAAATGTCTCCGGCGAAGTCGGATTTCTCCATACAATGCTGGCTCGCTATCACTCGCCAGGAATAAATCGACACCTGGATGGGGATAAAAGTCTTAAAACAGTAGGCTGAATGGGGCCTAATGGAATAGAAAGAGAGAAAAGGAGAGAAAAAAAGCAGGTGACCCCCCTTAAAGTCCTTACTCCTTTTTGGATAGTCTTTTTATATTCTTGCCTCCTGCAGTCAATAGTTATTACTCCTTTTTAGATTGTCTTTTAGTATTCTTGTTTCCTACAGTCAATAGAGTCATTACTCCTTTTTAGATAGTCTTGTATTATTCTTGCCTCCTGCAGTCAATAGAGTCATTACTCCTTTTTAGATAGTCTTTTATTATTCTTGCCTCCTGCAGTCAATAGAGTCATTACTCCTTTTTAGATAGTCTTTTGTTATATTGTTATTTTGTACTCGTCTTTCATTCGTTCTTCTTCTATTTTTTCTTTGTTTTTGTTATGATTTGTATTTAATTTATTATTATTGATTTCTTTACTTGTTATTTGTTTACTCTTATTGTCCTTTATTGATTCTGTTATCTATATCTAAATGTTTCATTTGTTCTTGTGTTATTCTCCTGTATTGCCTGTGGTATTTTATTTTATTTTATTTGTTTTCTTATTCTTTCTTTTCTTATTCCTGATAATTGTTTAATCGTCTGTAATTAGTTCTTCTTTTGTTCTAATGTCTTTGTTTTGTTATTATTGCGTTTATTTCCAGTTTTACTATTGTTTCTATTCTTATTCTTGTAATTTTTTTACTCGTGTTTAATTTATTTGATTTCCTTTATTGATTTTGTTATTATTTTCTGGATTTTATTTCTGTATTATTGTTTATTTTCTTATTTTTATTCTTCATTCGTTATTTTACTCTCCTTTATTTCTTTTATTATTATCTTGATTTCATGTTTTTATTATTGTTTTTTCCTTTTTATTGTTTTCTCTTCTCTCATTCGTTCTTCTACTCTCCTTTATTGCTTTTGTTGCTGTTATCTTTATTTCATTGTTTATTAGTGTTTCTATTCTTATGTTTGTTATATTTTTCACTCGTCTTTCATTCGTGTTTTTCTTTTCGGCTCCTGTATTGTTTGTGCTATTATTATCGTGACTTCAATATCTATGTAATTTTTATTGTGTAGCGTCATTTATTAGTAGTGATTAATTTTATTTGGGGTAATAAAGTGTGATGATGTATCCTATAGACCCCAATACAATAGGAGAGAGAGAGAGAGAGAGACTTGTTAAGGACTATTTTTCTAATTCTGTACTTGAAATTCTCTCTATCTATCTATCTATCTATCTATCTATCTATCTATCTATATATCTATCTATCTATTATCCCCCCTCTCCAACCTCCCCCCCCCCCCAATCCCCCCCCCCCCCCCACCCCTCCCCCCCCCCCCCCCCCCCCCCCCCCCCCCCCCCCCCCCCCCCCCCCCCCCCCCCCCCCCACCCCCCCCCCCCCCCCCCCTCTTCCCCCAACCTTCCAGTAATGTATTCATGTATCTGCCTTCCATAACAGTTACCTACAGTATGGCCGCCATATGGTTCTAAGCTGCTATCACACGAACGCATTTTCCGTCAATTTTCTCTGGCAATTATGGTCTGCCAGCTTAAAAAAAAAATATATATATATAATATTCAGCCACCCCACATAATCTACCTTCAGTCTAGTTACCAATACCAGTGTAAATACTTTCCAGAATATATAGAGAACAAAAACTTGTTCATCGAAAATTGCCGGAAAAAGCGCCCGTGTGATACAGGCTTACTCGAGTGTATTGGTTATTTAGTCCGTTCATACTAGGTTGGCCAGAAATCGTAACCTGTATCCTCTCATAACACAAAAAACTCTTTAACATTAACCTCTATAACTCCCAAACGACTAGAGTAATCGAGTAATATTTCTACCAAATAAGAAGACTTGACAAGGGAATAGGGGTGGAAATTGACAGCTGATATTTTGCTCTAGCCCTTTTTGAGTTACATAAGTTAGAGGTTACGATTTCTACCCAACCTGGAATGAACGGACTATAGTGGCTGTGGTATACCCTGTTCCAAATAGGTTGGCCAGAAATCGTGAACCCCCGGACCTCTGTAACTCAAAGGGGGCCAGAGGAAATGGGCTGTACATTTCTACACTTATTCCCTGGCTTACCCTTCCCAATTGATATAAATATTAGCTCGATTACTCGTGTTTGTTTTATAGAGGTTTATGTTATATCTATCTGTATATTGCCGGATGCCCTACTCTCCTTTATGAGGGTGGCCATAAACAAAACGCCCCCAGCGGACCTGTCACTAATGAGGACAACCCTTGCTAGTTTATTTAAGGACTTTCAGGATTAACCACTTAACTAGGGTCCATTCGACTCCGAGGCCCTCTGTGTCTTTTTAGCACTATTTTAACAAAGTGGTGTGCGGCTAGTCTATCCACCTTTAGGTAAGCAGTACAGATTTGTATAAGGCTTACTCCACTGACTGGAGTTTTCGCAGAGAGGCACCAGTCCTGACGTTATTCTTGACTTGCAGTGTGCTGGCTTAATAATCCAATACGGTTGATAGCCTCTGAAGTCCTATTTTAACTATTTTAACTAACGGGTTGCATACCAAGGCTGACGAGTCCCATCCACCCGAATATGTTATAAAGCTTTCAATTAAGTGTTCGAATTGTTACGCAAAAGTTTGATTACTCACTCATTAGATTCGAGATTTAAGACGTTCGCCCCATTACTTTGGCAATTTTAAGACCTTGTGCCCCTCTTCTTTGCCAATATTTAGACCTTTTCTTGCCATTTAGGTGTCGATTTTTTCTTGACGAGCGATAGGGAGCGTTTAATTTGGCAGGAACCGGCACAATTTTCTGCAAACAATTGCACAAATATATCTTGAAGGGGGTATTAAGGGTGTTTTTAAAGTTTTATGGAGGTCTAAGGAAGAAAATATATATATATATATATAAAATAATAATACCGGTAGTATAATAAATAATTGTATTAATTATATAAATACAAATAGTAAGTAAATATATATAAATAAATATATATAAATACATACCGGTATAATAATAATAATAATAATAATAAACTGATAATAAATTAATGATAATCTCCCCTGAAGCGAACCAGTTATTTTGTTTTAAGTCTATTTGTTCCATATTTCACACACATATTTCACAGTGTATGCAAATGGGACTGCCCTAAAATTACACATAATTTCAAGTCTGTGTAGGAGTTAGACAATGTACAGTTGGCCACAATAGTTTGATTAATATCTTTGATTTTATATATGGGAGGAAAAATTAAGTACGATTGAAATAGGAATGTCATTTTTAGTGCTACAGTTGATTCACATGGACAATAAACCCTTCAAGATCCAATACACGTTTCTTTTCTGTTTTCTGGTTATTATTAGACGATGGTATTCAGATTAAGAGGGATGTGTGGAAGTCAAAGGGTTAATTGGGACAGTCTTTACCCTTTTCATTCCCGCAGATCCTTCCTAAGCTGTGTAAATCGTCTACTGTTAGCCAGAATAAACTGTCAAAACGCGTCATGATCCTCAAAGGGGTTAATGGTTTACAAACATATTATTCTTGCAAGTCAACCACACCATCTTTACTTGTGTATATTAACCCCTTGAGGACAGTGTGTCAAACCAGAACAATTTTGTATTAAGGGGCTATTTATTTGCTAACATCATTTTTGTTTTCCTCCCCAGACCTCCATCAAGCTTAAACAAAAATGTCCTATACCCCCCTTCGTAATAAATGTGTACATTTTTCGGTAGAAAATTTCCCGGCCAAAGGCCGGTTCCTCCTACAATTACATGCTCGCTATCGCTCGCCAGGAAAACATCGACACCTAAATGGCACGAAATATCCTAATATTGACAAGAAATGTGGTAAAAGGTCTTAAAATCGCCAAGCTAATGGGTCGAACTTCTTCAATTCTGAAAAAAATAAGACTAAACATGAGGGAGAAGGGGGGCCAGAAAAACGGTCCATCTTCCCTAAAGATTGCAGTGATTATGAGAAAGAATGTATACAAATTGACATGACACGGCAGGGATTGACATGACACGGCAGGGATTGACATGACACGGCAGGGATTGACATGACACGGCAGGGATTGACATGACACGGCAGGGATTGACATGACACGGCAGGGATTGGTTTTTGGCCATTCTATTGCTTCCAAATACATCATAAATATAACTGTATATTTAGTGGATAAAAAACACCATCTGAGTAAGAGAACTTTATTGACAACGTTTATTATGTTCGCAGATAGCTTCATCAATTTAGTATCAATTACTCTCTTGTTTGACACCCTGATTGAGGATTATGATGCGTTTTAGCAATTCATTTTGGCTCTAGGAATCTATGGGGTAAAAATCAATTCAATTATGCCTCTGACTCCCATAGATCCTTTCTAAGCTGAATAATTTCGCCTAATGACAGCCATAATACACTGCTATAACGTGCAATAATCCTCAAGGCCTTAACCCATTATGTACCGGCGACGTCTTTTCAATTTTAGTCTAGCTATATTTAGACGATTTTCAGCAGCTTAAGAAGGATCTGTGGTAGTAGAAAGGGATAAGTGTGATAGTTCGAAGCCTGGTAATTGCTGGAGGCCACTTTTTTTACCAGAATAAAATCGTATAATAGTAGCCTGAAGAAAGTTAAAAAGAAGGAACTGGAACTGAACGGGTTAAGGGGAGATGGGTCGTTTTTCTGGTCCCGATTCTTCCTCATGTTTAGCCCCACTAGTTTTCAGATGTTCGACCCATTAGTTTGGCGATTTTAAGGCCTTTCACCCCATTTTTGTTGTCAATATTAGGAGCTTTCGTACCATTTAGGTGTCTATTTTTTTCCTGGTGAGCGATAGCGAACCTGCAATCGTAGGAGGAAATTTTCTACCGAAAAATGTAAAAAAAAATCTCGAAGGGGAGTCTAGGGGATGTATTTTGAAGCTTGATGGAGGTCTGGGGAGATAAATAAATAGCCCATCCCCCCGTAAATTCCTGGTAGGTCTGGGTATAAGTTCCTGCGGCCCACTGTATTTATGTTGTAGACGCTAAATATGCATGGGCCGTGTTCTCTATGCATTACTGTACATTTATATTCATGATTCGTACCGGGGTTTCAAATTGTATTAAGGGGGTCACCGTTTTTTGTTTTCTGTCTCTCTTATTTTCTTTCTTTCTCTGGCTTGTATCCATTCAGCCAACTGTTTTAGGACGTTTATCCCCATCCAGGTGTCGATTTCTTCCTGGCGAGCGATAGCGAGCCAGCATTGTATGGAGAAATCCGGCTTCGCCGGAGACATTTTTCTATCGAAAAATGTACAAATTTAGCTTGCTGTCAAAACAAAAACAAAATATATACCGCTCGCCAAGAAAATATTGACACCTGGATGGGGGTAAACGTCTTAACACAGTAGGCTGAATGGAGCCGAATGGATACAAGCCAAAGAGAGAGGGAGAGACAGAGAAAAAAGCGAGGTGGGCTCCCTTAAGAATTTTTAGTCGTCTGCAGTTGCGGATCGTATTTTGTACCAACTACGCTGTAATATTGTGTTATGCATAATATAATAGTAGCTTTATAGTAGTCTATAATATAATAGTAGCTTTATAGTAGTCTATAATAGAATAGTAGCTTTATAGTAGTCTATAATAGAATAGTAGCTTTATAGTAGTCTATAATCGTAGTTCGTATATTGACCCAGGTACACTCGGATACCATAGTCTTTAGCCCACTCATAAATATTCGTGAATTTCACCTATTCTGATTATGGAAGTATGTCTCTGGAAAGGAATTTGTGAATATAATGTTCTATAAATCAACTACAAAACTATATATACTATTTATTGACAAGCAAGTGTTATAAAGCAAATCAATCCAGATAGTTTTAATAGCATAAAGAATAATATAGAGAGTCTAGGAATTATTATGAGTGGGGTAGAGACTATGGTATCCGAGTGTACGGTCGCGCTAATAAGTCATGACCCAGCTGTCATTACGTTTGGCTTGCTCTGTGCTGTATTAATGTCTGTCAGATGTTGAATAGGGTGGGTAAGTGTAGGAACATGTTTGTTTATTTAACTCGATATGGATAAATGAAGCTTAGATATTGCTGTTACCAATTATTGATAAAAACATACTTGGTGCCGAGACATGACTTATTAGCGCGATTGTAATATTGTACACTGTAATATTGGTTAGTGCATAACATAACACATACACTCTAACCATGTTCTTAAGTACAGTTGGGTGTAGTACCTGATTAGATTAATGTCCAGTATTCGATAAATGGATAACAATCGTGGTCATGTGCTGTACTTATTACTGCCTTGATGGTGTAATGGTTAGAGTGTTTAAAATATGTATGTGGTCACCCAGGTTCGAATCCCGGTGGATCACATGCTTGCTTTCATTATTTTCGTTTGGGAGGTGTTTGGTGTTGGAGTGACATTAATAAAAATAGATAATACATTGTCAAAATATTAAGCTCAACAGTTTTGTAAACACAGATTTTCTTTATCTATCTATCTATATATCTATCTATCTATCTATATCTATCTATCTATCTATCTATCTATATCTATTCTAATCTATCTAATATATCTATCTATCTATCTATATCTATTCTAATCTATCTAATATATATATCTATATCTATCTATCTATCTATATCTATTCTAATCTATATAATATATCTATCTAATATAATCAGTAATCCCTGCATATATTTAAGAAAATGCCTGTTAAATGTTTCCGAGGATCTGTTCCTGGCTAACGAAGCCAAGTCTGTGCTACTTTCAGAGTATAACATTGGAACAGCCATGAGTGGAAAATGACATAGCTGCCATTAAGTCACGGATACTGTAATGTTCAAAATAATGAACCCACCTTGCGGTTAGGATGAAATGTTTATACACAACTGTATATATGTAAAACTGTTACCATGTAACCTTTTATGAAATAAGGACTTAACTATCTCTCTCTCTCTCTCTCTCTCTGCTCTCTCTCTCTCTCTCTCTCTCTCTCCTCCTCTCTCTCTCTCCTCCCCACCCCCCCCCCCCCCTCATCCTTTCTCTCTCCGCTCATCTCTCTATCTCGCTCTCTCTCTCTCTCTCTCTGTCTGTCTGTCTGTCTGTCTCCAGAGAGAGAGAGGGGGGGGGAGGGGAGGGAGGGAGATATACTGCATATACACCGATAGCTATGCCCTTTAATAATGAATTCATGTTTACTCTGCACCCCTTATGACATCCTACTAGAGTCCTGGAGTTAATGGTGTCCTCCACCCAGCAGCTGACGGTGTGGCTGTGGCTGTGGCTCACTATATAGGTCTGTTTGTGGTCTAGAGAGAGAGAGAGAGAGAGAGAGAGAGAGAGAGAGAGAGAGAGAGAGAGAGAGAGAGAGAGAGAGAGAGAGATGAGTAAACAGATAGAGAGAGATAAATAGATAGATAGATGAGTAAACAGATAGAGAGAGGGAGAGGATTAGAATATGAGGGATAGACAGACAAGGATATATTTGTCCTACGTGCATGAAGAAGACAAACGGCAAAACTGCCTGTAACAAGTGTCCCCCCTAAGGTTGACAGAATGATAGACAGCCAAAATCAAGGTACGTTAGAGGTAATTTAGGTGTGTTGGAAAAAAGTGTGGTGTGCTTGTTAAGTGTAGTGAAATAAATAGGAGGTGGAGGGGTTTGTAAGAGTTAACTGGATTACTCTCTGTGTAGGTGAGGCACAAATAGAAACAGTGGGGGAAGCCAGGCAAATGAAACAGGACTTCCAGCCACTCCTTATCATAATATGCCTATGTGGCCTCCCCTGCTCGTGGGTTGGTGGATCCAGGTATGGATTGAAGGATGGATGGATGGTATAGGACAGATCGACAAGCATAGATAGATAGATAGATAGAGGTGTGGATGGATATGATAGGTACGTACTATGCGTGGATGAGGTAGGTACAATAGCCTACAAAAAATATCCTCTTCAATAATTGCATACATGTTCATTAATTGCACACACACACACACACACACACACACACACACACACACACACACACACACACAAACAACACACACACACACACACACACACACACACACACACACACACACACTCTCTTCTCTCTCTCTCTCTCTCTCTCTCTCTCTCTCTCTCTCTCTCTCTCTCTCTCTCTCTCTCTCTCTCTCTCTCTCTCTCTCTCTCTCTCTCTCTCTCTCGCTCTCTCTCTCTCACTCACTCACTCACTCACTCACTCACTCACTCACACACACACACAGTAAAACAGCTGGTTCAGAATAGATACAGACCACCGAGTAATGATGTCACTGGTATTGGGCTACGGTAGAGACCCTATAATAACAGAGATCGGCCCACTTCCGCCATATTGGTAACCACTGGGGTCCTTAGCCTCTCTAGATACACTCCCTACAAGTCCATACCCTTAACCCCTTCTGTACTGCGACGTCTTATTAACTTTATTCTGACTACTATTAGACGATTATATTCAGTTTAAAAAGGCCCCTCAGCAATCAACAGGCTTCGAACTCTCTCACTTAACCCTTTTTACTACCACAGATCCTTCTAACACTGCATATAATCGTCGAAATATAGCTATAATATAATTTAAAAGACGTCGCCGGTACAAAAGGGGTTAATATTAGAAGCAGGTATCCATTTAACCCCTTCAGCTCGGTGACGCCCTTTTTACACTATATTCTGACTAACGTTAGAGGATTTTATGCAGTTTACAAAGGATCTATGTTATGCAGAGGGTTTATTGAGATCGTATTTACCCCTTCCAGTCGTAGACGAATGGCCTTATGTTAATGGGGCCCACCTCGCTTTTTTTTTCTCTTTCTCTGACTCTCTCTTTGGCTTGTATCCATTCGGCCCCACTCAGCCTTTTTTTTTGTTCTGTGATTGAGGGAGGCAAAAGGCATAACTGCCTATAGCGAGTGCCTCCCCCATAGTTGAAAGAGTGACAGGGCCTACTGTTTTAAGACGTTTACCCCATCCAGGGGTCAGTATATTCCTGGCGAGCAGTAGCGAGCCAGCTTAATAATAATATTAATAATATTTTTTAATGGAATAATAAAAACACAAAACTAAAACCAGTCCTGTTTTGTTCACGCCTCTCTCTGGAACAGATAGCCTAAATAGAGAATCCATAAGAAACTGAACACATATGGACTTTTCATGCATTGCATGATGAAAGAAAAAAGAAATCTAAAAATAGAAATAAAATAAAAAAGGGAACCATTAAAAATACATCAAATTAAAGAGAAATATTAAGAATAACTCGTAACAATACCGGTAAATGTAGAATAATAGATGAAGAGAGAGAGAGAGGGGAGAGCTTCGAGAGAGTGTGTGAGTGTATGAGTGTGAGTGAGTGAGTGTGAGTCGCACCTGAGAAAACCCTTTATAAATTTGAGTTCGCAGAGCAACGCTAGGCGCAAATCAAATCTTATATATTTTCTAATATATGCCACATCTATGCAAATTGAAGGCAAATAAGCTCAAATTCGAACGAAAATCTACTGCACTCTTTATAGAAGAAAAAAAAATATCGAACGAAAAAAAAAAAAAATCGCTCCCTAATGGCCTTTAATTGGTTCTTATATATTTTCCCCACTGGACTGTGTTTGTGGAAACTCGAAATCATGTTGTATGTAGGGAGAGAGAGAGACTGTGTGATTGTGTGTTGTGCAACTTTAAGATGATTTTGTCATTTAGAATCTGGCAAAGCAAAGGGAAGACATTGAATAACCTAACAATGGAAAGCAAACCCTGTCCAATGGTTATTATAAAACCGTAACTAGTCAATATGAATACAAAACGACAAAATCAACCATAGCCCTTGAAATATGAATGACAAATATACAAAATACGAAAAATCTAAAAAAAAAAATAATAATAATAAAAAAAAAAAAAAACATACAAAGTCATTCAGTCTCCCCCCAGCACCCTACATCGGTTCTTATTAAGTTTTCCCCTGCCTGTGTTTGTGGAACCCCAACCAATACTGTATGTAGGGGAAGTACAGGTTGGTGTGGTGGTAGGGGAGGGCGGGAGGAAAGAGAGAGAGAGAGAGTGAGTGAGTGTGTGTGTGTGTGTGTGTGTGTGTGTGTGTGTGTGTGTGTGTGTGTGTGTGTGAGTGACTGACAAAGAGAGGCAGAGAGAGAGGGAAAATGTGTGTGTGTGTGAGAGAGAGAGAGAAAGTGTTGATAGTTTTTGTTCCATCACCTCAATTGTCCACCTTTCTTTAGCAACTGAGCTTAATGTGTCACTTTTATAAAGATGGCTGCCACAATATTCCCATCAATGGTATCTAGTTTTTCTTTGCCACTATTTTATCTCCATGTCATCTGCATGCTTCTAAACTCAAATGTCCATCATTAGTTATGTCTTCTATACATATACAAATAACCTACTGCAACTTTCACTAAGCCTTATCTGGAACAGTTAGTTATGTTGATTTTAATGCAAATTATATCTATCTATCTATCTATCTATAATGCTCAGGCCCAATCCCCATTTTGGGGGTAGCCGACTCAAGACAGAGCAAGAACAGGGAAAACACAAAAACAACATAAAAAAAAAACACACAGATAAAAAACACAAACTCTCACACATCCAGGTCACCCAGGAGAAGACCCAGAGACCAGGGTTACCAATGTCGCCTCCAGCACTCCCCCGGCCCCTGACCACCCGGAGAGGTTCCGATCTCGGCAGGCAGACATGCAGCGGAGCCAAAGCCACAAGCCCTCCCACCACACTTCCATGCACACCCTTCATATTAATCGTCTCCCCGGGCCAGGCGCCTGATGGACTATTATCTAGTCCAACTTGCGCCCGACCCCTTACTCAAATTGCCCACGTGTTCACTCAACTATTCACAAGCATTCTCCATTCACTCCTGTCCACCACCACTTCCTCTGCCTGATCTATAGTCCTTCCTCTATCATCGAAAGCCTTTCTTACACAGGCTCTCCATCTCAATGGGGGTCTTCCTGCCCCTTCTATCTCCCCTTGTACCTGACTCACATATTCTCTTTGTAAGCCTTTCATCTCCCATTCGTTTAACATGACCATACCAGCTCAGCACCCTTCTGTCCCTCTGGCTGACAAATGTTCCTGCTGCCCCACTCTCCTACGTATCTCTTCATTCCTCAATCTGTCTCTAGAGTAACTGCACACATACTCCTCAAGCAGCTCATCTCCATCACATCCAGCCCTCTTTTCTCCTTTTTCTTCAGAGCCCATGTCTCAGCCCCATACATCACTGTTGGCACAACAATTCCTTGATACAGTGCACTTTTTACTTTCACTCCGAGATTTCTCGTCTTCCACATACTTCCCAAACAAATTGTAATATAATTACATAATATAATTTATATATAATTAATAATACAATTATATAATATTTAATATTTTATATGATTGTAGTATATGATAATTATAAATCATGCATTCTATCATTTAAGGCGATACATAGTGTATAGAGAAGTTATTGACTTGCAATGGGTATACTAGTGTGAATTATAAAGATGACACCTGTTTCTTTTCAACTGACGGTAAATTGCAGTTCCCATCATATATATCAGTTATTTTGTAGATTTTGTAGTGAAATATGGTGCAAATTATATATACTTGGTCCGAATATGATGCAGAGACATAGTGGTTTCATATTTTCCATTAAGTATCGAAATATTAGATGCTAAGGGATTCAATTTACCGTCAGATGAAATGAAACCGAGTATAGTTATCTCGATCATGGGCAATACCAGTGGCAAGCAAATACAGTAAACTACACTAGTAAATACAGATATAAACATTTTCAGAAATAGCCTGGAGGTAGTAAAAGCGAATATGGATCTGTGAGAGGGGTGAGAGGGAGAGGGAAAGGCAATGAGCTGGAAGTATGTTTGAGGATAGAAATATTTGGCTAGTTTTGTGTCGCCAAACGAGATATGTATGAAGAATAATGGCGTGTTATTTCTCTCTCTCTCTCTCTCTCTCTCTCTCTCTCTCTCTCTCTCTCTCTCCCACTCTCTCTCTCTCTCTCTCTCTCTCTCTCTCTCTCTCTCTCTCTCTCTAATCCGTCAAGAACCGCGAATTTGGATAAAGCTCCACCAACACGACCCAAATTCAAAACCGCCAGGGAAAACGACCGAGGACCGAGGACAGCCATGAATGTAAATGTAGATCCGACCAGAACCAAAAATTTGATTAAAGAACGTTCTGTGAGTTCTAAAACCGCAACTTTAAAGGTTTTCTATACAAACGCTCATAGATGTCCTTTATTCTCAATTTCACTCAATAAATGCTGGTGTTCCCCAGGGATCAGTTTTGTCCCCAACTCTGTTCCTCATTCATATCAATGATCTCATATCTACCACTCATAATCCAATACATTCCTACGCAGATGACTCAACACTCCACAGTTCCTTCACATTTACCAATTCTTTCACCCAACCCGATCTTATAAATTCAAAAATAAACACTGCAATTTCTCTGAACCAGGACCTTTCTAGAATTAATGAATGGGGACAAAAGAATCTAGTTTCCTTTAATGCACAGAAAACCAAGTACATTCAATTTTCTAGCTGACAGAATCTCACTGCCTCCCATATATTTGTTAATTATGTAAATATTCCCACTTCCCCTAGTATTGACATTCTCGGTGTAACATTAACTACTAACTTGAGCTGGACACATTATGTTAGAAGCATTGCTAAGAATGCCTCTAAAAAAATGGGACTCCTGTACAGAGTTCGAGAATTCTTCACTGACGAGCAGTTGGCCGTAATATATAAAAGTCATGTGCATTCTCAGATGGATTACTGTTCACCTCTGTGGAGTGGAAGTGGAGTGGTTGCATTGAGGCAGTTGGACAAAATTCAAAATAAAGCTATTAGATTAAGCAATAACCCTGCAATCACACAGGACCTTCCTACATTATCCATACGAAGAAACGTTGCATACCTTGCATTATTCTACAGATATTTTCACAGCAATTGTTCCGAGGAACTTGCTTCAATTGTTCCGCCTCTCCAATCTTTCCCCGAGAACTAGGGCAGCTGAGAGCGCCCATGAATTTACACTTTATCCTCCACAATGCAGAACTTCTGCTTATCAAAATTTATTTATCCCTAGAACTACTACTCTTTGGAATTCACTTCCCTCGAGTTGCTTTCCACAAACTTACAATCTACAAAAGTTTAAATCCAGTTGTTACAAACATTTTATGAATGGAGGATGCCTTTAGGCACATGGACCTTTTTGTTTTATCTGTGTTTTTCCTTCCTCCGTTCATTGTCTCTTAAAAAAAAAAAAAAAAAAAAAAGCATACGCAATAAATTTTCAGATTTAGAGGAACTAGTGTTTACAGAAAATTATGATGTGATTGGCATAACAGAATCTTGGCTCAATACAGAAGATAGACACTTTTTAGCAGAGTATTCACTTCCCGGTTATGTAATGTTTGAGAACAGCCGAATAAATAAAAATGGAGGTGGCGTTTTATTTTATATCAAAGAAAGTCTTAACCTGACCCTCTTGTCAAAACCTCAAATTGTGAACGTCGACACATCTTTTGTGCTAATAAAGAATAATAAGGGTACACAAATAATACTTGCATTAATATACAGACATCCAGCTCAATCAGTGCAAATTGACCGAGAAATTTATGAACAAATTATAGATGTAAGTAACTCACAAGATACCGTATTTTTTGGCGAATTTAATTTTGCTGTGACCAAGTGGGGCGATACTCTTACTTCACACTCCGGACATGACTTGTATGCGAACTTGCAAGAGAGTTCACTCTATCAATTTGTTCGATCGCCGACCCGTGGTAATAACGTTCTTGACCTTGTACTTGCAACAAAAGAAGAATTAATAGAGAATTTGAATGTTGGTGATGAATTCAGTAACAGCGACCATCGTACAATAACTTTAACTTTAAAGTTTACTAGTAACGAACCAATAGCAGCATCGAAAAAGTCTCTAATTTCAATAAAGCAAACTTTCATAAACTTAGAGCTATGTTTAAAGAAATTGACTAGAGCTTTTTAATTAACAATAACGACATAAATACATCTTGGGAATTATTCGAAACCACTTACCTTAAAGCAGTGCAGGACTGCATACCATCGAAAATACGGCGTGCAGGCCATAACAATAAGCCCAAATGGTGGAATAAAGATATTTCAAACTGTCTGCTTTCTAAAAAGTTTGCTAATGATAGATTAAAATCCTTACAAAATGACGAAGAACGGGTGAAATTTGTAGAGCTACGATGCAAAGCCAAAAAGTGAATTAAGCAAAGTAAAAAGACCCTGGAGTTACATGTTACGAATCAATGTAAAACAAACCTGAAAGAATTCTATAGTTATATCAGAAAGAAAAAAGTAGTTACTTCAACCGTTGGACCGTTAGTCGATGAAAATGGAGAATACACCAATAGACGAAGTACAAATGAGTAATGCCCTCAATACCTTCTTTGCATCAGTTTTTACAACGGAAGACCTCGGTGATATCCCTACACCATCGCCGATTCAGATTGATAATTCAGATGTTCTAAGCAATATCACCGTTACAGAGAGAGAAGTATTGAATTGTTTAGATAAACTCAAGGTAAATAAAACGCCTGAACCTGATACAATCTCACCTAGAGTCCTAAAAGAAGCTAAAGATGAGCTCTCTAAACCACTGACATTGCTATTCAATAAATCCTTGCAGTCTGGAACTATGCCTGATCAGTGGAAGCTAGCCAACGTAACACTGATATTCAAAAAAGGCAGCAAATCCCTACCCAGTAACTATCGTCCAATTAGCTTAACCTCAGTTGTATGTAAAATTCTAGAAACGGTCATAAGAGACAGACTCGTAAATCACTTAGAGGAAAATAACATACTCAACACGGCTTTCGTAAAAAACGTTGCTGTTTAACAAACCTCTTAGACTTCTTCCAGATATCCTCACCCTCTACGATGAGAGTAAAGCTGTAGATATTATATACCTTGATTTTCAAAAGGCCTTTGACAAAGTTCCCCACAAACATTTACTGCTAAAACTAAAAGCGTATGGAATACAAGACGGTGTGTTGAAATGGATAGAAAATTGGCTCAGCGACAGAAAGCAAAGAGTAGTCATAAACGGTAAGGCATCTAAATGGACTAATGTAAGTAGCGGGGTACCCCAGGGATCGGTACTAGGACCAATTCTCTTTCTAATTTACATCAACGACATAGATGAGGGTCTCACCTGTACAATCTCAAAATTTGCTGACGATACAAAAATTGCAAATAGCATACTCTCAAAAGAACAAGTTGACGATATGCAACACAATCTAGATAAGTTGTCATGTTGGGCCCAAATTTGGCAAATGAGTTTCAATGCGGATAAATGTAAAGTACTACATATCGGATACCAAAATGAGAAAGCAAACTATTTGATGAATGGCACTCAGCTTAAGAATGTAAACAGAGAAACCGATCTGGGAGTAACAATATCGAGTAACCTAAAACCGAGTCAACAATGTTCAGAAGTTGTTAAGAAGGCAAACAAAATAATTGGCTTTATAGGCAGGTCATTTGAGCATAAATCCAAAGACGTTATCCTAACCCTTTACAATTCCTTATTCCGCCCTCTTCTGGAATACTGCGTTCAATCCTGGTGCCCTTATTACCAAAAAGATATAGACAAGCTAGAACGAGTTCAACGTAGTTACCAAAATGATACCTAGCCTAAAGAACAAACCATACGAGGAGCAGCGTCTTAGAGAATTAAATCTATTTCCTTTAACCCAGCGCAGATTAAGAGGCGACTTAATTCAAGTGTTCAAAATCATCAAAGGCATCGACAATATGAACTGTAGTAAGTACTTCACTATCGACCAATCTAATTACCCCGGGGGAAACGGGGGAAAAATTATTGGTAAATCTTTTAACTCACACGAAGCTAAAAATTTGTTCTTCAATCGAGTTGTCAACTTATGGAATGGGCTTCCCCGAGATGTTATAGACTGCAGCGCCGTTGATTCATTTAAACTTCGCCTAGACAAATATCTCGCATCAAACCCGCGACTGACTGCGTTTGTAAATGAATAACTTTATTTTATCCTCCCCTCAGTTACTAACCCATCTGTCCCCTACTAACTTCCTAATCCTGCCACGGACATTAGTTCCAGGGCAGTAGTTCCCTTTCCAATGTTCCCTTACCCACTCTAAACCACTGTTTGGACACTTGATCCTCAGTGTTTTGGAGGACAAGCAGCCTAGAAGGGTCACTAGACCTGTTGTTGCTTGATTTCCTTTGTACTTCTTTGTACTCTCCGTAACCCCAAGTCGTGAACAAGATTGAGAACCTCTGCCGTAATGCCTCAAGACAGTAAGATCTGATCTCTCTCTCTCTCTCTCTCTCTCTCTCTCTACTCGAAGACTGAAAGGGTTTACTAGAACAGGAAGAGGAATATCATGGGGATAATATCGACAAAATTGAGAACGAATGTAAAAGAAAACGGGTGGTGGAAGTGGAAGGAAGGAATCTAATAGGAGCAGACGCGGAAAGAAAATGGGATTAGCAGTTATTAGATCGGGAACTTACATGTTTTTGGTGGGACGAGGCAATTTGTTGGGTATATTTTCCATTGTTAATGGAAACTCTCCTGAACATACAGTATATTACTTAATTAAGGGGGAATGGGTCGTTTTTATTTGTTCGTTTATGTATATTTTTATTATTTTATTAGTTTCCTACCTAGACCTACATCAAACTTAAAACAACACCCCCAAGACCCTCCTTCATGATAAATGTGTAAATTTTTCGGTTCCTCCTAAAATTACCGGCTCGCTATTGCTCGCCTGGATAATAATCGACACCTAAATAACACGGAGTCTTAACATTGACAAAGAAATAGGGCGAAAGGTTTTAAAATCGCCAAACTAAGAGGCCAAACGTCATATTATCTGAAAACTAATGGGGGTAAACATGAGGGAGAAGGGGGTCCAGAAAATACGAACATGTGTCACCTCATTTGTATTCTCCCTTTCTATGCTCCCTTCCTTTTATTTATTTATTTATTTATTTATTTATTTTTTCGTTCCATTTATTCGTCCGTTCTATCCCTCTTCACCAATAGTTCCCATTTGTGTTCTCCTCTTCCTTCCTTTTCATACATCACAACCCTATCTAGATCCAACGCGTATTTGTTTTCTGTTTTCCGGCTATTATTAGACGATTGTATTCAGATTAGGAAAGTTATATGGCAGTCCGAGGGTTCATTGAGATAGTCTTTACCCTTATAATTCCCACAGATCCTTCTCAAACTGTACAAAATCGTCTAACGATAGCCAGAATAAACTGTCAAAATCCGTCACAATTTTCAAAGGGTTAATTTTCTCACTCTCTACTCATTCCTAAATTGCATTCCAAGTACGTATCATAATTGCCAGTCAACATTAAGTAACAACCCGTTCTTAACATTAAGTAACAACCCGTTCTTAACATTAAGTAACAACCCGTTCTTAACATTAAGTAACAACCCGTTCTTAACATTAAGTAACAACCCGTTCTTAACATTAAGTAACAACCCGTTCTTAACATTAAGTAACAACCCGTTCTTAACATTAAATATTTAGTTCAAAGTTTTTCCCATAAAAGTTATTAAAACTTTTCTTTCAGCATCAACAAATAATTATTGTTGTGAACAATTATGTGATTATTATGTTGTATATTGAAGAGATCCGCTGCAATGGGCAAAACAGTTGGGAAGGCTCGTAATTTTGCCTGCGGAGTAACACCATATTTTTTGTTTTTTTTTCCTTTCAATCATATGTTCTTGTTATATATCTTTTGAGTAACAGGCTTTTTTTTATATACAACTTAAGAAGTATCCCTAACATTCAAAGAGGTAAAATTATGTATCTTTAACTTCTACAGGTCCTTCCCAAGCTTCATAAAATAATATAATAATAGCCAGCATTACATTTAAGAATGCATCATCGCACACTGAATATGCAAAGTAAATTGTCCCTTTTTGTATTAATTCTCTGGCAAAATTGTTGCATATAGCTAGACAAACTAATATGGAGTATATACAGTCTCTCTCTCTCTATATATATATATATATATATATATATATATATATATATATATATATATTCTCTTTTAAACAGACGAGGTTAAAAGCAATAGCAGTTTCAGCATTCAGGATTTTATTGTTACAGCTTTCAATAGTTCTAACAATTTTCCTCTGGGGTTCAGAGATGAGGAACAACAGGTTAGCAAAATTCATGGTGGATCCAACGTTTCACAAGTAAACATCTTGCATCTTCTGGGAATGGAGAGATAATGATTAGAATAGGGACAAAGCATCATATTTATACAAAAATCGAGGATCAAGAAGAGGGAGGTGGGCGGAGCTACTGGGTGTGTGGTGGCTGTTCATTGGTGGAAGGCAGTCTATTCGCGAGACGGGCACTAAATCTTATCGGTGGTTGGTTGTTGGCTGTGGGTGGCTGTGATTGGTTGGTGTTGTCAGTTGTGTGCTGAGCGCGGAAGCGTAAGGGAGGGGGGCACGGGGCGAGAGGAAGGGGGGCAGCATGCCTGTAGCGCTTGCCTGAAGGAAGAATTTGAAGGTCTTGTGTTTGGTTGTTGATGCTGGGGTTGAGTGTTTGGATGTATAGAGCTTCTAAAATAGCTAGTCTTCTGGGGTCTGATTCTTTGTCGAGTATGGTGGTTTGTTTGTCTAGGTCGGCGTGAGTTAGGGCAAGATGGTGGGGGGCTTGATAGTGATCTTTTATAGCGCCAGATTGAAGGTGGAGGGTTAGTCGACGGGAAAGGCGAGTCTGTGTCATTCCAACATAGGATAGGGGTCCACAGTCCCCAGAGGTGCAAATATGCTGGTATATCACATGATCGTCTTTCGGTTGGTTGGTGGAAATGGGGCGGTTACGGAGGACAAGGTTGGAGGTCTTAGGAGATTTGTAGTAAATAATGAGTTTTATTTTATTGTCAGGGTTGGTGGGGAGGACGTTTTTGTGAATTATTTCTTTCATAATGGATTCGTCTGTTGTGTGGTCGGAAGACATGTAGTTTCTGTAGAAAAATGTAATGTCATTGGCCGGGTTGGTGCTAGGGGGGTCTTGTTTGTACCATTTTTCTAGGTGGTGGTTGATGGCAGTGGTGACGTCAGTGTTGGAATACCCATTGTTGACTAGGACCTGGGTGAGCCTTTCCAGTTCATTGTGTGTGTCATTCCAGGTGGTGCAATGGGTGAGGGCTCTCCTGACATAGGCGGCGATGGTGGACTGATGGTATCGTTTAGGGCATTCACTTTCCCCATTAAGACATTGGCCATTGTTAGTAGGTTTGGTGTACACTGTAGTTTTGAAGCCGTGGTCGTGGAGGGAGACAAGGAGGTCGAGGAAGGGTAGATGTCCATCGGTGGTTTCTTCGTATGTGAAGTTGAGTCCGGAGGCGGCCATGAAGCGCTGCTGGAGGTCCCTGAGTTCGCCCAGGTCCTTCACCCGCACGAAGATATCATCGATGTACCTGCAGTAGACAGTGGGCCGGTGGGCAGCCAGGAGTTCCTCTTCGATAGTTCCCATGAAGAAATTGGCGAACAGGACCCCAGGGGGCTTCCCATCGCTACACCGTCGATTTGCTGGTACATATTCCGCGGGGTCAGAGGAAAGGGGACTCCTTGGTACATAGTTCCAAGAGCGTCTTCAGGGCCTTCTCCGGGATGTCCAGGGGGGGCGTATTAGGGCAGTGGTAAACTCGACGTAGGATAAAATCTATGGTCTTGTCAACGGGCACGTTGGTAAACAAACTCTCTACGTCGAGGGAGGCGATGATGTGGTCGTTAGTTGGGGGGGCATCTCGTAGAATTTCTAGGAAGTCATAAGCAGAGTTGAGGTTGTATTGCCGAGGAACAAAAGGGGTGAGGAGTTTGTTCAGGGCCTTGGCGGTCTGGTAGGTAGCAGTAGGGATCTGTGATATGATGGGGCGGAGGGGGTTCCCGGGTTTTTGGGGTTTTATAGTACCGTAAGCATAACCTGGGGTGAATTCGCCGATATATATATATATATATATATATATATATATATATATATATATATATATACCGGTATATATATATATATATATAGTTTCCTGATATCTTTCCTCCTCTCTTGAATAATAATATTAATAATATTAATGGAATAATAAAAACACAAAACTAAAACAAGTCCTGTTTTCGCCTCTCTGGAACAGATAGCTAAATAGAGAATCCATAAGAACTGACAAATATGGACTTTCAGCATTGCATGATGAAAGAAAATCTAAAAATAGAAATAAAATAAAAAAGGAAGCCATTAAAAATACATCAAATTAAAGAGAAATATTAAGAATAACTCGAACAATACCGTATGTAGAATAAGAGAGAGAGAGAGAGAGAGAGGGGAGAGCTCGAGAGTGTGTGTGAGTGTATGAGTGTGAGTAAGTGAGTGTGAGTCGCACCTGAGAAAACCCTTTATAATTTGAGTTCGCAGAGCAAAGCTAGCGCAAATCAAATCTTATATATTTTCTAATATATTCACATCTATGCAAATTGAAGCAAATAAGCTCAAATTCGACGAAAATCTACTGCACTCTTTATAGAAGAAAAAAATCGAAAAAAAAAATCGCTCCCTAATGGCCTTAATTGGTTCTTATATATTTTCCTCCTGACTGTGTTTGTGGAACTCGAATCATGTTGTATGTAGGGAGAGAGAGAGACTGTGTGAGTGTGTGTGTCAACTTTAAGATGATTTGTCATTTAGAATCTGGCAAAGCAAAGGGAAGACATTGAATAACCTAACAATGCAAAGCAAACCCTGTCCAATCGTTATTATAAAACCGTAACTAGTCAATATGAATACAAAACGACAAAATCAACCATAGCCCTTGAAATATGAATGACAAATATACTAAATAAAGAAAAATCTAAAAAAAAAAATAATAATAATAATAAAAAAAAAAAAAAAAAAAAAAACAGTCATTCAGTCTCCCCCCAGCACCCTACATCGGTTCTTATTAAGTTTTCCCCTGCCTGTGTTTGTGGAACCCCAACCAATACTGTATGTAGGGGAAGTACAGGTGGTGGTGGTGGTAGGGGAGGGCGGGAGGAAAGAGAGAGAGAGAGAGTGAGTGAGTGAGTGTGTGTGTGTGTGTGTGTGTGTGTGTGTGTGTGTGTGTGTGTGAGTGACTGACAAAGAGAGGCAGAGAGAGAGGGAAAATGTGTGTGTGTGTGAGAGAGAGAGAGAAAGTGTTGATAGTTTTTGTTCCATCACCTCAATTGTCCACCTTTCTTTAGCAACTGAGCTTAATGTGTCACTTTTATAAAGATGGCTGCCACAATATTCCCATCAATGGTATCTAGTTTTTCTTTGCCACTATTTTATCTCCATGTCATCTGCATGCTTCTAAACTCAAATGTCCATCATTAGTTATGTCTTCTATACATATACAAATAACCTACTGCAACTTTCACTAAGCCTTATCTGGAACAGTTAGTTATGTTGATTTTAATGCAAATTATATCTATCTATCTATCTATCTATATGCTCAGGCCCAATCCCCATTTTGGGGGTAGCCAACTCAAGACAGAGCAAGAACAGGGAAAACACAAAAACAACATAAAAAAAAAACACAGATAAAAAACACAAACTCTCACACATCCAGGTCACCCAGGAGAAAACCCAGAGACCAGGGTTACCAAGGTCGCTCCAGCACTCCCCCGGCCCCTGACCACCCGGAGAGGTTCCGATCTCGGCAGGCAGACATGCAGCGGAGCCAAAGCCACAAGCCCTCCCACCACACTTCCAGGCACACCCTTCATATTAATCGTCTCCCCGGGCCAGGCGCCTGATGGACTATTATCTAGTCCAACTTGCGCCCGACCCCTTACTCCAAATGACCACGTGTTCACTCAACTATTCACAAGCATTCTCCATTCACTCCTGTCCACCACCACTTCCTCTGCCTGATCTATAGTCATTCCTCTATCATCGAAAGCCTTTCTTACACAGTCTCTCCATCTCAATGGGGTCTTCCTGCCCTTCTATCTCCCCTTGTACCTGACTCACATATTCTCTTTGTAAGCCTTTCATCTCCCATTCGTTCAACATGACCATACCAGCTCAGCACCCTTCTGTCCACTCTGGCTGACAAATGTTCCTGCTGCCCCACTCTCCTACGTATCTCTTCATTCCTCAATCTGTCTCTAGGAGTAACTCCACACATACTCCTCAAGCAGCTCATCTCCATCACATCCAGCCCTCTTTTCTCCTTTTTCTTCAGAGCCCATGTCTCAGCCCCATACATCACTGTTGGCACAACAATTCCTTGATACAGTGCACTTTTTACTTTCACTCCGAGATTTCTCGTCTTCCACATACTTCCCAAACAAATTGTAATATAATTACATAATATAATTATATATATAATTAATAATACAATTATATAATATATTTAATATTTTATATGATTGTAGTATATGATAATTATAAATCATGCATTCTATCATTTAAGGCGATACATAGTGTATAGAGAAGTTATTGACTTGCAATGGGTATACTAGTGTGAATTATAAAGATGACACCTGTTTCTTTTCAACTGACGGTAAATTGCAGTTCCCATCATAATATATCAGTTATTTTGTAGATTTTGTAGTGAAATATGGTGCAAATTATATATACTTGGTCCGAATATGATGCAGAGACATAGTGGTTTCATATTTTCCATTAAGTATCGAAAAATTAGATGCTAAGGGATTCAATTTACCGTCAGATGAAATGAAACCGAGTATAGTTATCTCGATCATGGGCAATACCAGTGGCAAGCAAATACAGTAAACTACACTAGTAAATACAGATATAAACATTTTCAGAAATAGCCTGGAGGTAGTAAAAGCGAATATGGATCTGTGAGAGGGGTGAGAGGGAGAGGGAAAGGCAATGAGCTGGAAGTATGTTTGAGGATAGAAATATTTGGCTAGTTTTGTGTCGCCAAACGAGATATGTATGAAGAATAAATGGCGTGTTATTTCTCTCTCTCTCTCTCTCTCTCTCTCTCTCTCTCTCTCTCTCTCTCTCTCTCTCTCTCTCTCTCTCTCTCTCTCTCTCTCTCTCTCTCTCTCTCTCTCTCTCTCTCTCTCTCTCTCTAATCCGTCAAGAACCGCGAATTTGGATAAAGCTCCACCAACACGACCCAAATTCAAAACCGCCAGGGAAAACGACCGAGGACCGAGGACAGCCATGAATGTAAATGTAGATCCGACCAGAACCAAAAATTTGATTAAAGAACGTTCTGTGAGTTCTAAAACCGCAAATTTAAAGGTTTTCTATACAAACGCTCATAGATGTCCTTTATTCTCAATTTCACTCAATAAATGCTGGTGTTCCCCAGGGATCAGTTTTGTCCCCAACTCTGTTCCTCATTCATATCAATGATCTCATATCTACCACTCATAATCCAATACATTCCTACGCAGATGGCTCAACACTCCACAGTTCCTTCACATTTACCAATTCTTTCACCCAACCCGATCTTATAAATTCAAAAATAAACACTGCAATTTCTCTGAACCAGGACCTTTCTAGAATTAATGAATGGGACAAAAGAATCTAGTTTCCTTTAATGCACAGAAAACCAAGTACATTCAATTTTCTAACTGACAGAATCTCACTGCCTCCCATATATTTTTTAATGATGTAAATATTCCCACTTCCCCTAGTATTGACATTCTCGGTGTAACATTAACTACTAACTTGAGCTGGACACATTATGTTAGAAGCATTGCTAAGAATCCCTCTATAAAAATGGGACTCCTGTACAGAGTTCGAGAATTCTTCACTGACGAGCAGTTGGCCGTAATATATAAAAGTCATGTGCATTCTCAGATGGATTACTGTTCACCTCTGTGGAGTGGAAGTGGAGTGGTTGCATTGAGGCAGTTGGACAAAATTCAAAATAAAGCTATTAGATTAATCAATAACCCTGCAATCACACAGGACCTTCCTACATTATCCATACGAAGAAACGTTGCATACCTTGTATTATTCTACAGATATTTTCACAGCAATTGTTCCGAGGAACTTGCTTCAATTGTTCCGCCTCTCCACATCTTTCCCCATAGAACTAGGGCAGCTGAGAGCGCCCATGAATTTACACTTTATCCTCCACAATGCAGAACTTCTGCTTATCAAAATTTATTTATCCCTAGAACTACTACTCTTTGGAATTCACTTCCCTCGAGTTGCTTTCCACAAACTTACAATCTACAAAAGTTTAAATCCAGTTGTTACAAACATTTTATGAATGGAGGATGCCTTTAGGCACATGGACCTTTTTGTTTTATCTGTGTTTTTCCTTCCTCCGTTCATTGTCTCTTAAAAAAAAAAAAAAAAAAAAAGCATACGCAATAAATTTTCAGATTTAGAGGAACTAGTGTTTACAGAAAATTATGATGTGATTGGCATAACAGAATCTTGGCTCAATACAGAAGATAGAAACTTTTTAGCAGAGTATTCACTTCCCGGTTATATAATGTTTGAGAACAGCCGAATAAATAAAAATGGAGGTGGCGTTTTATTTTATATCAAAGAAAGTCTTAACCTGACCCTCTTGTCAAAACCTCAAATTGTGAACGTCGACACATCTTTTGTGCTAATAAAGAATAATAAGGGTACACAAATAATACTTGCATTAATATACAGACATCCAGCTCAATCAGTGCAAATTGACCGAGAAATTTATGAACAAATTGTAGATGTACCGTATTTTTTGGCGAATTTAATTTTTCTGTGACCAAGTGGGGCGATACTCTTACTTCACACTCCGGACATGACTTGTATGCGAACTTGCAAGAGAGTTCACTCTATCAATTTGTTCGATCGCCGACCCGTGGTAATAACGTTCTTGACTTTGTACTTGCAACAAAAGAAGAATTAATAGAGAATTTGAATGTTGGTGATGAATTCAGTAACAGCGAGACCATCGTACAATAACTTTCACTTTAAAGTTTACTAGTAACGAACCAAATAGCAGCATCGAAAAAGTCCCTAATTTCAAGAAAGCAAACTTTCATAAACTTAGAGCAATGTTTAAAGAAACTGACTAGAGCTTTTTAATTAACAATAACGACATAAATACATCTTGGGAATTATTCGAAACCACTTACCTTAAAGCAGTGCAGGACTGCATACCATCGAAAATACGGCGTGCAGGCCATAACAATAAGCCCAAATGGTGGAATAAAGATATTTCAAACTGTCTGCTTGCTAAAAAGTTTGCTAATGATAGATTAACACCATACGAGCGGCCTATGCGGTTTATTTATGTGTACCGCACAGCGGGGTGTTTTTAGCCAAAATAGGGCTGTTTACGTGATCATTTTCATGCCTAAATAAGACCCAGAACGTAAAACAAGTACCTATCCCTGAAAGGGCATAAACAGAGCTTTCGAATGACACCATAACGATCCTTGTATGATGGATAGTTTTCTTGCAATAACCGTGCAACGCGAGTGCAAAAAGCAGGTAATTCGGTACTTTCAGTACATAATTGAGTATGTAGCGAGTGAGAGAGGGAGGAGGGAGCTGAGATTTGTGTCAGTAGGTTCGCCGCGGTGGTCTGGAGCAGTCATACGCTCGCTAGTCTCCTGCCACCACTTGTCTCTCTCTCCCAGCCACATTACGTGCTGAAATTGCCACTCGACCTATGTCGAGCGCCGCCACATAGTCCAGCTTTATTTAACTCGACTTATGTTGCTCGCCGCTAAATAAGGGTTAAAATCCTTACAAAATGACGAAGAACGGGTGAAATTTGTAGAGCTACGATGCAAAGCCAAAAAGTGAATTAAGCAAAGTAAAAAGACCCTGGAGTTACATGTTGCGAATCAATGTAAAACAAACCCGAAAGAATTCTATAGTTATATCAGAAAGAAAAAAGTAGTTACTTCAACTGTTGGACCATTAGTCGATGAAAATGGAGAATACACCAATAGACGAAGTACAAATGAGTAATGCCCTCAATACCTTCTTTGCATCAGTTTTTACAATGGAAGACCTCGGTGATATCCCTACACCATCGCCGATTCAGATTGATAATTCAGATGTTCTAAGCAATATCACCGTTACAGAGAGAGAAGTATTGAATTGTTTAGATAAACTCAAGGTAAATAAAATGCCTGAACCTGATACAATCTCACCTAGAGTCCTAAAAGAAGCTAAAGATGAGCTCTCTAAACCACTGACATTGCTATTCAATAAATCCTTGCAGTCTGGAACTATGCCTGATCAGTGGAAGCTAGCCAACATAACACCGATATTCAAAAAAGGCAGCAAATCCCTACCCAGTAACTATCGTCCAATTAGCTTAACCTCAGTTGTATGTAAAATTCTAGAAACACTCATAAGAGACAGACTCGTAAATCACTTAGAGGAAAATAACATACTCAACACGGCTTTCGTAAAAAACGTTGCTGTTTAACAAACCTCTTAGACTTCTTCCAGATATCCTCACCCTCTACGATGAGAGTAAAGCTGTAGATATTATATACCTTGATTTTCAAAAGGCCTTTGACAAAGTTCCCCACAAACATTTACTGCTAAAACTAAAAGCGTATGGAATACAAGACGGTGTGTTGAAATGGATAGAAAATTGGCTCAGCGACAGAAAGCAAAGAGTAGTCATAAACGGTAAGGCATCTAAATGGACTAATGTAAGTAGCGGGGTACCCCAGGGATCGGTACTAGGACCAATTCTCTTTCTAATTTACATCAATGACATAGATGAGGGTCTCACCTGTACAATCTCAAAATTTGCTGACGATACAAAAATTGCAAATAGCATACTCTCAAAAGAACAAGTTGACGATATGCAACACAATCTAGATAAGTTGTCATGTTGGGCCCAAATTTGGCAAATGAGTTTCAATGCGGATAAATGTAAAGTACTACATATCGGATACCAAAATGAGAAAGCAAACTATTTGATGAATGGCACTCAGCTTAAGAATGTAAACAGAGAAACCGATCTGGGAGTAACAATATCGAGTAACCTAAAACCGAGTCAACAATGTTCAGAAGTTGTTAAGAAGGCAAACAAAATAATTGGCTTTATAGGCAGGTCATTTGAGCATAAATCCAAAGACGTTATCCTAACCCTTTACAATTCCTTATTCCGCCCTCTTCTGGAATACTGCGTTCAATCCTGGTGCCCTTATTACCAAAAAGATATAGACAAGCTAGAACGAGTTCAACGTAGAGTTACCAAAATGATACCTAGCCTAAAGAACAAACCATACGAGGAGCAGCGTCTTAGAGAATTAAATCTATTTCCTTTAACCCAGCGCAGATTAAGAGGCGACTTAATTCAAGTGTTCAAAATCATCAAAGGCATCGACAATATGAACTGTAGTAAGTACTTCACTATCGACCAATCTAATTACACGCGGGGAAACGGGTGAAAAATTATTGGTAAATCTTTTAACTCACACGAAGCTAAAAATGTGTTCTTCAATCGAGTTGTCAACTTATGGAATGGGCTTCCCCGAGATGTTATAGACTGCAGCGCCGTTGATTCATTTAAACTTCGCCTAGACAAATATCTCGCATCAAACCCGCGACTGACTGCGTTTGTAAATGAATAACTTTATTTTATCCTCCCCTCAGTTACTAACCCATCTGTCCCCTACTAACTTCCTAATCCTGCCACGGACATTAGTTCCAGGGCAGTAGTTCCCTTTCCAATGTTCCCTTACCCACTCTAAACCACTGTTTGGATACTTGATCCTCAGTGTTTTGGAGGACAAGCAGCCTAGAAGGGTCACTAGGACTGTTGTTGCTTGATTTCCTTTGTACTCCTTTGTACTCTCCGTAACCCCAAGTCGTGAACAAGATTGAGAACCTCTGCCGTAATGCCTCAAGACAGTAAGATCTGATCTCTCTCTCTCTCTCTCTCTCTCTCTCTCTCTCTCTCTCTCTCTCTCTCTCTCTCTCTCTCTCTCTCTCTCTCTCTACTCGAAGACTGAAAGGGTTTACTAGAACAGGAAGAGGAATATCATGGGGATAATATCGACAAAATTGAGAACGAATGTAAAAGAAAACGGGTGGTGGAAGTGGAAGGAAGGAATCTAATAGGAGCAGACGCGGAAAGAAAATGGGATTAGCAGTTATTAGATCGGGAACTTACATGTTTTTGGTGGGACGAGGCAATTTGTTGGGTATATTTTCCATTGTTAATGGAAACTCTCCTGAACATACAGTATATTACTTAATTAAGGGGGAATGGGTCGTTTTTATTTGTTCGTTTATGTATATTTTTATTATTTTATTAGTTTCCTACCTAGACCTACATCAAACTTAAAACAACACCCCCAAGACCCTCCTTCATGATAAATGTGTAAATTTTTCGGTTCCTCCTAAAATTACCGGCTCGCTATTGCTCGCCTGGATAATAATCGACACCTAAATAACACGGAGAGTCTTAACATTGACAAAGAAATGGGGCGAAAGGTTTTAAAATCGCCAAACAAAGAGGCCGAACGTCATATTATCTGAAAACTAATGGGGGTAAACATGAGGGAGAAGGGGGTCCAGAAAATACGAACATGTGTCACCTCATTTGTATTCTCCCTTTCTATGCTCCCTTCCTTTTATGTATTTATTTATTTATTTATTTATTTTTTCGTTCCATTTATTCGTCCGTTCTATCCCTCTTCACCAATAGTTCCCATTTGTGTTCTCCTCTTCCTTCCTTTTCATACATCACAACCCTGTCTAGATCCAACGCGCATTTGTTTTCTGTTTTCCGGCTATTATTAGACGATTGTATTCAGATTAGGAAAGTTATATGGCAGTCAGAGGGTTCATTGAGATAGTCTTTACCCTTATAATTCCCACAGATCCTTCTCAAACTGTACAAAATCGTCTAACGATAGCCAGAATAAACTGTCAAAATCCGTCACAATTTTCAAAGGGTTAATTTTCTCACTCTCTACTCATTCCTAAATTGCATTCCAAGTACGTATCATAATTGTCTGTCAACATTAAGTAACAACCCGTTCTTAACATTAAGTAACAACCCGTTCTTAACATTAAGTAACAACCCGTTCTTAACATTAAGTAACAACCCGTTCTTAACATTAAGTAACAACCCGTTCTTAACATTAAGTAACACCCCGTTCTTAACATTAATCATCAACTACAAACCCCAATGCACTTGAATAAACTAATGAAAGCATATGGTCCTCCCGGGATTCGAACTCTGGACGCCACAGATAAATTAACAATCAGCATAGCAGTAAAGTAACAGCAACACAAAGGTAGCAACAATGCCTTAGAAATAACAGGTCTAGTGTATATTAACCCCTTCTGTACCGGAGATGTATTTTCTATTTGATTTCAGCTACATTTAGACGATTTTATGAAGCTTAGGAAGGGTCTAGGGTAGCTAAAAGGAATAATTGAGATAGTCTGTAGCCTTCTTATGGGTAGACGTCCTTCCTAGGCTCAATAATATCGTCTAATATTTGTCAGAGAATAATCAAAAGACGTCGCCGGTACAGAAGGGGTTAATTTACGTCTAGCTACGTTTAGACGATGTTATATAGCTTAGGAAGGATATAGGTCACTATAAAAGGATTAATTGATGTAGTCTGTAGTCTTTTAATGGGCATGCATCCTTCCTAAACTGAATATAATCATCTAATAGTTGCCAGACTATAATGAAAAGGACGTCACCGGTACTGTACGGGTTAACCCCTTCAGCACCATGACTCCTTTCCCCACCACCCCACCCCCTCTCTTCGTTTCTCAAACACACACACACACACACACACACACAAAACCACCCTCAATCACAATCCCCAAGCACTCACGCCCACACCCAAATAATATAAAATCCACCCACCCCCACCCACAAAAATCCACCCAACCTACCCCCCTCCTAGCCAACTCAAGAAGGAGGGGGGGGGGGGAGTAAAACTGTTTGAGAAGCAATATAGGCTAATATAAAGAAGTTGTAAGAACAATAGCTCGCCGGCCCCCATCCACTCAGCTGATTGTCCCGGGCGTCTCAGAAGGTGGTAGTGGTGGTGGAGATGATGAAAAAAGGAGTGCTGGGGTTGCAGGGTTCGCATCCAATTCACTCCCTGGATCTCTGTGTGGAGTCTTATTATTTTTATTTTATCATTGTTTCGTCTCTTATTTTTCTTACTATTTCTCACTCCCTTAATTCGCTTCTACTTGTTTTGCTTTATTACTTTCTTTCATCTCTCTCCTTTAATACCCTCTACTCTATTCTGCTTTATTACTTTCTTTCATCTCTCTCCTTTAATACCATCTACTCTATTCTGCTTTATTTTCTTCTCTCATCTCTCTCCTTTATTTCCCTCTACTATATTTTGCTTTTCTTCTTTCTTTCATCTCTCTCCCTTTATTACTTTCTTTCATCTCTCTCCTTTAATACCCTCTACTCTATTCTGCTTTATTACTTTCTTTCATCTCTCTCCTTTAATACCCTCTACTCTATTCTGCTTTATTTTCTTCTTTCATCTCTCTCCTTTATTTCCCTCTACTATATTTTGTTTTTCTTCTTTCTTTCATCTCTCTCCTTTATTTCCCTCTACTATATTTTGTTTTTCTTCTTTCTTTCATCTCTCTCCCTTTATTACTTTCATTCATCTCTCTCCTTTAATACCCTCTACTCTATTCTGCTTTATTACTTTCTTTCATCTCTCTCCTTTAATGTACCTTTACTATATTCTCCTTTATTACTTTCCTTCATCTCCTTCATTTACGTCTGCTTCCTTCTCTCTCAAACAAAAAGAAAACAAAATGACTGAAAACGAACGTAAAATAGGCATCTGCTGCAGAGAGAGTTATGGAGGAGAAATTTGATGAAAGGACTTCAACTCCGACGACACGCTGTC
>CM064506.1:367951-436503 GCA_032716605.1 Paralithodes platypus
TGGGTATATTGGATGGTGATTTACCTTTCTATCCTTGCATTAAAGGTATATAAGATCATTGGGTATATTGATGGTGATTTACCTCTCTATCCTTGCATTAAAGGTATATAAGATCATTGGGTATATTGATGGTGATTAACCTTTCTATCCTTGCATTAAAGGTATATAAGATCATTGGGTATATTGATGGTGATTTACCTCTCTATCCTTGCATTAAAGGTATATATAAGATCATTGGGTATATTGATGGTGATTTACCTCTCTATCCTTGCATTAAAGGTATATAAGATCATTGGGTATATTGATGGTGTTTTACCTTTCTATCCTTGCATTAAAGGTATATAAGATCATTGGGTATATTGATGGTGATTTACCTCTCTATCCTTGCATTAAAGGTATATAAGATCATTAGGTATATTGATGGTGATTTACCTCTCTATCCTTGCATTAAAGGTATATAAGATCATTGGGTATATTGATGGTGATTTACCTTTCTATCCTTGCATTAAAGGTATATAAGATCATTGGGTATATTGATGGTGATTTACCTCTCTATCCTTGCATTAAAGGTATATAAGATCATTGGGTATATTGATGGTGATTTACCTCTATCCTTGCATTAAAGGTATATAAGATCATTGGGTATATTGATGGTGATTTACCTCTATCCTTGCATTAAAGGTATATAAGATCATTGGTTATATTGATGGTGATTACCTCTCTATCCTTGCATTAAAGGTATATAAGATCATTGGGTATATTGATGGTGATTTACCCTCTATCCTTGCATTAAAGGTATATAAGATCATTGGGTATATTGATGGTGATTAACCTTTCTATCCTTGCATTAAAGGTATATAAGATCATTGGGTATATTGATGGTGATTTACCTCTATCCTTGCATTAAAGGTATATAAGATCATTGGGTATATTGATGGTGATTAACCTTTCTATCCTTGCATTAAAGGTATATAAGATCATTGGGTATATTGATGGTGATTTACCTCTATCCTTGCATTAAAGGTATATAAGATCATTGGGTATATTGATGGTGATTAACCTTTCTATCCTTGCATTAAAGGTATATAAGATCATTGGGTAATATTGATGGTGATTTTAACCTCTCTATCCTTGCATTAAAGGTATATAAGATCATTGGTTATATTGATAGTGATTTACCTCTCTATCCCTTGCATTAAAGGTATATAAGATCATTGGGTATATTGATTGGTGATTTACCCTCTATCCTTGCATTAAATGGTATATAAGATCATTGGGTATATTGATAGTGAATTACCTTTCTATCCTTGTGGGTATGAAGCAGGTATATAAGATCATTGGGTATATTGATAGTGAATTACCTTTCTATCCTTGGCATTAAAGGTATATAAGATCATTGTGTATATTGATGGTGATTTTACCTCTATCCTTGCATTAAAGGTATATAAGATCATTGGGTATATTGTGGTGATTTACCTCTCTATCCTTGCATTAAAGGTATATAAGATCATTGGGTATATTGATGGTGATTTACCTCTATCCTTGCATTAATGGTATATAAGATCATTGGGTATATTGATGGTGATTTACCTTTTTCTATCCTTTGCATTAAAGGTATATACGATCATTGGGTATATTGATGGTGATTTACCTTTCTATCCTTGCATTAAAGGTTTATAAGATCATTGGGTATATTGATGGTGATTTACCTTTCTATCCATGTATGATATAAAAAGGTTTATAAGATCATTGGGTATATTGATGGTGATTTACCTCCTATCCTTGCAATTAAAGGTATAATAAGATCATTGGGTACATTGATGGTGATTTACCTCTATCCTTGCATTAAAGGTATATAAGATCATTGGGTATATTAATGGTGATTTACCTCTATCCTTGCATTAAAGGTATATAAGATCATTGGGTATATTGATGGTGATTTACCTCTCTATCCTTGCATTAAAGGTATATAAGATCATTGGGTATATTGATGGTGATTTACCTCTCTATCCTTGCATTAAAGGTATATATAAGATCATTGGGTATATTGATGGTGATTTACCTCTCTATCCTTGCATTAAAGGTATATAAGATCATTGTGTATATTGATGGTGATTTTACCTCTCTATCCTTGCATTAAGGTATATATAAGATCATTGGGTATATTGGATGGTGATTTACCTCTCTATCCTTGGCATTATAGGTGTATATAAGATCATTGGGTATATTGATGGTGATTTACCTCTCTATCCTTGCATTAAAGGTATACATAAGATCATTGGGTATATTGATGGTGATTTACCTCTCTATCCTTGCATTATAGGTATATATAAGATCATTGGGTATATTGATGGTGATTTACCTCTATCCTTGCATTAAAGGTATATAAGATCATTGGGTATATTGATGGTGATTTACCTCTCTATCCTTGCATTAAAGGTATATAAGATCATTGGGTATATTGATGGTGATTTATCTCTATCCTTGCATTAAAGGTATATAAGATCATTGGGTATATTGATGGTGATTTATCTCTATCCTTGCATTAAAGGTATATATAAGATCATTGGGTATATTGATGGTGATTTACCTCTCTATCCTTGCATTAAAGGTATATAAGATCATTGGGTATATTGATGGTGATTTACCTCTCTATCCTTGCATTAAAGGTATATAAGATCATTGGGTATATTGATGGTGATTAACCTTTCTATCCTTGCATTAAAGGTATATAAGATCATTGGGTATATTGATGGTGATTTACCTCTCTATCCTTGCATTAAAGGTATAAGATCATTGGGTATATTGATGGTGATTTACCTCTCTATCCTTGCATTAAAGGTATATAAGATCATTGGGTATATTGATGGTGATTTACCTCTCTATCCTTGCATTAAAGGTATATAAGATCATTGGGTATATTGATGGTGATTTACCTCTCTATCCTTGCATTATAGGTATATATAAGATCATTGGGTATATTGATGGTGATTTACCTCTCTATCCTTGCATTAAAGGTATATAATATCATCGGGTATATTGATGGTGATTTATCTCTATCCTTACATTAAAGGTATATAAGATCATTGGGTATATTGATGGTGATTTACCTCTCTATCCTTGCATTAAAGGTATATAAGATCATTGGGTATATTGATGGTGATTTATCTCTATCCTTGCATTAAAGGTATATAAGATCATTGGGTATATTGATGGTGATTTACCTCTCTATCCTTGCATTAAAGGTATATAAGATCATTGGGTATATTGATGGTGATTTACCTCTCTATCCTTGCATTAAAGGTATATAAGATCATTGGGTATATTGATGGTGATTTACCTGTCTATCCTTGTATATAAGATCATTGGGTATATTGATGGTGATTTACCTCTCTATCCTTGCATTAAAGGTATATAAGATCATTGGGTATATTGATGGTGATTTACCTCTCTATCCTTGCATTAAAGGTATATAAGATCATTGGGTATATTGATGGTGATTTACCTCTCTATCCTTGCATTAAAGGTATATAAGATCATTGGGTATATTGATGGTGATTTACCTCTATCCTTGCATTAAAGGTATATAAGATCATTGGGTATATTGATGGTGATTTACCTCTCTATCCTTGCATTAAAGGTATATAAGATCATTGGGTATATTGATGGTGATTTACCTCTATCCTTGCATTAAAGGTATATAAGATCATTGGGTATATTGATGGTGATTTACCTCTATCCTTGCATTAAAGGTATATAAGATCATTGGGTATATTGATGGTGATTTACCTCTCTATCCTTGCATTAAAGGTATATAAGATCATTGGGTATATTGATGGTGATTTACCTCTCTATCCTTGCATTAAAGGTATATAAGATCATTGGGTATATTGATGGTGATTTACCTCTATCCTTGCATTAAAGGTATATAAGATCATTGGGTATATTGATGGTGATTTACCTCTCTATCCTTGCATTAAAGGTATATAAGATCATTGGGTATATTGATGGTGATTTACCTCTATCCTTGCATTAAAGGTATATAAGATCATTGGGTATATGATGGTGTATCCTTGCATTAACGGTATATAAGATCATGGTATTGATGGTGATTTACCTCTCTATCCTTGCATTAAAGGTATATAAGATCATTGGGTATATTGATGGTGATTTACCTCTATCCTTGCACTGTATGTTTGTTGTTTGTTACCATCAATATGGTTGATTCCTTGCAAGTTATTGATAAGTAATTGACATCCTTAAGGGGGTATGGGCGTATATATTTACTTATCTATTTTTCTATTTAATGATTTTCTAGTTTCCTCCCTATACCTCCATCAAGCTTAAAAACACATTCCCAAGAACCCCTTCTAGATAAATTTGTACATTTTTCGGTAGACAAATATCCCGGCCAAAGGCCGGTTCCTCCTAAATTACTGACTCGCTATCGCTAGCCAGGAAAAAATCGACTTGTAAATGGCACGAAAGGTCTCAATATTGACAAAGAAATGGGGCGAAAACTCTTAAAACCTTCAAACTAATGGTCCGAACGTCTTAGCTGATCGCAAGGTTATGACGCTAAACATGAGGTAGGAAAAGCGTCTACCTCCTCCTTTAGGTAGGATAATTGTATTACTGGTTGACATGGACTATTGGTTGTATTGTCGTAACTATTCATATAAACACAAACCTATATTATGATCTACAAGGTATTTAGGCATAATCCTATTTATTTATGTCACTCCCCACACCATACACTTAACAATGAAATTAAGGAAAGCATGTGACCTTCCCGGGATTCGAATTTGGGTTACCACATATATAGCAGTACAGATCTTAAACAAACTAAGCATTACACCATCAAGATCGTTAAAGGTTAAGTACATGACTACGATTATATATCTATTGAAGATATAGTACTTCGCTTCCCATGCAATTGGTTGGCATTATTAAGGGAGCCCACCTCGCTTGTTTTCTCTTTCTCTCCCTCTCGCTTTGGCTTGTATCCATTCGGCCCCATTCAGCCTACTGTTTTAAGACTTTTACCCCCATCCAGGTGTCAATATTTTCCTGACGAGCGGTAGCGAGCCAGCATATATATATATATTTGTTTTGACAGCAAGCTATATTTGTACATTTTTCGATAGAATTTGTTTTCCGGCGTAGCCGGATTTCTCCATACAATGCTGGCTCACTATTGCTTGACAGGAAGAAATCGACACCTGGATGGAGATAAACGTCTTAAAACAGTTGGCTGAATGGGGCCGAATGGATACAAGACAGAGATAGAGAGAAAAGGGGAGAAAGGGAAAACACGCAGGTGACCTCCCTTAAGCCAAGTGAGCTAGTACAATAATTTGCCAATTCTCCATTTCGATAGATTTACGAACTGTAATAATGGATATAACTGGCAAGAAAATGACCAATTGTAAGCCAGGAAAAACCATCCAAAGATCCATAATACAACCCCACGAAGGCAAGTTATGAGAAGAAGGAAGGAAGGAGAAGGAAGGAAGGAAGGAAAGAAGGGAGGAGAAGGAAGGAAGAAAGGAAGGAAGGAAAAGGAAGTAGAAGGAAGGAAGGAAGGAAGGAAGAAGGTAATAGAAGGTAGGAAGAATATAGTACAACGTAAGGCAGGAAGGAAATAGGAATCCCACGAAGGCAAGCTATGAGACGAAGGAAGGAAGGAGAAGGAAGGAAGGAAGACGGAAGGAAGGAAGGAAGGAAAGACAGAAGGCAAGTTATGAGACGTACTCACGGAAAAAGAGGAACAATGTATCTCTCAGCTGGCCATTGTGATCGTGTGTGTGTGTGTGTGAGTTGTGAGGATTTACAAGGAACAGTACCTCAAAGACATTGCGGTCCATTCCAAGCAGATACTATTGGTAAGAAAGAGAGAGAGAGATAGACTGCGTAGGTGTAGGAGAGAGAAAGAGATAGAGAGACTGCGTAGGTGTAGGAGAGAGAAAGAGATAGAGAGACTGCGTAGGTGTAGGAGAGAGAGAGAGAGACTGCGTAGGTGTAGGAGAGAGAGAAACTGCGTAGGTGTAGGAGAGAGAAAGAGAGAGACTACGTAGGTGTAGGAGGGAGAGAGAGAGAAACTGTGTAGGTGTAGGAGAGAGAGAGAGACTGCGTAGGTGTAGGAGAGAGAGAGAGACTGCGTAGGTGTAGGAGAGAGAGAGAGACTGCGTAGGTGTAGGAGAGAGAGAGAGACTTCGTAGGTGTAGGAGAGAGAGAGAGACTGCATAGGTGTAGGAGAGAGAGAGAGAGAGACTGCGTAGGTATAGGAGAGAGAGACTGCGTAGGTGTAGGAGAGAGACTGCATAGGTGTAGGAGAGAGAGAGACTGCGTAGGTGTAGGAGAGAGAGACTGCGTAGGTGTAGGAGAAAGAGAGAGACTGCGTAGGTGTAGGAGAGAGAGAGAGACTGCGTAGGTGTAGGAGAGAGAGAGAGACTGCGTAGGTGTAGGAGAGAGAGACTGCGTAGGTATAGGAGAGAGAGACTGCGTAGGTGTAGGAGAGAGAGAGACTGCGTAGGTGTAGGAGAGAGAGACTGCGTAGGTATAGGAGAGAGAGAGACTGCGTAGGTGTAGGAGAGAGACTGCGTAGGTGTAGGAGAGAGAGACTGCGTAGGTATAGGAGAGAGAGACTGCGTAGGTGTAGGAGAGAGAGAGACTGCGTAGGTGTAGGAGAGAGAGACTGCGTAGGTATAGGAGAGAGAGAGACTGCGTAGGTGTAGGAGAGAGACTGCGTAGGTGTAGGAGAGAGAGACTGCGTAGGTATAGGAGAGAGAGAGAGAGACTGCGTAGGTGTAGGAGAGAGACTGCGTAGGTGTAGGAGAGAGAAACTGCGTAGGTATAGGAGAGAGAGAGACTGCGTAGGTATAGGAGAGAGAGAGAGAGACTGCGTAGGTGTAGGAGAGAGAGAGAGACTGCATAGGTGTAGGAGAGAGAGAGAGAGACTGCGTAGGTATAGGAGAGAGAGACTGCGTAGGTGTAGGAGAGAGACTGCGTAGGTGTAGGAGAGAGAGAGACTGCGTAGGTGTAGGAGAGAGAGACTGCGTAGGTGTAGGAGAGAGAGACTGCGTAGGTGTAGGAGAAAGAGAGAGAGACTGCGTAGGTGTAGGAGAGAGAGAGAGACTGCGTAGGTGTAGGAGAGAGAGAGAGACTGCGTAGGTGTAGGACAGAGAGAGACTGCGTAGGTATAGGAGAGAGACTGCGTAGGTGTAGGAGAGAGAGACTGCGTAGGTGTAGGAGAGAGATACTGCGTAGGTATAGGAGAGAGAGAGACTGCATAGGTGTAGGAGAGAGACTGCGTAGGTGTAGGAGAGAGAGACTGCGTAGGTATAGGAGAGAGAGACAGCGTAGGTGTAGGAGAGAGAGAGACTGCGTAGTAGGTGTAGGAGAGAGAGACTGCGTAGGTATAGGAGAGAGAGAGACTGCGTAGGTGTAGGAGAGAGACTGCGTAGGTGTAGGAGAGAGAGACTGCGTAGGTATAGGAGAGAGAGAGAGAGACTGCGTAGGTGTAGGAGAGAGACTGCGTAGGTGTAGGAGAGAGAAACTGCGTAGGTATAGGAGAGAGAGAGACTGCGTAGGTATAGGAGAGAGAGAGAGACTGCGTAGGTGTAGGAGAGACTGCGTAGGTGTAGGAGAGAGAGAGACTGCGTACGTGTAGGAGAGAGAGAGATACTGCGTAGGTGTAGGAGAGAGAGACTGCGTAGGTGTAGGAGAGAGAGATACTGCGTAGGTGTAGGAGAGAGAGAGACTGCGTAGGTGTAGGAGAGAGAGACTGCGTAGGTGTAGGAGAGAGAGAGAGAGACTGCGTAGGTGTAGGAGAGAGAGACTGCGTAGGTGTAGGAGAGAGAGACTGCGTAGGTGTAGGAGAGAGAGAGAGAGACTGCGTAGGTGTAGGAGAGAGAGAGACTGCGTAAGTGTAGGAGAGAGAGAGACTGCGTAGGTGTAGGAGACGCCCAAAGTTTGTAAACTATTATGATCACCAGGTTGCAAGGGGGGAGACTTTAACCAGAGGGGGGGGGGGGGGGGGGGGGGGGGGGGAGGGGGGGGGGGGGGGAGGGAGGGAAGGGAGGAAAGGGAGGGGAGGTAGGCAGGAAGAAATGGGAGGGGAGGTAGGGGGGAGAGGGATGTAAGAGGCCTATTCCTCTTAATATTTCAGGCTCGCTAACGCTCGCCAGGAAAAATCGATACCTAAATGGTACGAAAGGCCCTAATATTGATTACGAAATGGGGCGAAAGCTCTTAAAATCGACAAACTTACGTTCTGAAAACTAATGGGGTCTCGAAAACCGGGCTATCTCCCCATTAATTACCAGAGTTACAGAGGTTAGCGGTCATGATTGGTGGCCAACCCATGATAAACAGAGTGTAGTCTACCTGTGCTGTGAATGTATGCAGGTAGTAGAGTGAACGGTATGGGTGTGTGATGATGAGTCCTTGAATATACCTTAAAGCGAAACTGTCTACATGGTTGGTTGTAGTGATGGTGGAGTGAGAGAGAGAGAGAGAGAGAGAGAGAGAGAGAGAGAGAGAGAGAGAGAGAGAGAGAGAGAGAGAGAGAGAGAGAGAGAGAGAGAGAGAGAGAGAGAGAGAGAGAGAGAGAGAGAGAGAGAGGAGACGGAGAGAGAGAGAGAGAGAGAGAGAGAGAGAGAGAGAGAGAGAGAGAGAGAGAGAGAGAGAGAGAGAGAGTAGTTGACAGAGAGCGAGCTAGTGTGTGTGTGTGACAGAGATTTGATTTGATTACACTTGCTTCGGCAGTTCATATACTAAAATTGAGGGAGAGAGAGCGAGTGGGTGAGTGAGAGGGAATGAGTGAGTGAGAGTGACACAGTGTGTGTGTGTGTGTGTGTGTGTGTGTGTGTTACATTGTCGCTTGTAAATTTATGGTCTACATGTATTGGAGTTATCTTATAATGATTAATTTATGGTCTACATGTATGGGAGTTATCTTATAATTTATGGTCTACATGTACTGAAGTTATCTTATAATTTATGGTCTACATGTACTGGAGTTATCTTATAATTTATGGTCTACATGTACTGGAGTTATCTTATAATTTATGGTCTACATGTACTGGAGTTATCTTATAATTTATGGTCTACATGTACTGGAGTTATCTTATAATTTATGGTCTACATGTACTGGAGTTATCTTATAATTTATGGTCTACATGTACTGGAGTTATCTTATAATTTATGGTCTACATGTACTGGAGTTATCTTATAATTTATGGTCTACATGTACTGGAGTTATCTTATAATTTATGGTCTACATGTACTGGAGTTATCTTATAATTTATGGTCTACATGTATTGGAGTTATCTTATAATGATTAATTTTGCTGTTTATTCGGATATTAAACTGGACTGTGCACTATTAGGAGCTCTAAGACACAACATACAGATATAATGAAAGATAAAATTGTTAAAGAGTAGACACGAATTTAGCAACTTTTTTACTTGGATAGTGTGACATTGATACATTTGCGGTTTAACAGTGTGGCCGTTTAGGAGTGTGGCCGTTTAGGAGTGTGACCGTTCAGGAGTGTGACCGTTCAGGAGTGTGGCCGTTCAGGAGTGTGGCCGTTCAGGAGTGTGACCGTTCAGGAGTGTGACCGTTCAGGAGTGTGACCGTTCAGGAGTGTGACCGTTCAGGAGTGTGACCGTTCAGGAGTGTGACCGTTCAGGAGTGTGGCCGTTTAGGAGTGTGGCCGTTTAGGAGTGTGACCGTTCAGGAGTGTGGCCGTTTAGGTTGTATTATCTTTAGCATTAATTGGATATACTTATAACCTCGAGAATTTAATGATTCTCTGAAACTGACCGAATAATTGCGAATACCACTTAAGGGGGTAGTGCTTGGTTTTTGGTCTATATATTTATTTATTAATTTCGTTTTTAGTTTCCTCGCTAGACCTCCATCAAGCTTTGAAAAACAACTAGACCCCCTTTCAAGATAAATTTGTGTATTTTTCGGTAGAAAAATTTCCCGGCCGAAGGCCGGTTACTTCTAAAATGAAAGGCTGGTTAGGACAAAATCGACACTTAAAGGGCACGAAAGGTATTGATATTGACAAAGAAATGAGGCGAAAGGTCTCAATATCGCCAAACTAATGAAACGAACGTCTTAAAACCTCAAAACTAATATGTTAAACATGAGGGAGAAGGGGGTCCATAAAAGGCGAGTACTGCCCCCTTAACTATTTTTTTTTAGCGTCTCTCTTGCAACTGAATATGATATACAATTACAAAAACTTATTACACTAAATATGTTTGAAATCAGTGTATAAATAGTTATTGCACTAACAATCAGTGTATAAATAGTTATTGTACTAACAATCAGTGTATAAATAGTTATTGCACTAACAATCAGTGTATAAATGGTTATTGCACTAACAATCAGTGTATAAATAGTTATTGCACTAACAATCAGTGTATAAATGGTTATTGCACTAACAATCAGTGTATAAATAGTTATTGCACTAACAATCAGTATAAATAGTTATTGCACTAACAATCAGTGTATAAATAGTTATTGCACTAACAATCAGTGTATAAATAGTTATTGTACTAACAATCAGTGTATAAATAGTTATTGCACTAACAATCAGTGTATAAATAGTTATTGCACTAACAATCAGTGTATAAATAGTTATTGCACTAACAATCAGTGTATAAATAGTTATTGCACTAACAATCAGTGTATAAATAGTTATTGCACTAACAATCAGTGTATAAATAGTTATTGCACTAACAATCAGTGTATAAATAGTTATTGCACTAACAATCAGTGTATAAATGGTTATTGCACTAACAATCAGTGTATAAATAGTTATTGCACTTACAATCTATACAAACATTGTCTTAGAAGACAGTTAATGATCAAAGTTAATTTTTTTTCTGTTTTTTTTATAAATTATTTTTCTAGTTTCCTCCCTAGACCTCCATCAAACTTAAGAAAACATCAATTAGATCCCCCTGTAGAATAATTTGTACATTTTTCGGTATAAATGGTCCGGCCAAAGGCCGGTTCTTCCAAAATTACAGGCTCACTGTCGTTCGCCAGGAAATAAATTGACACCTAAATAGCACGAAAAGTCTTAATATTGACAAATAAATGGTGCGAAAGACTTAAAATCGACAAACTTAATCAGGCAAACATCTCTGAAAACTAATGGGGCTAAGCATGAGGGAGAAGGGGGGCCAGAAAAACGACCCAGCTCCCCTTAAGAGCCCATTATTTTCTATTGACTGTTGTGTGCTGTGTTCTACCTCTATATTACATTGTTAGCAAACGTAAATAACTATAGTCATATCGAAAGTTAATGGAAGCTTGAGATTACTGTACGTCCCAGCTGTCATTACGTTTGAATCGCTCTTATTAATGTATTAATGTCGGTCAGATGTTGAATAGGGTGGGTAAGTGTAGGAACATGTTTGTATATCTCACTCAAAAAGACAAAAAAATCATGCATAAATATTGCTGATACCAATTATTGATCAAAACATAATGGGGGCCGAGACATCACTTATTAGGCCGAGTGTACAGTCACATATAACTTATTAGGCCGAGTGTACAGTCACATATAACTTATTAGGCCGAGTGTACAGTCACATATAACTTATTAGGCCGAGTGTAAAGTCACATATAACTTATTAGGCCGAGTGTACAGTCACATATAACTTATTAGGCCGAGTGTACAGTCACATATAACTTATTAGGCCGAGTGTACAGTCACATATAACTTATTAGGCCGAGTGTACAGTCACATATAACTTATTAGGCCGAGTGTACAGTCACATATAACTTATTAGGCCGAGTGTACAGTCACATATAACTTATTAGGCCGAGTGTACAGTCACATATAACTTATTAGGCCGAGTGTACAGTCACATATAACTTATTAGGCCGAGTGTACAGTCACATATACAAATGCGTGGACCCCCCCCCCTTATGTTTTTCTGTATGCAATTATAACTAAGTGGATATATTATAACTAAGTGGATATATTATAACTAAGTGGATATATTATAACTAAGTGGATATATTATAACTAAGTGGATATATTTTAACTAAGTGGATATATTATAACTAAGTGGATATATTATAACTAAGTGGATATATTTTAACTAAGTGGATATATTTTAACTAAGTGGATATATTATAACTAAGTGGATATATTATAACTAAGTGGATATATTATAACTAAGTGGATATATTATAACTAAGTGGATATATTATAACTAAGTGGATATATTATAACTAAGTGGATATATTTTAACTAAGTGGATATATTATAACTAAGTGGATATATTATAACTAAGTGGATATATTATAACTAAGTGGATATATTATAACTAAGTGGATATATTATAACTAAGTGGATATATTATAACTAAGTGGATATATTATAACTAAGTGGATATATTTGAACTAAGTGGATATATTTGAACTAAGTGGATATATTATAACTAAGTGGATATATTTTAACTAAGTGGATATATTATAACTAAGTGGATATATTTTAACTAAGTGGATATATTATAACTAAGTGGATATATTATAACTAAGTGGATATATTATAACTAAGTGGATATATTTTAACTAAGTGGATATATTATAACTAAGTGGATATATTATAACTAAGTGGATATATTTTAACTAAGTGGATATATTATAACTAAGTGGATATATTATAACTAAGTGGATATATTTTAACTAAGTGGATATATTATAACTAAGTGGATATATTTTAACTAAGTGGATATATTATAACTAAGTGGATATATTATAACTAAGTGGATATATTTTAACTAAGTGGATATATTTTAACTAAGTGGATATATTATAACTAAGTGGATATATTATAACTAAGTGGATATATTTTAACTAAGTGGATATATTATAACTAAGTGGATATATTTTAACTAAGTGGATATTATAACTAAGTGGATATATTATAACTAAGTGGATATATTTTAACTAAGTGGATATATTATAACTAAGTGGATATATTTTAACTAAGTGGATATATTATAACTAAGTGGATATATTTTAACTAAGTGGATATATTTGAACTAAGTGGATATATTTGAACTAAGTGGATATATTATAACTAAGTGGATATATTTGAACTAAGTGGATATATTTTAACTAAGTGGATATATTTGAACTAAGTGGATATATTTTAACTAAGTGGATATATTATAACTAAGTGGATATATTTTAACTAAGTGGATATATTTTAACTAAGTGGATATATTTTAACTAAGTGGATATATTATAACTAAGTGGATATATTTGAACTAAGTGGATATATTATAACTAAGTGGATATATTTTAACTAAGTGGATATATTATAACAAAGGGGAGATATTTAACTAAGTGGATATTTTAACTAAGTGGATATATTATAACTAAGTGGATATATTTTAACTAAGTGGATATATTATAACTAAGTGGATATATTTTAACTAAGTGGATATATTATAACTAAGTGGATATATTATAACTAAGTGGATATATTTTAACTAAGTGGATATATTATAACTAAGTGGATATATTTTAACTAAGTGGATATATTTTAACTAAGTGGATATATTATAACTAAGTGGATATATTATAACTAAGTGGATATATTATAACTAAGTGGATATATTATAACTAAGTGGATATATTATAACTAAGTGGATATATTTGAACTAAGTGGATATATTTGAACTAAGTGGATATATTTGAACTAAGTGGATATATTTTAACTAAGTGGATATATTTTAACTAAGTGGATATATTATAACTAAGTGGATATATTTTAACTAAGTGGATATATTTTAACTAAGTGGATATATTTTAACTAAGTGGATATATTATAACTAAGTGGATATATTTTAACTAAGTGGATATATTATAACTAAGTGGATATATTTGAACTAAGTGGATATATTATAACTAAGTGGATATATTATAACTAAGTGGATATATTTTAACTAAGTGGATATATTTTAACTAAGTGGATATATTATAACTAAGTGGATATATTATAACTAAGTGGATATATTTTAACTAAGTGGATATATTTTAACTAAGTGGATATATTTTAACTAAGTGGATATATTATAACTAAGTGGATATATTATAACTAAGTGGATATATTTTAACTAAGTGGATATATTTTAACTAAGTGGATATATTATAACTAAGTGGATATATTTTAACTAAGTGGATATATTATAACTAAGTGGATATATTTTAACTAAGTGGATATATTTTAACTAAGTGGATATATTAAACTAAGTGGATATATTATAACTAAGTGGATATTTTAACTAAGTGGATATATTATAACTAAGTGGATATATTTTAACTAAGTGGATATATTTTAACTAAGTGGTTATATTTTCGTGTAGAACTTGCTTTTCAATAAATAATATATACTGTATATATATAGTTTTGTAGTTGATGTATAGAAAATGCTATCCATAAATTCGTGTCCAGAGATATATACTTTCATAATTAGAAATAGGTGAGGTCCACGAATTTGTAGGAGTGACTGTACTATATATATTGGCAATTGACCACTTGCGAGTTTCAGGCTATAATAAGGAAGTTGGAGCTGTCGACAACGATAGTAAACAGATATACAATAATAATGTAGGTTTCTGATGGCTAAGGAGTATGTTGCATTGGATTTTATTTATTTATCATTGAACTACAACCGTATTTTAGCTGGTCATTCTGCTAAATATCGATGTCTACAACTCCAACTTCCTTATAGAACGAAAATCGCAAGTGGTCAATTGGGTTGCTGGTGGTCTGTGCTTGTTAAGGGGAGATTTCCACTTGAGGGATTTTTTTCTTTACCCCTTTCTCCCTCATGTTTAGCCCCATTGCTTTTGAGATTTTAAGACGTTCGCCCCATTTGTTTGGCGATTTTAAGAACGTTCACCCCATTTATGTCACTTTTAAGACCTGTCGTCCCATTTAGGTGTCAATTTTTTCCTGGCGAGCGATAGCGAGCCTGTAATTTAAGAGGAACCGGCCTTCAGTCGGGACATTTTTCTACCGAAAAATGTGCAAATTTATCTTGAAAGGGGGTCTAGGGGGTGTAATTTTAAACTTGATGGAAGTCTAGGAAACACACTAAAAACCTCCCCTTAATGTAAAGGAAAATGCCTCGAGTATCTGGCTATTATTATTTCAGGCTTCTAATAATACTCGCTTAAGGGGAGCAGGGTCGTTTGTCTGAACCCCTTCTTCCTCATGTTTAGCCCCATTAGTTTTCATTGTTGACTACGTTAGGCCCGTTAGTTTGGCGATGCTATGAGCTTTCGTTCCATTCTGTTGTCCATTTTAAGACCTATCGTGCCATTTAGGCGTCGATTTTTTCCTGACGAGCGATAGCGAGCCTGTAAATTAAGAGAAAGTGGCCTTCTGGCAGGACATTTGTCTATCAAAAAATTTACAAATGTATATTGAAGCAGGGTCTTGGGGGGGGGGGGGGGGGGGGGGGCGGGGGGTTAAGTTTGATGAAGGTCTAGAGAGGAAACGAATATAACTCAATATTCTATTGGGCTATCACCAGACGATTTTACGAAGCCCGGGTCAAAGCTTCACTTAAATCTCTGGCGTTTACACATACACTTTTTACCGGGGACCAGCATAAAGAATTTCACGTGGGGGAAAAAATGTGGTGGAGAGTCCCGAGAGGGTATGTGTCTTACTGGGGGAGAGATTTATTGGGGGGGGGGGGATGACAAGACGAGTGGGAGGGGGGGGGGGGGGACGAGATGGTTGGAGGGGGGAGGGGGGTGGAAGATGGATGGAGGGGGAGAGGGAGGAAGAGGAAGCGAGAGTGTATAGGCAGAGGGAGGGGGGTGGAGGCGGTATAAGACCAGAGGGGGGGGGGGGGGGGGGAAGGAGGGGGTAAAGGCTAGGTAGGGTAGGTGGGGGGAAGAAGAAACGGAGGAGGGGGAGGGGGAGATTTTTTGTCTTTACAGCAAGCTAAATTTGTACATTTTTCGATAGAAAATGTTTCCGGCGAAGCCTGATTCTCCATACAATGCTGGCTGGCTACCGCTCGCCAGGAAGAAATAGACACCTGGATGGGGTCTACACTTCTTAAAACAGTTGGCTGAATGGGGCCGAATGGATACAAGCCAGAGAAAGAGGGAAAAGGAGAGAAATAGAAAAAAAAGCAGGTGACCCCCGTTAAAAGTATCGATGTCTACAACTCCAACTTCCTTATAGCTCGCAAGGGGTCAATGGCGAATAAGGATGGTCAGACTTGTGCATTGGTGCTAATATGTCATGTCTCAGCTGTCATTACGTATGGCTCACTCTGGACTGTAATAATGTCTGTCAGATGTTGAATAAAGTGGGTAAGTATAGGAACTTCTTTTTATATCTCACTCTAAACGAATAAATCAAGTTTTAGATATTCCTGATACAAATAATTATTGATAAAAATATACTTGGTGCCGAGACATCACTTAGGCCACGTGAATCTCCCTTACTTATAATTATTAAATTATATACAGTGTGTGTATATATATATATATATATTTATGAATATAGTTTTTCGTACATCAATTACAAAACTATAACATACTATTTATTGAAAAACAAGTTCCATCCAAAAAGCAATTCAGCTAGTTATATATGCATAAAGAAAAACATAGGGTGTCCATGAAATATTTTAAGTGCCTGCACTGTACAGCTGTTTAAAGCACCTTGCTAATAAGATTATAATTATGCTCATACATATTTCAGTCTGATTAAATTAAGCCTAATAAAAGCAATATAGATAGTAATTCCTTATAGTATAAACATTATGATAGTTAATGGGATTTCCTTCAACATTTTGGTTGAAGATTTCGAAAATATCAGATTTGTTTCTAAATCTATTTTTTATTAATTTCACCAACACCAAACACCTCCAATGAAATTAATGAAAGCATATACTGTATGTGATCCAAATACCAAATATCTAAAGCACACACACACACACACACACACACACACACACACACACACACACACACACACACACACACACACACACACACCTACAGACACACACACACCTACAGACACACACACACCTACTGTACACACACACTCAACATCCCCTCAACACATGCAACACTCACTCTCTCTCTCTCTCTCTCTCTCTCTCTCTCTCTCTCTCTCTCTCTCTCTCTCTCTCTCTCTCTCTCGTGTTGCTTCATCTGTGGCAGCAGCTTTGAGGGTTGTGGTTGAACTAATTGAATAAGTCGTAAGAAGCTTACATATTTGACAAAACGGTATTGTGGCATACTTCTGAATATATATATATATATATATATATATATATATATATATATATATATATATATATTATATATACTGAAATATATCGTGTAACAATCAATACGCATAATCAGCTAGTAATAATATTTTTGACCACTTGCGAGTTACAGGCTACTAGGAAGTTGGAGCCGTAAACATGGATATTATTCGGAAAAGCAATAACAATGTAGGTTTTCTGATAAAATAGAAAGTATAATGCATTTGGTTGTATGTGTTCTGCTTAATATCGATGTCTACGGCTCCAACTTCCTCGTAGAACGAAACTGGCAGGTATTCCGATTGATTACCTTACCTCACACCTGGGCCGAACGGTAAATTACCCTTTCTTAATGATAGCCACAATAAATTGTCACAACGCGTCATGATCCTCAGATTACCTTACCTCACACCTGGGCCGAACGGTAAATTACCCTTTCTTAATGATAGCCACAATAAATTGTCACAACGCGTCATGATCCTCAAGGTATTAAGGGTAGACAGACAGGGGTTTTTTCTGGACCCCCTTCTCCCTAATGTTTAGCCACACTAGTTTTGAGATTTTAAGACGTTGGTTCCTTTAGTTTGTGGATTTTATGACCTTTCACCCCATTTTTCTTTCAATATTAGGACCCTTCGTGCCATTTAGGTGTCGATTTTTTTCCTGGCGAGGGATAGCGAGCCTGTAATTTTAGGAGGAATCGGCCTTTGGCCGGGAAATTTTTCTACCGAAAAATGTACAAATCTATCTTTAAGGGGGGTCTAGGGGGTGTTTTTCTAGGCTTGATGGAGGTCTAGGAAGGAAACTAACAACATATATGAATACAGGAATTAATAGACCAAGCAAACGGCCACTTAATTCCTTCAGTGTGATAAACGTGTTTTCTTCTTGTAATCTGGCTAGCATTAAGCGATTTGATTGTTTATACCGGATATGAGATAGCCAAAGAGTTAAGGGAGATATAATATATATCCACGAAATCGTATACTGTATTTTATATACCGGTATATATATATATATACGATTTTATTCATTTGATTACTAGATAGTCATCCTAAGCTACATACAATTATCCAATGAGTACCCATAATATAGACAGTGCAGTGTTGTGTTTTCATTGCACATAATTCCACAGTGTATTGAAAGGGTTAACACTATAGCCCTCAACCCGCAGCTGTTCTAATTCACCACTTGCGAGTTTCAGGCTGTAATGAAGTTGGAGCTGTAAACGTCGCCATAAAAGAGAAATGCAAGAATAATATAGATTTCTGATGGATAAAACGTTTGTTGAGGGAACTGCCTTGTGTGGACCAATCGGCTTTCTGCAGACTCCCATTTTCTTATGTTCTTTTCATGTCCTTATGTATCTATAAATGTACTAAAACCGTCCTTTACCTGATAATTCAGTTAAATATCAATGTCTGCAGCTCCAACTTCCTTATAGCCGTAAACTCGCAGCTGTTTCAATTGATTACTTTATTTCACACCTGAGCCGATAGGTAAATTACCCTTTCCCAACCTACGCTTGTTACCTTTTAATTAAGGGGGGTAGCGTTTTATATATATATATATATATATATATATATAATATTTATTTATTATTATTTTCATTCCTAGACCCCCATCAAGCTTACATAAACATTTCCAAGATCCCCTTTCGAGATATATTTGCACATTTTTCGGTAGAAAAATATCATGGCTTAAGGCCGGTTCCTCCAAAATTAAAAGTTCGATATCGCTCACCAGGAAAAAATCGACACCTAAATGGCAGGAACAGGTCTTAATATTAATAAAGATACGCTTAGCCCCATTAGTGTTGTCATTTTAAGAAATTCGTGCCATTAATTTGGCGATTTTAAGACATTTCACCCCATTGTGTTGTCAATAGTAGGACCTTTTGTGCCAGTTAGGTGTCGATTTTTTTTCCTGGCGAGCGATAGAGCCTCAAATTTCAGGTGGAAATCTAAAAATGTACTGGTATATTTCGAAGGGGGGTCTAGGGTTTTTTTTTTTTTTTTTTTTTAGCTTGATGCAACTCTAGCGAGGAAACTTAAAATAACTAAATACATGTATGCATGAATGAATAGACCAAAAAAACAAACCCTGGCCCCTTAAGATGGCAGTGTGTATAATTATGAACACATGTGAACAAACTCGACTAGGCCCAAGTTGGCATCCATTAAACAATCTTCATAAAGTCTCCATGATTTAAAATGGTTAACCCTTTCAAGATACGATGCTGCATTGTTTTAACTGTTCGACAATGTTATTCAGATTAAGAAGGGTGTGGAGAAGTCAGAAAGTTAATTGAGATAGTCTGTATCCTTTTAATTCCCACACATCCTTTCTAAGCTGTATATAATCGTCTAATGATAGCCAGAATAGAGTATCAAAGGGTGTCATAATTTGTGTTTTGTGTTGCACTCTAATAATGTCCCTTGAAATAATGCCCCTTGAATGGATCGGAAGGTCTGTAGATATGCTAATTAATTCCTGGAAATACCTTGCATATGTGTGTGTGTGTCTGGGTGTGTGGGTGTGTGGAAGAGTGAGAGTGGAAGAAAAATTGACTGTGTGTGTGTGTGTTTAATTGAGTGAGAGTGGAAGAGAGTGACTGTGAGATTGTGTGTGTGTGTGAGAGAGAGAACTAGAGAGTGTGTGTGTGTGTGTGTGTGTGTGTGTGTGTGTGTGTTAATGTGTGCATGAGTGTTTGGGTGTATGTAAGCTTCTAAATATCTAATCTACTACCATTAGTCTCGTTGATACGTTATATATACATCCTCTCTCACTCACTCACTCACTCACTCACTCACACTCTCACTCACTCACTCACTCACTCACACATGTGTCTATGAAGCTTGAAGTGTAATTATGGTCCATTAAACTCCTTGATAATGTCTGATCATTAAGTGGGGTCACCGTTTTTTTGTTTTTTTATCTTTCTCTCCTTTTCTCTGTTTCCCTGGCTTGTATCCATTCGGCCCCATTCAGCCAACTGTTTTAAGACGTTTATCCCCATCCAGTTGTCGATTTTTTCCTGGCGAGCGATAGCGAGCTAGCATTGTATGGAAAAATCCGGCTTCACCGGAGAAATTTTTCTATCGAAAAATTTACAAATTTGGCTTGCTGTTAAAACAAAAATATATAAATGCTGGCTCGCTACCGCTCGCCAGTAAAATATTGACACCTGAATGGGGGTAAACGTCTTAAAACAGTAGGCTGAATGGGGCCGATTGGATACAAGCCAAAGAGAGGGAGAGAAAGAGAAAATAAGCGAGGTGGGCTCCTTTAACCCGTCTAGTTTACGACGACGCATATCTTCCTTTATTTCTGGCTATCGGTAGACGATTTTAGTCAATTTGGGAAAGAATTGTGTGAAACAGAGGGGTAACTGATAGAATGTTAGACATATATATATATTTCTGAATCAGTGTTTTCCTCATTCAATACTGACACTCTTAAGTTTATGATATATATACAGTAGTTATGTACCAGTAACTTGTGCAGACAGCTGTACGGGAAGACTTAACACAAAACACATGGAGGTATAAGGTGAAATAGGGGAGTGTAGTAACTTGATTGGGAGGGTGCGTCAATTTGGTCCCCCCCCCCCCTTTTCTCTCTCTCTCTCTCTCTCTCTCTCTCTCTCTCTCTCCCTCTCCTCTCTCTCCTCTCTCTCTCTCTCTCTCTCTCTCTCTCTCTCTCTCTCTCTCTCTCTCTCTCTCTCTCTCTCTTTCTCTCTCTCTCTCGTCTTGTTGTTATCCCTTACTATCCCTTTCTTCCACGTCCATGCTTTGGTAGAATTACATCTTGACCACTTCGCTGTGACCGCATGATCTGTGTAGTGTCTGTGCATCTAAGTATATGTGTTTTAACCCCTTTCTGTACCGGTGACGTCTCTTTAATTTTAATTTTTCTACTATTAGACGATTTTTATACAGTTTGAAAGTACCTCCAGCAACTAACAGATTGCCAAGTATCTCAGTTAACCCTTTTTGCTGCCATAGATATTTCTTAAGCTTCACAAAATCGTATATAGTTAGAATCAATTTCAAAAGACGTCGCCGGTACTGGAGAGGTTAATCTCTCTCTCTCTCTCTCTCTCTCCTCTCTCTCTCTCTCGCTCTCGCTCTCGCTCTCTCTCTCTCTCTCTCTCGCTCGCTCTCGCTCTCTCTCTCTCTCGCTCTCTCTCTCTCTCCCTCTCTCTCTCTCTCTCTCTCTCTCTCTCTCTCTCTCTCTCTCTCCACGCACCCCTGCACCACTGACAACTTAGGGCGGGGAGAGGAGAGGGGGCGAGTGATCCCCTCTCTCTCTCCCTCGCTCTCTCTCTCTCGCTCGCTCGCTCTCGTCAGTGCCTCAGCAGCTTCTGTGAGGGCAGGAACACCATCACAGAGCGCCAACACCGCTATCACCACCTTTATACACACGCCAATAGCGCGCCGCTAAGCACCAGTACGACGTGAACGCTTCCTAACGATCATTTTTTGGAGGGGAGGTGGAAAGTGAACGCCTCGAACGATCATTTTGGAGGTGGTACTTTGGCTAGCGTTCTCTCCTCCTCCACCATCACCACCGCTATAAGCACCATTAACACCAATAAGAGCGGAGGGTAATTCTGGTGCTCGTGAATTTATGGAGGTGACTTTGCCGCGCCTTTAACTTCATCCTACACGCCATTATCTGAGCGCTAGTTGGCCCTATTGTGGTGCCGGGTGCCATTATCAACAGTGGCACCTTTAACATTTTTAGCGCCTTTATAGTAGCATCTACAGTATTGCCTTCAAATACCCGTCTCTCTCCTAATTTGCTACTTTATAGAGGTGCCTCGCTTCGGCTTTACTCCACCAGCACCACTATGCACCATCACCACCATTAGGAACGTATTGCCACGCTAGTAAGCCCTCCAGTTGGCACCATAATAGGACTATCACCTTTATTTACCTAGTGCCGAAGTTTCATTATCCTCTGCTACTTTATTGTGGTGTTGAGGCTGCTCCATCATATCTTCTCCACCACTAACACCACAACAACGACATCACCTCAAAATCTTCCCTCTTGTTAACAGCTCGTGGACGGGAATCTATACCGGTACCCCCAACGATAGTCTCAGCTCGACATGTATCACCTTTCAAAGCTCTAATTTAGCACTGAATCTACCACCATCTTCTATAACTTATCTCACCATCTTCTCACTATCACCGCTGAAGAATAAGTAACTTTCACCAATACCTTAATACAACAAATATCGCCTATCCATCGCGAAGAACAACAAGCTTTTATTTATCTTAACACCAAACGTATCACCTATCACCCTGCCTTAATACCTCTCTTACCACCGTTGGTGTTCAACATCTATCACAAACGGAAGGTGCAAGTGGTGATAATAGCCACCCCGAAGACCTGGTGAAAAGCTGGTGTAAATCTGGTGACGAAATACCGGTGAACAAATCTGGTGTAAATCTGGTGTAAATCTGGTGAAAATCGTCTCCCAGTAGCATCCACTCAGCCGCCCTTACCCAGCTCTCAGAAGTGCCTCAAACTGCAGCGAAATTGGATGTGGCTTTTGCTGTGATTAAAGAGGTGCTCGTATTTTAGGAAAGCCAATCGTAAAGACTAAGTTGAAACATAAAATTACAATAGTGTAAGATACAGAGACAAGATTGAAAAATTACCTTAATATAAAAGTTGCCAATTGCTCGAATGATACAGATTAACTTGAACTAAAAGCTAAAAAAAAGTCCTTGCATATAAATCGATGTATATAATCTGAAACATAAACATTAAAATAAACTACCGTAAACTAAATTAATTGCTTATTTGCAACTCGAATTAAAGATACCAACATTGGACAACGAAAACTCAATCCAGTGCTATAAGTATCGAGCTTACAAAACGACTTGAAATATAGATACTACCTTGAAACTATTGAAATGTAAGTGTTTCGAGTACAGAGATACATGTAGCACCCTTTCTTTCAAGTATTGCATTGTGGCCAAAAATATATGCTCAAGAAAACTATAGGAATAACAACAGAAAACAAAGTTCTGTGATAGAATACGTAGCTTATACATAACAAATAATAGTTCCCCTTAGATTCTGTGGACTGTATTGTTAAAGAAAACGTTAGATTGTGTGGATTGTAGAGCTAAAGAAAACATTGAATTGCCTCGATTGTAACGTTACATATAAGCGTTGAATAGAAACGTTAAAGAAAACTTTGGATTTTATCGATTGTAACGTTAACTAAGACGTTGGATTGGAACGAAAAGATAGGGCATTGTGATCATTAAACTTAAAGAAACAAATCAGATTATAATTATTGATCTGAACGTCAAAATAAAGCATATCTAACCTTGTGATATTTTTTGTTTTCATCACAGAAAAAAAAGCATCATCGAAATTGCATCACCTAACGAATCCCATAGCCAATAGTACTAGATAAGTTATTTGACTAGAGGAATTACTAGTACACCTATTTCCCTAGACCAATTACAAGAAACGTTTATTTTAAAGATAAATAGCCTGAGAGCTCGCACATAACATTTCGGATCCAGATTTTTTTTATGACGAGAAGAATTACTAGACCAATCACTTTCCTAGACCAATTACTAGAACAATAATTATACGTGAAAGATAAGTAGGCACTGAGCTCCCAACATCAAATTTGGGATCCAATGAATACCGAATAAGGGGCTTGGGGTCGTTTTCATAAAGAAGGCAAAAGTTTCTCAAGACACTGCCAAAATATTTCTTCTCGCGAGGACTGTGGGTGTCGCGTGAAACTGGGTCAGGCAGTACTAAGAGGGTCCTACTCCGAGGGTCCTTCGTGGCCGTGGTTCGATCCCTAGCCGGAGATCATTGTGACCAGTTGGAGGGACGTCCCGAAGGCTGTTAATGGTCACATCGAAGAAGGGGGCACACGTACCTATAAATTCGATTGACGTGATTGTAAGTGTTTTCTGGCTGACTTCAGACGATTTTTGTTCTGATCAGGAAGGTGTTTTTTTAGTCAAGAGGGTTAAAACTTGCCAGAACTTACCTTACCTTCAATAACTCTTAAAGTTGACAAAGTTGATATACGAAACAATTTTCAGCCCAATGGTAGATACACCCTTTAAGTACACTTACATGGTACACTTATCGTATTCTGGTAATCAGTAGACGATTTTGTAAGGACCAGAAAAGGGGGTCTGGTAACCGAATGGTTAAAGTGTGTCAGTGTGTTGCTTGAGGTGACCTAAGGGAGAGAGAACCAGGTGGGTGTGAGGTCAGGTGACGGGGGCGTATCCAACCGTGAGGTCAGGTGGAGGGGGCGTGTCCCAGTGCCAGGCAAAGGGTTCTGATTGGCCGAGGGGTGCGGGAGGGCGGGGCTAAAGTGTTGCCAGCAACCAGTAGCAACCGGGAGAGGCTGGGAGTTGGACGGTTACCGCAGTGAGATCAATGAGAACACCAAGACTAGGCCCATCACACACACCCCAGGTCCCCCACCAACACTAGGGCTCCCACCCCCCATCACTACCTCTTCCAACATCCAGTGGGCATCTCGGCTTCGAAGGTGATAGGTGTAGGTGGCTCCCAACCCCTAAAAACTAAGGCCCCATAAGCAGATCTAGGGCCCCTATCACCCCTACCACCTCTACCATCATCACAAGGCCCCCCACATCCAGGGCCCATCTATATCCAGGGCCCCATCACCCTTACCACAACAAGGGCCCCTCCCCATCACTCCCAGTGGGCTTCTGGTCTTCGAAGGGGTTTGGTATACCGGTAGTAGATAAAGGTGCCTCCCCACAAACTACTACTACTATCGCCACTACTACTACTCGCTACCACCATTACTACTCTGCCAACGATCCCCCATAGCCTTATATAACTCCCCCGATGAATCTTGGGCCTTATAAGTGTTTGTGAACCCCCTCTAGCAGTTAATTAGAACACGAGTAAAATACAGTTCTAATGTGTAAACCTCTAGACGATAATCTAGAACACCGATACGAATTTTAGTTTGTGAATCTCTAGACGACATTTAGAACACGGATACGAGTTTCGTTTGCGACTCGCTAGCATACAGTTGTGTTCTGTGACCTTCTAGTAAGTTAACTGAACACGAATACGGTTCTGTTGTGTTAAATAGAACACTGTCACCTAGCAAGCGGTCCTGTATTGTGACCTTTAGCCTCCAGTTCTATTTTGTGACCCCCATCAGTTGAATAGAACACGAATATAGTTATAATTTGTGATTCCGATTCTTATTGTGATCCCGTAGCCGAACGCAATACAGTTTCACACCCTAATTTTGATTTTTGAGTGTGTTGAGCTCGTGAATTTAGCCTGTTATTGTAGTGCGTGTGTGTCACTTTGAAAAACCTCTCGCCATTCGCAACTTCCAATCCACGTAACCTGTCCTGTGACATATAGTCCTCAGTTACGTGTTCTAATAATTTCTACACACCTCCTACGCGAGATCCAATCCACGGAAACCTGCCCGGCCAAGACTAATCCTCAGTTAGTGTCTTCCCATCATCTTCTGGATCTACGTCTTTTTTAATCCACAGTGCTTTCGAACTATTTACGGGAAAAGGTGATGATCAAGGAAATATATGGTGCTTGCTTTTGTCGAGTAGTTTAATAGTAATAATACTAGAATACTAGAAGTGTTATGTTATGCAAGGCGGTCTTGGCTTTCTGGTAAACGATTGAACCCTATCTAAAATAAACCCTTATAGATAATAAACCATTTTTAGCTTGATCCTTTTACCTTAGCTTTGAACCTCTTCTATATCCCAAACCAAAAACAATACCCAATCCAAAGTGAGATATCCAAATCCATTAAAGTAAATAGGATAACAATACAGATCTAAATTGGATTAAAGCATCAAATTGGCCACAATACTAAAGCTACCAAAATATATAGTTTGCAAAATAGAAACCCCAATTTTATTCCAATCTCGAAAGATAAGATCATAAACAAAACACAAAAATAGAAATCCCAATTTGATTTAAAGACCAGAGGTGATAGCACATACCAAAAATAGAAACCCCAATTTGATTTAAAACTGGAGAGGTGATAAACACATCAACATATCACAACCACAGAAATCTCCATTGGTTTTTCAAAAGCTCGAATTGGCCACACATCCCAAATGGCTTTCCCCACTAAGAGAGCAGAGCATCCCATCTCTGAGATCCTTAGATGATGTGCTTATTCTGGGATAAAAAGACATTCTTCAGTTAGCGCCGAGGTCCAGTTCGCTGAGCATCCGACACTGTTATTGACGATCAAACTACCTAAAAGAAATTAATGATAGCCTGTGAAAAGAGCTGTTAAAGTATAGATCAAGTGTGTGAAAGGTGAAGTTTGTCTGTGTTAATTCGTAAACTTACAAGAGAAATTGGCCCGACTAACATAAAATTCGGAGGCACACAAATAAAGCCTTGAAAGTATTTGAGTCAGTGTTTGAAAGTTGAAATAATCCAATGCGTCATTGAGATAATAAATATCATTAATAATAAAACCTACGCAAGAGCTTCAGTGATTAAACTAGCGAAGAAAGAAGCAATACAAGCCTTTAAGAATAGCAAATGGTGTGTGAAAGGTGCGATTGACTAGAAAGGTGGTCAAAATAGCGAATTACAAGCCCGCAAATATATATTAGTCAGGAGAAGCGAATCAGACCTTTAACAATCGCAAGAAGTGCATGAGAGTTGAAATTTGCAAATGGAATAGCATAAACCATTTGAAATTTACCAGTACAAAATCTAATTAAACTGTCAAGAGCTTTGGTGGTCAGCCTAACCGTAAGAAAAGAACATTATATAAATTATCGTGTGTGTGGAAATTCGCGAGTACAATATCACAACCCATTGGAATTTAACCGCAGAAAATTATAAACCCATTGAAATTTGCTAAAACATAAACCTGCAATAAAGGTAGTGAGACTAGCCCTTATGAAAACGAATCTATACATTAAATTGTGTGAACAGGTGAAATCATAAACAAAATTAACAAAATTAACAAGTGCAAATCGCAACCCATCTTGAAATTTGCAACCTGTCTTGAAATTGTCCGTGCGAAATAAGATCAAACCGGCAAAATGTTGGACATATTCCGCGGACTCAAGAACTTCATCAAGGTTTCACATGTCCACATTGACTCAAGCGTCTTTCGCTTACATTACTCCATAACGGTTATGATATTGCTGGCCTTCAGTCTGATCGTCACCACACGACAATACGTAGGCAACCCCATTGACTGTATCCACGCCAAAGAAATCCCCGAAGATGTTATCAATACGTACTGCTGGATCCACTCGACCTACACAATACCCTCGGCGTTTAATAAGCGGCTCGGGATTGACGTAGCGCACCCTGGGATAGAAAAGTCTACCGCTGAAGAGGAGAAGAGATATGTCAAGTATTACCAGTGGGTCTGCTTCTGCCTATTCTTCCAGGTAATTGATTTAATAGTTTTATTAGTATTATACATTGTATTTAATAGTTTTATTAGTATTATACATTGTATTTAATAGTTTTATTAGTATTATACATTGTATTTAATAGTTTTATTAGTATTATACATTGTATTTAATAGTTTTATTAGTATTATACATTGTATTTAATAGTTTTATTAGTATTATACATTGTATTTAATAGTTTTATTAGTATTATACATTGTATTTAATAGTTTTATTAGTATTATACATTGTATTTAATAGTTTTATTAGTATTATACATTGTATTTAATAGTTTTATTAGTATTATACATTGTATTTATAATTCATATTCGTTTTTAGGAGGGATGGGCGTATTTACATGTTCATTTGTGTAGTTTTATTAGTATTACATTTTACTCATAATATATATTTATATTCATATTTATGTATCTTGATTATCTCTTTAGTTTCCTCCCTAGACCTTCATCAAGCTTAGAAAAACGACCCCTAGATTCAAGTAAATTTGTAAGTTTTTCGGTAGAAAAATTTCACGGCCTAAGGCCGGTTCCTCTTATAATGTCAGGCTCGCTATCACTCGCCAGGAAAAACAGACACCTAAATGCTACGAAGGGTCTTAAAATTGACAACGAAGTGGGGCGAAAGGTCTCAAAATCGCCAAACTATTGGACCGAACGTCTAAAAGTCTCAACACTAATGGAGCTAAACATGAGGAAGAAGAGGGTCCAGAAAACTACCCATCTCCCCTTAACCACAATCTCCAGGTCTACTTTTGTCCAAACTTTCCATTTATTGTATTCTGGCTATGATTAGACGGTTTTATTTAGCTTAGGAAGGACATGAAACCATTAAAAGGCTTCAAGTATTGCGAGACACCTAGTTTTTAACTACCACAGATCCTTCCTTAGCTATTATATAAGCCTCTAAATATTCTTGAATAATATAACAAAAAGTCATGCTCGGTAATGAAGAGGTTAACCCTTTGAGGATTAATGACGCGTTATGAAACTGTGTTCAGGCTGTCACTAAAGGAATGTATACAGCTTCGGAAGGATCTGTGGGAATGACGAGGGTATAATTATATATCCCCTCTGTGATTTCCTATGCTGAATAAAATCGTCTCCTGATAGCCAGACAGCAAAACAAATGGGTCATCATATCTTGAAAGGGTTAATAATTCTTCGTGGTTACTTTTGTCTAACTTTCCATGTAATTTATTAAGGGGGTTACCTGCTGTTTCCATGTAATTTATTAAGGGGGGTTACCTGCTGTTTCCATGTAATTTATTAAGGGGGGTTACCTGCTGTTTCCATGTAATTTATTAAGGGGGATTATCTGCTGTGTCCATGTAATTTATTAAGGGGGTTACCTGCTGTTTCCATGTAATTTATTAAGGGGGGTTACCTGCTGTTTCCATGTAATTTATTAAGGGGGTTACCTGCTGTTTCCATGTAATTTATTAAGGGGGGTTACCTGCTGTTTCCATGTAATTTATTAAGGGGGGTTACCTGCTGTTTTTCTCATTTTCTCCTTTATCTCTTTCTCTCCTTTTTGTTTTTCTCTCTCTCTCTCCTTTTCTCTCTTTCTCTGGCTTGTATCCATTCGGCTCCATTCAGCCAACTATTTTAAGACTTTTATCCCCATCCAGGTGTCGATTTCTTCCTGGCGAGCGATAGCGAGCCATCATTGTATGGAGAAATGCGGCTTTGCCGGAGATTTTTTTTTTTATGGAAAAATTTACAAATTTAGCTTGCTGTAAAACAAATATATATATATGTATATGCTGGCTCGCTACCGCTCGCCAGGAAAATATTGACACCTGGATAGAGGGGTAAACGTCTTAAAACAATAGGCTGAATGGGGCCGAATGGATACAAGCCAAAGAGAGAGGGAGAGAGAAAACAAAGCTTAATTATTTTGCCTCTACTTCTAGGTGATGTGAATTTTGTTTATGTTTTATTCATGTAATTCATTTGACTCATATTGTGCTTTTGACTCTTAGGCCTATTTCAGGTAAATTTATAATGCTTTGGTGTTTGCATTATGCATTCATATTATGTATTCCTATTCTATTCTGGTTCTGTCTTGAGTCGGCCACCCCCCCCCCCCCCCCCAATTTTTTTTAGAAAGAAAACAAAAGGAAAAGAGGGAAAACAATAGGAAAAGTGGGGATTGGGCCTGATTATATACAATAGAATAAATATAATTATGTACTGTATTCTTCCGTCTAGATATTTATTCATTCTTCTTACCATTTTACTAAATAATGTGAGATTTGTGTTGTTATCAACTCTGCGTAAGCAGAGTTTGGTATCCCCCCCCCCCCCCCAGTATAGTGGGTACCACCGGAAACAAACAAAATCTGTCGCCGTCGTCGTCCGTCTGTCCCGAAACTCCTAGACCGTTGGAGGGATTTTCACCAAATTTCACACGAACATTTGTTGGGTGAATTCGAACGTCAGACAAAAAAGATTGTTTGAATTCGTGCAATAGTTATGATTTTAGATCCAATATATGGTTTTACCCCCCTCCCCCCTGGGCCGCCCTCCAGAACCCCCCCCCCCCCTGCAATGATGGCGGTTTTTTTTTCTATGTGATTGAGGGAGGCAAAAGGCAGAACTGCCTATAACGAGTGCCTCCCCCATATTTGAAAGAGTGACAGGGCCAAAATCAAGGGACGTTCGAGCCAAAATGCCTGGACACACGGAGTTTGAAGCAATTTAAGTCATAGGAAGAGGGAAAGACTGATTCTGGGAGAGAGTTCCAGAGTTCAGCTGTTGAGTAGAAGAAAGTTTGTGAGTAACGATTCACGCTTGGTTTGGAGAGTTGCACAGAGTAGGGGTGGGATTGAGTTGCAAGACGGGTCCCACATGCCCTACGTAAAGGAGGTGGTATACACTGGGAAAGCTCTGAGGAACACTGATTATTATAGTAGCGAGAGAGATGCAACATTGCGGCGGAGAGAGAGAGATTGCAGAGAGTTGGTGAGTGGACGGGAGTTAATGATACGAAAGGCCTTCCTTTCAACTTTGTCTAGGAGAGCGGTGTGAGAGGAACCTCCCCACACATGTGAACAATACTCAATACAAGGATGCACTATACCCCTGTACACAGCAAGAAGCTGTGCAGGGGAAAAGAACCCCCTAAGGCGGTTGAGCACACCCAGCTTCTGGGAGGCTGCCTTAGCAAGACTGGTAATATGGTCCTTCCAACTGAGAGCAGAAGAAAAAGAGACACCAAGAATATTGAGAGAAGATGAAGGATTGATTTTTGTATTGTTGAAGTATAAGGGATAGTCCGCTAGGAGTTCCTGTGTGTGTGTGCCTTCGTTCTGGGGGCGAAAACATCTCGCCCCGCATTTGTTAGGTTAAGTTAGTTTAGTTGAAATTAGAAGTGATGGTATTAATAGTGGGGATGATGGTAATTGTAGTGATAGGCTAATGGTGATAATAGTAGTGATGATGGTAATTGTAGTGATAATGGTGATAATAGTGGTGATGATGGTTGTAGTTGGAGTGATGATGACAGCAGTGATGATGACAGTAGTAGTTATGATGGTGACAGTACTAGTAGTAGTGATGATGGTCATAATAGTAGTGATGATGGTGACAAGCAATGATGATAGTTGTAGTGATAATTATGACAGTAGTGATGATGATGACAGTATTAGTGATGATGGTGAGTAGTAGTGATGATGGTGAGTATTAGTGATTATGGTGAAAGTTGTAATGATGACAGTAGCAGTGATGATGAGAGTAATAGTGATGATGGTAAGAGTAGTAGTGGTGATGGTAAGAGTAGTAGTGATAACTATAATAGTAGTTGTGCTGATGATAGTAATGGTGATAGTGTCTAGTAATGATGATGGTGACCCATCGCAGAGTTGGGTATGCCGTTTTGACCGTTTTGATTATGGACAAAACGGCACGTCTACTTTATTGGTATTATTGATTATTTATATACTGTATGTGTGTTCAGATTATTTATATACTGTATGTGTGTTCAGATTATTTATATACTGTATGTGTGTTCAGATTATTTATATACTGTATGTGTGTTCAGATTATTTATATACTGTATGTGTGTTCAGATTTATATACTGTATGTGTGTTCAGATTTATATACTGTATGTGTGTTCAGATTTATATACTGTATGTGTGTTCAGATTTCATTGTATTTGTTTTATTCATGTTAGGCTTCTGCCTCTTCCAGATACAGTGATTTTGTTTTTGTTATTTATATTTTAATTATTCTATTAATTGATTTATATGTTTTTAGCTTGATGGAGGTCAAGGGAGGAATTAAAATAATGATATAATCAAGCAATACATATACAAACACTGAAATCTTCCCTTTAAGGGGGTCACCGTTTTCTTTTATATTTCTTTCGTTTTCCCTCTTTCCCTGGCTTGTATCCATTCGGCCCCATTCAGCCAACTGTTTAAAGACGTTTATCCCCATCCAGGTGTCGATTTCTTCCTGGCGAGCGATAGCGAGTCAGCATTGTATGGAGAAATCCGGCTTCGCCGGAGAAATTTTTCTATCGAAAATGTACAAATTTAGCTTGCTGTAAAAAAAAATATATATATATATACTGTATATACTGTATATATATATATATATGCTGGCTCGCTACCGCTCGCCAGGAAAATATTGACACCTGGATGGGGTAAACGTCTTAAAACAGTAGGCTGAATGGGGCCGAATGGATACAAGCCAAAGAGAGAGGCAGAGAAAAAGAAACAAAAATCGAGGTGGGCTCCCTTAATATATCCATAATAATTCAGGTAATAAAAGGTATATGGGTGGTAATAAAGCCATTATATATACCAGGGTAGGGATGTAAGGGGGGGGAGGGGGGGATGGTTCACTTTCTGGCTTTATAATATCGTCTAAATTATTGCTAGAATATAATAGATATGACGTCGCCGATACAGTAGGGGTTAAGGGGAGGTTTCCACTTGAGGGATTTTCTTTCGAACTTCCTTCTCCCTCCTGTTTAGCCCCATTGCTTTTGAGATTGTAAGAAGTTTGCCCCATTAGTTTGGCAATTTTAATAACTTTCGCCGCATTTCTGTCAATTTTAAGACCTTTCGTACCATTTAGGTGTCGATTTTATCCTGGCGAGCGATAGCGAGCCTGTAATTTAAGAGGAACCGGCTTTTAGCCGGGAAATTTTTCTACCGAAAAATTTACAAATTTATCTTGAAAGGGGCTCAAAGGGCCCCTTAAGCTTGATGGAGGTCTAAGCAACACTAGAAACCTCCCCTTAAGGGACCAGTTATTATTTTTGGGGTTTTTATATTTTTATATATTTCTTCGCTAGACCTTCATCAAGCTTAAACAAAACTCTCCGAGACCCTCCTTCAAGATTTGCACATTATTCGATAACAATATGTCCCGCCAGTCCTCATAAATTACAGGCTCGCTATCGCTTGCCAGGAAAATATCGACATCTAAAATTGCACGAAAAGTCTGTTTATTGACAAAGAAATCGGGCAAAAGGTTTTAAAATTGCCACATTAATGGGCCGAACGTCTTAACATCTGAACACAATAAGGGGGCTAAACATGAGGGAGAAGGGGGACCAGAAAAACGAAATCATCTCCCCTTATAAAAGAGTTTTATGCTGGCTATCATTAGACGACTTTATGAAGCTTACGAAGGATCTGTGGGCATCAAAAGGGTTACTAAAATTACTCTCACAAAAAACAAATCTGACTTTCACATCGGCCCTTCCTAAGCTGAATAAAATCGTCTAATATTAGCCAGAATAGTCAAAACGCGTCATAATCCTCAAGGGGTCAATTGTTCTAGTAGTTATTTAACCCCTTTTTAAGATCCAATACGAATTTATTTTCTTTTTTCCGGGTATTGTTAGACGATTTTATTCAGATTAGGAAGGGTATGTGGACGTCATAGGGTTAATGGAGCTAGTTTTGACCCTTATAATTCCCACATATCTTTCTTAGACTGTATACATCGTCTATTGATAGGCAGAGTAAATTGTCAAATGCGTCACAATCTTCAAAGGGTTAAGTTTCAATAAACTCTGCTAAATTAAATTATATTTAATAAATATATTATGTTATATATTATAACATATTGATTATATATTTATATTTTTATATATAAATATATTATATATATAAATATATTATATATATATATATATATATTATATATATAAATATATTATATATATATTAAATTATACACATTAAATTATATATTTTAGTAATTTATAATTGTGAAGAGTTTAACCCATTTAGTACCAGGGACGGACTTTTCATCATATTCTGGCAACTATTAGACGATTTTATTCAGTTTAGGAAGGACCTCTTGCCATACAAAAAAGCTTCAAACTATCTTAACCATCCCTTTTAACTACCACAGACCCTTCTTAAGCTACATAATATCGTCTAAATATTGGTAGAATGAAGTATGACACACGTCGCTGGCACAGGAAGGGTTTACATAATTTATTAAGCTAATATTGTCCTCTTGACTCCTCTTAGTACGCTCACTTTAACTAATCATAACTCAAATATTGGTTACATGTTTATTAAGGGAGCCCACCTCGCTTATTTTCTCTTTCTCTCCCTCTCTCTTTGGCGTGTATCCATTTGGCCCCATTCAGCCTACTGTTTTAAGACGTTTACGCCCATCCAGTTGTCAATATTTATATATTTTTGTTTTGACAGCAAGATAAATTTGTACATTTTTCGATAGAAAAATTTCTCCGGCGAAGCCGGATTTCTCCATACAATGCTGGCTCGCTATCGCTGTCCAGGAAGAAATCGACACCTGGATGGGGATAAACGTCTTAAAACAGTTGGCTGAATGGGGCCGAATGGATACAAGCCAGGGAAAGAGAGAAAAGGAGAGAAATTAAAAAAAAAGCCGGTGACCCCCCTTAAGAGTCGAGCCTGCGATTAAGTTTAAGAGGCGGTATTGGTTTTTTCTGGACCCCCTTCTCCCTCATGCTTAGCCCCATTAGTTTTGAGAGTTTTAAGACCTTCGCCACATTAATTTGGCGATGTTAAGACCTTTGGCTCCCATTTCTTTGTCAATATTAAGACCTTGCGTGCCATTTAGGTGTCGATTGTTCCTGGCGAGCGAAAGACCGCTACACTGTAAGGCATCGTGGGTAGAGAGAGGTCTTTCCAAAGCTGCAATACAAGCGTCTAGTACGAGCGATGAAGACACAGATAAGAAGAAGAATGTCAACAGTCGAAAAGGGAAATTTAACCCCTTCTGTACCGGCGACGTCTTCTTCACTTTATTCTGGCCAGAGTTAGACGATTTTGTGCATTCTAAGAAGGATCTGTGGTAGTAAAAAGGGTTAAGGGGGGTGACCTGCTTTTTGTTATTTCTCTCCTTTTCTCTCTTTCTCTGGCTTGTATCCATTCGGCCCCATTCAGCCAACTATTTTAAGACGTTTATCCCAATCTAGGTGTCGATTTCTTCCTGGCGAGCGACAGCGAGCCAGCATTATATGAAGAAATCCGGCTTCGCCGGAGACATTTTTCTATCGAAAAATGTACAAATTTAGCCTGCTGTCAAACAAAAATAAAAAATATGCTGGCTCGCTACCGCTCACCAGTAAAAAAATGACACCTGGATGGGGATAAACGTCTTAAAACAGTAGGCTGAATGGGGCCAAATGGATACAAGCCAGAGAAAGATAGAAAAGGACAGAACAAAAACAGGTCACCCCCCTTAAGTGAGATCGTTCGAAGCCTGTTAATTGCTGTACACCTTTTTGAAATTGAATAAAATCGTCTAATAGTAGCCAGCCAACAATTAAAAGGACGTTGCCGGTACGAAAGGGGTTAAGTGCCCATAATAATCTTAAATTTTCGATATAATATACAGTTCATTCTGGCTATCATTAGACGATTTTATACAGCTTAAGAAGGATATCTATACAATGCTGGCTCGCTATCGCTCGCTAGGAAAAAATCGACACCTGGATGGGGATAAACGTCTTAAAACAGTAGGCTGAATGGGTCCGAATGAATACAAGCCAGAGAAAGAGAGAAAGGGGGAGAAAACAAGCAAGTCCACCTCCTTAAAACAATGTATAATTGTATTGTATAAAGTTGGACACACAATTCTTATAGCGTAGAAAAAATGCCGAAAATTATTCCCGTGTAACACCACAATTGCTGACTTGCGAGTAGTTTCGTTCTATAAGGAAGTTGGAGCTGTAGACAACGACATTTAACATAATGTACAGCTAAAATACGGTCGTCGTACATTTATAAATACATAAAACTCAATTCAACATACCATTTATCCATCCGAAGCGTACGATATTATTGCGTTTCTGTTTAATATCGATGTTCGCGGCTCCAACTTCCTTATAGAAACGAAACTCGCAAGTGGTCAATTAGTCGAAGATGACGCGTGTTGATTTAATTTCCGGAAAACGGGATATAGGTTTCTTTGATCTGAGGCCGCTCTTTTAAGGGGTTGGTTAGTTTTTTTTTTTTTTTTTTTTTTTCTCCATGTTTACTCATTCAGTTATTTGTTTCATCGCTAGACCTTCATCAAGCTTTAAAAAAACACCCCCTAGACCCCCCTTCAAGATAAATTTGTACAATTTTCGGTAGGAAAATGTCAAGGCCGAAGGCCGGTTCCTCTTAAAATTACAGGCTCGCTATCGCTCGCCAGGAAAAAATCGACACCTAAACAGCAATTAAGGTCTTAAAATTGACAACGAAATGGAGTGAAAGGTTTTTAAATCGCTAAACTAATGGGGCGAGCTTCTTAAAATGTGAAAACTAATGGGAAACAAAAATGAGGGAGAAGGGTGAGCAGAAAAGCGACCCATCGCCCCTTAATGTCAGTTTCATAATTGGTCATTAGGCACCCTCTTCTGATGTTTGGGAGTTGGGATTAGTGGTAATTATTTAGTATTAATTATGTTTGTGACAGATGACGTGTTTTTTATTATTTTTAATTTTATTTGTATTTATTATTATTTATTTTTATTATTATTATTGTGTTATATATATACAGGTATATGTATACAGGGTGTTCCAGTAATGCTTTTCATAAATTATATGGTGGACTCATCAGACAAAAATAAGAATACATTACTCTATGAACATGAGGTTGAGTATTTATAATAACGGAGTTATTACACGATTTAAGTTAACGATAGATTCAATGCCATTCAGTCCAAGGGGTAATGTTGCCATTTTAGTGGATTATATCCATTTGGCCTTCGCTATCGCTTGCTAGCCTCAAGATAGTGAGCAGTAGCGATCTGACTTTTCGGTAGAAAAATATGTCCGGCTTTGCCGGATTTGATTTTTCTACCGAAAAAATCAGCTCGCTACCGCTCGCTAGCCTGAAGAGAGAACGCCGATTGGATACAAACTGCTAGAATGGTAACAGTACCAGGGCAGCAAGCGATAGCGAAGGCCAAATGGATATAATCCACTAAAATGGCAACATTACCCCTTGGACTGAATGGCATTGTATCTATCGTTAACTTAAATCGTGTAATAACTCCGTTATTATAAATACTCAACCTCATGTTCATAGAGTAATGTATTCTTATTTTTGTCTGATGAGTCCACCATATAATTTATGAAAAGCATTACTGGAACACCCTGTATATGTATTTGTTTATTTTGTTATGCTCTCTTAGTCACCTTGCAAGCTAAAAGTCGCCTTCTCACACCCTCTTTAAGCTTAAATTTGCATTTTTTTCGGTTGACAAAAGTCCCGGCCAAAGGCCGGTTTTCTTTATATTGCAGGCTCGCGATAGAAACCTGAATAGGGTGTGACGTATTAAAATGAACACTTGAACGGGGCGAAACGTCTTTAACTCGCCAGACTATTGGGGCAAAATACGAAGAAATGGAAATTGAGCTACGACGAAATGGAAAGCGAGCTCTATTCCTTTGACCTGAAGCCACCCTTAATGTATGTTCCATAATTAGTCCTTAGGCAGCCGCTTCCGGAGTTAGTTGCTTATTATGTGTGTTAACCCTTTCTAGAGCCGATACCCATTTCTTGTCTGTTTTATGGTTATTTTTAGACGATTTTGTTGACGATTTTATTCAGATTCTGGGAGATAGTTGCAGAGCCCATGAGCTGTTGAATAGAAGAACATGTATTGCACACATGATTCTTACAGTGTACTTGACAGACACACTAGAATGAACAGAATGCAACGTTAACACAAATATTACTTATACAACGAATACCGGTTTTCCTTAAGGGGGGTGACCTGTTTTTGTTCTGTCCTTTTCTATCTTTCTCTGGCTTGTATCCATTTGGCCCCATTCAGCCTACTGTTTTAAGACGTTTATCCCCATCCAGGTGTCAATTTCTTACTGGTGAGCGGTAGCGAGCCAGCATATTTTTAATTTTTGTTAGACAGCAGGCTAAATTTGTACATTTTTCGATAGAAAACAAATTCCGGCGAAGCCGGATTTCTTCATATAATGCTGGCTCGCTATCGTTCGCCAGGAAGAAGTCGCCACCTAGATGGGGATAAACGTCTTAAAATAGTTGGCTGAATGGGGCCGAATGGATACAAGCCAGAGAAAGAGAGAAAAGGACAGAAATAACAAAAAGCAGGTCACCCCCCCCCCCCCTTAAGTCAAAGCCTTTTATGTTCAGGGTGCCCATCTCGTTTATTTTAGTTTTTTTCCTATCTCTATATTCCCATCCAGGTGTCGATTTTTTCCTGGCGAGCGGCAGCGAGCCAGCATTATTTTTTAATGTTTTCGACAGCAGGCTAAATGTGTAAATTTTTTCGATAGAAAAATGTCTCCCGCGATGCCGGATTTCTCCATACAATGCTGGCTCGCTATCGCTCGCCAGGAAGAAATCGACACCTGGATGGAGATAAACCTCTTAAAATAGTAGGGTGAATAGGACCGAATGGATACAAGCCAGAGAAAGAGAGACAAGGAGAGAAAAAAAGCAGGTGACCCCCTTAAACCCATATATGTTATTATAGTGAGGCTTTTGATCTCCATAATCTTGGTGTCTGTTTCATAATTGCTCATTAGCCAGCCTAGTATATTTTTCTTAGGGTTAATTGGGAAGATAATTATTGTTCTCCCTCGTGTTGGGCCCCATTAGCTTTGACATTTTTAGCCGTACGCCCAATTAATTTGACGCTTTTAGAACTTTGGCCCCATTTCTTAGCCAATATTAATACCTTTTGTACTATTTAGGTGTCGATTTTTTTCCGGCGAACGATAGCGAGCCTGCAATTTAGGAGGGACTGGCCTTTGACCGGGGCACTTTTCCACCAAAAAGTGCACACATTTATCTCGGTTTGTATTTGTTGTATTCATTTTGTTTTTAACTTTATGGTGGTCATCAGAGGAAACTAACCAAAAAATAAATAATACAAAAAAGTTAAGGGGACACTAACTGCTTTTTTGGCCTATAAATTCATTCATAAATTCTTAGTTTCTTCGGTAGACTAGACATCCCTCAAACTTAGAAAAACATCCCCTATACCCCCCTCAAGATAAATTTGTACATTTTTCGATAGAAAAATGTTCCGGCCGGAGGCCCGTTCCTCTTACAATTACAGGCTCGCTACCGCTCGCCAGGCAAAAATCGACACCTACATAGCACGATAGGTCTTAACATTTATATAACGAAATGGGACGAAAGATCTTAAAATCGCCAAACAAATGGGCCGAACGTCTAAAAATCTCAAAACTAATGGGACTAAACACGAGGAAGAAAGGGGACCAGAAAAACGACCGCCTCCCCTTAAGTAAATAGAGAAGTACACAAATTAGTGTAAAAAACAAAACAAAAACAAAACTTCCTCACCAAAACACGTTGACCTTTGCTCTGAATTTCACGCCCACAATTTGCAGTGCTGACCTAGTGAGAGACGGGGAGGGGGGGGGGGGGGTATTGATTTCTTTCATCTTTACAGTAACTATGATAAACTGTATGACCTCCGTTTTCTTTGTTTAACCCTTTGAGTACAGGCGACGGATTTTAACGATTATGCTAGCTGTGTTGAGACGATTTTGGGCATTTTAAGAAGGATCTTTGGTAGTAGAAAATGGTTAAAAGTGAGATAGTTCGAAGCCTGTTAATTTCTGGAGGCCCTGCAAGATAGTCTAGGTTTAGCAATAATTTTGAATAGAAAAACGCATTGTTGCTAAATTCCACTTTGTTTATTTACTCGACATAATCGATATAATCGACACCTAAATGGCACAAAAGGTCTTAAAACTGACATAAATAGGGAGAAAGTTCTTAAAATCGCCAAACTAATGGGGCAAACTTCTCCAAATCTCAAAAACAATGGGGTTAAACATGAGGGAGAACATGAGGGTCAAGACAAAAAATCCTGAAGTGGAAATCTCCCCTTAAATACACTGCAAGAAATGATGATGGGCATACAAAGGGTAGGGAAGAGTTACAGAACATCATTGGGTATATTGAGTTTGTTGTATTGTTTTGTCCCTTTTCGGGCTCTGTCTCGAGTCGGCCACCCCCAGAAAACAAATATGGGTTTTGCGCCTGAGTAGATAGATGTATAGATAGATATTGATGGTGATATACCTTCTATTCTTGTATACCTTTAACCCTTTGAGGACTGTGTGACATTTTGACAGTTTATCCTGGCTATCCTTAGAGGTTAGTCGCGGGCGTCGGCTGCTGATCAAAGGGTCGGCGGATCAAGCCCGCACTGTCAAAATGTTATTGGTAGATGTCGAGCCCGGGCAACTTGACCTATTCGTGACAAACGCCTGATGTTCATGGCCACCGCTTCTCCGGAACTACTGCGTCTGGTAGGAAAAACATAAAATAATAATAATAATAATAATAATAATACAAATAATGAAAATAATAAGTAATAAGGATCTGTGGGAATTAAGAGGGTATAGACTATCTCAATTGACCACCTGCGAGTTTCGGTCTATGAGGAAGTTGAAGCTGCAGACATCGATCATTAACAGAATTATCACCTAAATTGCGGTTGCAGTGCTTATATAAAAACATAACACCCACTTCAACATACTTTTTATCCATTAGAAACTTACATTATTATTGTATTTCTGTTTAATATCGATGTTTACGGCTCCAACTTCCTTATAAATTCGTCTAATAATAGCCAGAAAACAGAACAGAAATGCGTAATAGTATCTTGCAAGGGTTAAATGGGTAGAGTACTATGGACACTTTAATTGCCCCTTTCGTACCCATTTACTATCATACAGTTTAGGGCCTGTAACACTTGGCAACAAACTATATATATTTTTTTAAAAGTTGAAATAACGTTTTTGAGTTTGGAGGAGAAGTGTTTATCATTCATAATCTCTCTCTCTCTCTCTCTCTCTCTCTCTCTCTCTCTCTCTCTCTCTCTCTCTCTTTCCTTTGCTATCCTTTCCTTCCATTCTCTCTTAGGGTTGCTATCTCTACTAGGATTAAGTCCTGGCCACCTCGCAGGGATCGTAAGGTCTGTGTGGTCAGTGTATCTATGTAAATCTATGTAAAGCGCTCTCTCCATTGCTTCTGCTAATTTTCTTTCAATGGGGCTCGTCTATTTGGGGTGGAATTAAGCCCGTATCACCTCGCTTGGACCGCGAGGTATGTGTGGTCAGTGTACCTAAGTAAATCTCCCTCTATCTCTCTCTGGAATGTCTGCTATCTCTACTAGAATTAAGTCCTGATCACTTCCCTGGTGTCGTGAGGTATGTGGAGGCAGTGTATCCATGTAAAGGCTCACTCATACTCACTCATACTCACTTTCACACTCGCTCACTCTCTTTCACTCATTCTCACTCTTACACACTCTCTCTCTCTCTCTCTCTCTCTCTCTCTCTCTCTCTCTCTCTCTCTCTCTCTCTCTCTCTCTCTCTCTTAACCTTTAAAGTACCAATATCGATTCGGAAATGTTCATCAATATTTCAAAATCGTACATGGTGGGAAAGGTTTGTGTGTGTGGTACAGTCGGCCTAATAAGTCATGTCTCGGCACCAAGTATATTGCGTTCTATAATTAGTATCAGCACTATCTAAGCTTTAATTCATCGTTTTTAGTGAGATATACAAACATGTTCCTATCTTTACACACCCTATTCAACATCTGACATACATTACTACAGCACACAGCGAGCAAACGTAATGACGTAAACGTAAGAGACACGACTTATTTGGCCAACTGTACAGTCGGCCTAATAAGTGATATATCGGCACCAAGTATACAGTATGTTGTTCTATAATTGGTATCAGCAATATCTAAACAGGATTTCTTCATTTTGAGTGAGATATACAAACATGTTGTTGTTGTTGTTGTTGTTGTTGTTGTTGTTCCCCAAGCTGCCTGGCCGAACAGCCCCAAGGCCCCGAGCAAGGCCAAGGCCATAACCGTGCGCCCCCACAGAACCCTCACTGCCGACCACAATAAAGCCTGGGTGACCGAAGCCACTCCATGGCGGGGAGCTGAGGAGGGTGCGGAAACACCCGGGAAACCAAAGCCCCACCCAGGGCCCTGTGCCCCTCAGCAATTATGAAGAGAAAGTTGAGGGGCAAAGGAAAAAATGTGACGCTTTGGCTTCCAATCTAGGTAGACTGGGAAGAGACGCCGTCACTTGAGATCTAGAAAATATAAAAGTAAAAGGAACAGTCAGAGTAAGCTATGGGTATGGCTCCTACACTTACCCGCCCTATTCAACATCTGACAGACATTACTAGAACACAGAGCGAGCCAAACGTAATTACAGCTGAAACATGACTTATTAGCGCTACCGTACAGTCGCGGCCGCTAATTGACCACTTGCGAGTTTCAGGCTATAAGGAAGTTGGAGCTGTAGACAACGATATTTAGCAGAATTACCAGCGTAAATACGATTGCTGTGCATATATAATTACATAAACCAAATTCATGACACTTTATCCATCATAAGCTATCATTATTGCTCTATTTCTGTTAAGTTTCTATGTCTATGGCTCCAACTTCCTTATAGCTTGAAACTCGCAAGTGGTCAATTCACGGTATCAATCACGCGTTGCAATATCCCATACGTACTTTTAATCATCATATTCTGGACACCATTAGACGATTTTGTTCAGCAAAGGAAGGATCTGTGGTAGCTCGAAGGATTAAATGAGATAGTCAGTAGCCTTTTGTTTGTTAGAGGTCCTTCCTAAGCTGAATGAAATCCTCCAATAGTTGCCAGAATGTAATGAAAAGGACTTAACCGGTACTGAATAGGTCTATCTATCTATCTATTGCCTGACGCCATGATCCCCGAAGGGGTGACCACGAACGAACCGCCCCCAAGCACCTCTGTCCCCAGTCAGTCGACGCCCCTCCTCCCAATCAGCACCGCCTTCATTCATATACTTCCTCACTCCATCCTTCCACCTCTCCTTCGGTTTACCTCTCCCTCTCTGTCCTTCTACCTCACTCTCGTACACCCTCTTAGTCATTCTCTCGCTTTCCATACGTTCCATATGGCCGAACCATCTCAAGTTGTTCCTTTTCACACTTTCCAGCACATCTACCTCCACACCACACCTCCTTCTTACTTCCTCATTCGTCTGTCTATCCCTCCCTGTAACTCCGCACGCACTTCTCAAGTAACTCATTTCCACCGCTGAATAGGTAAAAGAACAAATAACAAACATATTTGATCCAGTTTTTAGGCTTTTTAGTTTGGACACCTCTTTAGAAAGCTTGAAGATTTGTTATGGTAATCTACTGATCGTTTTCATCCCCTAGACTTTCCTATTTAAACTAAAATGTGTAATATCCCGGTAAATATGAGATATTTCCAAAACCGTCACATAGTAAAGTATATTATTTATTGCTAGGTCTCTTCATTCGGTAATTTATCAAAGGTATTTTTGAAACACCCTGTATATATACAGTATATTATATACAGTATATATATATATATATATATATATATATATATATATATATATATATATATATATATATATATATATATATATATATATATAAAGTAACTAAGACAGAATGAGTGAGAGTGAGTTTATAAATTTGATATAGAAGTCAATAACAAGACAAATATATAAGATAAAAGAGAAGATAAATTGTAACGAGAGAGAGAGAGAGTGTGTGTGTGTATGTGCGAGTTGAGATAAAAGAGGAGATAAACTGTAACGAGAGAGAGAGCGAGAGAGAGAGAGAGAGAGAGAGAGAGAGAGAGAGAGAGAGCGAGAGAGCAGACTTCACTATGCCTCTCATGTTTCCCATTGATAAAGTTCCAGATTGGCATTTTTTATGCCTCAAGATTTTTCCTCCTAGATATAAAAAAATGAGGGCCCGCTCTATTGGGGGAGAGTAAGAATATTTGGCATTTGTATGGATGATATTAGAAGTGATAGAAAGGTATATAGTGTCGTTAAATGTTGTTATTGTCTTTGTTATAAAGACAAGTTTTTATTTATTGATTATATATATATATATATATCCATATTTAAGCCGTAGTTTTATGGTATTGGAATGTTTTGGATGTTTGAGGAATGCATTAAGGGGAGATTTCCACTTGAGGGATTTTTTCTGGATCCCTTTCTATCTCATGTTTAGTCCCATTGCTTTTGATATTCTAAGACGTTCTCCCCATTAGTTTGGTGATTTTAAGAACTTTTGCCCCATTTCTGTCAATTTTAAGACCTTTCGTGCCATTTAGGTGTCGATTTTATCCTGGCGAGCGATAGCAAGCCTGTAATTTAAGAGGAACCGGCATTTTTCTACCGAAAAATTTACAAACTTATCTTGAAAGGCGGTCTAGGGGGTGTAATTTCAAGCTTCATGGAATTCTAGGGAACGAACTAAAAACCTCCCCTTAACTATTTGGTGGTGTAATGGTTCAGGTGCTTATGTTCTGTGTGTGGTGTCCCGAGTTCGAATCCCGGGAGGACCATATGCTTTCATTAGTTTCTTCAAGTACATTGGGGTTTGTAATTGATGATGAATGTTAAGAACGGGGTGTTACTTTATTAGTATTATTATTATCTATTTTTAGTTTAGATAGAGATAGATAGATGTTTAGTTTATGTTAGCTATATTATGGTGTTTTATACAGCTTTGGAAGGACCTGTGGTAGCTAAAGGGTTGATTGAGATAGTGTGTAGACTTTTAATTGCTAGCCATCCTTATTATAGCCGACTGACTAGAATCATATAATGGAAGCCAGACAAAAATGTGAAGTGGTTAAGGGGGGTGACAGGCTTTTTTTTTTCTCTTCTCTTTCTCTGGCTTGTTTCCATTCGGCCCCATTCAGCCTACTGTTTTAAGACGTTTACCCACATCCAGGTGTCAATATTTTCCTGGTGAGCGGTAGCGAGCCAGCATATATATATTTGTGTTTTACAGCAAGCTAAATGTTTTCATTTTTCGATAGAAAAATGTTTCCGGCGAAGCCGGATTTCTCCATACAATGCTGGCTCGCTATCGCTCGCCAGGAATAAATCGACACATGGATGGGGATAAATGTCTTAAAACAGTTGGCTGAATGGGGCCAAATGGATACAAGTCAGAGAATGAGAGAAAAGGAGAGAAAGATAAAACAAAAAAAACGATGACCCCCCCCTTAAGGGTATACAAGAGGGTATATTGTTATGTTCAATTAATGTTGTGTTTGTAATGGTAAGAAGAGAAAGTATATATGTATGTTTTTATATACTGATATACAGTATGTGATAGAAAAGGCTTAGGGTGAAAGAACATTTTTGCATTTATATGGATGCCATTAATAGCGATGAAGAGAGCGTGTTACTGAATAATAATGTATCTCCAACTTTCTCTCTCTCTCTCTCTCTCTCTCTCTCTCTCTCTCTCTCTCTCTCTCTCTCTCTCTCTCTCTCTGATGTATATATATGTTGCATCTCTCTCGCTATTCTATCGCTACTACAATAATAAGTTTTCCTAAGAACCTTCCCAGTGTATACCACCTCCTCTACGTAGTACCCGTCTTGCGACACAATCCCACCCCTACTCTGTGCAACAGTCCAACCCAGGAGTCAAACGCTATTCTCAGTCTTTCTTCTTATCAACTGCTGAGCTCTGGGACTCTCTCCCAGAAACAGTCTTTCCCTCTTCCTATGACTTAAATAGCTTCAAACTCATTGTGTCCAGGTATTTTTTTGCCACTCTTTCATCTCTGGGGGAGGCACTCGCTACAGACAGTTCTGCCTTTTTTTTTCTCCCTCATTCAGATAGCAAAAAAATAAAAAGAAACAAAAAATATATATATACTGTATATATATACTATAATTTAGTGATGAGGGAATAGTGAGAAATCTATGAAATTAAATTAAATCGTTGTTTCTGGATATACTGTGCTTTGTTTCAAAAGCAAAATATGTTTACTATGTTTACACTGTCGTAAGCACGGTGGATAGTGAGCTGAATAAATCCCGCTGTATTGTACCAAGTGCTCAGGTTCGAATCCATGGAAAAGATCTTTAAAAATATATGAACTTCACGTACATGAAGGTGTATATATGTATGTATACAGTATATATGCAATTATAAGAATTATATGAAAAATAATGGTATATGGTTTAAAGCAAAAGGGAGTTAACATTTGTCCGTCTCAATGAATGGCATTGGAATTTGAGTGAGAGACCTATTGTATTTAAATAGCTTTTTATATTGAAGCCTATAGATACTGTTTCAGAAGTGTATTTCTATACAATACAATGATATATTGATAATGGCACAGGTTTAAGGGAATTATATTTTGAATATGTATACATGGCATTGAAGGTGGAAACAAAATATCAACGTGTTTAAATGACAAATGCAAATTTTTGAAGACAGTGAAGATGTTTGGATGTGTGTGTGTGTGTGTGTGTGTGTGTGTGTGTGTGTAATAATAATAATAATAATAATAATAATAATAATAATCGGTTTATTTCAAGCCGGCAGCCAATGGGGCTGAAAATACACAGACTTAACCTAGATCTTATCCTAATGGATCAACAGACTGATCCTGGCAGCTAACGAGAGCGCCTACATACTCCCAAGGGAGTAGGACGTGGGCAGGAGACTTTGTGGGTACCCCGAGACGATCCGCCCAGATCTTGCCTTCACGGCCAGGGAAAGTTTTTGAGAGAACTTCCCCTGCCGGCGCGTGGGATCGAACCCCCGACACCAGAGCTAGCGCTCCCAATACAGAGTACTAAGCGCGCTCGGCCACCGTGACCGTGTGTGTGTGTGTGTGTGTGTGTGTGTGTGTGTGTGTGTGTGTGTGTGTGTGTGTGTGTGTGTGAAGACCCCAGAACAGAAGCCAAGAACCATTATAGCCATCTAAGACTATAGAGGCCTATATATTATATAATCTTGGCAACATCTTCAGTGTTTCCTTCTCTCAGCATCATCATCATACACACACACACACACACACACACACACACACACACACACACACACACACACACAGCCCGTAGCCTAGTAGGTAGAGCTCTCGTCTCACACACGAGGGGTCGGGGGTTCAATCCCCGGCCGGGCGGAGACAAATTGGGCTTGTCTCCTTTCATGTGTTAGCCTCAGTTCACCTAGCTGTAAATAGGTACCTGGAATAAGTGGACGACGTTGTGACGTCCCATCTGGGGTTGGCAAAAATGGTACAAGGCGAGATGGGTTCACCTAAGCTGATGGCTACCTAAGCCTTCGGGCGAGACGGTACCGTCTATAGTGAGAATGGTACCATACAGATCCACCCTAAGCCTTCGTTTCCGATGTCGCCAATTGGCTAAAAATACAGACTACACACACGTCCACAGCCATTCCAACGATACATATAACACCTACACATATAGGAGGCGGGAAATAACGAGCATGCTCACTCCCGCAATACAACTAGAGTAAGTACAACTAGAGTAAGTACAACTAGAGTAAGTACAACTAGAGTAAGTACACGCATCCCTTTCCCTCTTTATTCATCATCAACACAGGCAATAATTGTTTACACGTAACATTAAAGATATACATATAACATGTAATTTTCGTGCGTCTTGTGATCAGCACTCTTATGCCATTAAGGGGAGGTATTTACTTTGTTCCCTAGACCTCCATCAACCTTAAAATTACACCCCCTCGAGTCCCTTTCAAGATAAATTTGTACATTTTTCGGTAGACAAATGTCCCGGCCAAAGGCCGGTTCCTCTTAAATTACAGGCTCGCTATCGCTCGCCAGGATAAAATAGACACCTGAATTGCACGAAAGGTTTTAATATGGGGTGAAAGTTCTTAAAATCGCTAAACTAATGGGGCAAACGTTTTATAATATCAAAAGCAATGGGGCTAAACATGAGGGAGAAAGGGGTCAAGAAAAAAATCCCTCAAGTGGAGATCTTCCCTTAACCCATTCTGTAGCGGTGACATCCTTTTAATTTTATTCTGGCAATGATTAGACGAAGTTATTAAGCTTAGGAAGGACCTCTAGCACTAATAAGGTTTCATAATATCTCAACCAACCCTTTTAACTACCACAGATCCTTCAATAGGTGCCTAAAATCTTCTAAATATAGCTGATTAAATACAACCTACATCCCCGGTAGTCAAAGGGTTAATTATCGTTCGGTGTGTCATATTGCTGCTTCACACCACAACAATTGCACAGACAGATAGGTGGTGGAACAAGTGGACTATAATGGGTGTTGCAATATAATACACAATGGTTAAAGTGGATACGTATATTATTCTTCAGTATTTCATTTCTACACTGCCAAATGTGTGTGTGCATAATATAACAGCTATTGTAGTTTGTAACAAAGCGTTAAGGGAAGGTATTTAGTTTGTTCCCTAGACCTCCATCAACCTTAAAATTACACCCCCTTGAGTCCCTTTCAAGATAAATGTGTACATTTTTCGGTAGAAAAATGTCCCGGCCGAAGGCCGGTTCTTCTTAAATTACAGGCTCGCTATCGCTCGCCAGGATAAAATTGACACCTGAATGGTACGAAAGGTCTTAATATGGGGTGAAAGTTCTTAAAATCGCTAAACTAATTAGGCAAACGTTTTATAATATCAAAAGCAATGGGGCTAAACATGAGGGAGAAAGGGGTCAAGAAAAAAAACCTCAAGTGGAGACCTCCCCTTAAGGGGGTAATGTTTGTTTGTTGGTCTATACATTTATATATTATTATTATTATATATTTTTTTTAAAGTTTCCTCGCTAGACCTCCAGCAATTATTAAAAAAAAAAGCACCCCCTAGACCCCCTTTTAAGATAAATTTGTACATTTTTCGGTAGAAATATGTCCCGGCCGAAGTAGAAAAATGTTCCGGCATATCCTATAGTCTATTCGCTGTAAGTAGGCGAGAAACCATGACCTCTAACCACTGTAACTTAAAAACGACTAGAGTAATCGAGCTAATGTTTCTACCATTTGGGAAGCGTCAGTCAAGGAATAGATGTGGAAATTTACAGCCAATTTGCTCTAGCCCTTTTCGAGTTAAAGAACAAAGAAGTCATTCTTTCTCGCCTACTTACAGCGAATAGACTATATCAGCCCACACAATTTCGTGTCCATCGGTTCATAACTTGTTGAGATCTTGTACACAGACAGACACACACAGAAACGGAGGCAAAAATATAACCCCGTCCAATTTCGTTGGTGGAGATAATATGGTTATGCGATATTTAAGGGGCAGGTCGTTGCTTATTTAAGGGGCAGGTCGTTGCTTTTTTAAGGGGCAGGTCGTTGCTTTTTTAAGGGGCAGTTCGTTGTTTTTTTAAGGGGCAGGTCGTTGCTTTTTTAAGGGGCAGGTCGTTGCTTTTTTAAGGGGCTGGTCGTTGCTGTTTTAAGGGGCAGGTCGTTGCTTTTTTAAGGGACAGGTCGTTGCTTTTTTAAGGGGCAGGTCGTTGCTTTTTTAAGGGGCAGGTCGTTGCTTTTTTAAGGGGCAGGTCGTTGCTTTTTTAAGGGGCAGGTCGTTGCTTTTTTGGGGACGCCTTCTCCCTCATGCTTAGCCCCATTAGTTTTTGAGATTTTAAGTCGTTCGGTCCATTAGTTTGGCGATTTTCACACCTTAAAATTAAGACCCATTTCGTTGTCAATTTTAAGACCTTTCGTGCCATTTAGGTGTCTATTTTTCCCTGGCGAGCGATAGTGAGCCTGGTATAAAGAGAAATTGGTCGGGCCGCCGGGACATTTTTGTACCGAAAAATGTACACATTTATCTTGAAGGAGACCCGGGTCTAGGGGGGTGTTTTTCTAAGCTCGATGGAGGTCTAGCGAGGAAACTAACAAAACAAACAAATTAATAAATTAATGAATAGACCAAAAAAGCAAACAACAGCCACTAGCCCCTTAAACAATATTGCAACAGTCCGTCAACCACCTGCTCTGATATGATTATTAATATTAAGTATTCACACTGATGCAATAAACGTTGGTAAATTTGCATAGTTACTTTCATTGCAACTGATAATTATTTGCGTGTTTCACGGGGTGGAAAAGGGTTAAAACGGCCGCCACCAGAACGAGCATAGACCAAATCGGCCACAGTTCTAGGCGTGGGTGTGTGTGTGTGTGTTTTTTTGTTTTTTTGTTTTTTTTCGCATGGTTTCCTTTTATTATGTAAGGTTTGGGTTAATTGCATTTGATTATGTTGTATAAATGGTTATAGTCCGTTCATTGTAATTCGGCCAAAAACCTTGACTACTAACCTCAATAGCTCAGAAAATACTTGATTAATTGAGGTAATACCACTTGGGAAGAGTCAGCCAGGGAATAGGTGTAGGAATATACAGCCCATAATTCTATCCCTTTTTTAGTTACAGAGGTTAGGGGTTCCACTTTCTGGGTTACCTATAATGAATGGACTATAGTTTATGTAATACCCTGTACCCGCACAATCCCACCGCTGCCACCAATGAAATGCTGGGTGCGAAGGGAATTTAACCCTCCCGAAAATCCCCAGGCCCAGTGGTGGTGCCTGGTGCGGGTTCGAACCCTGTTTAGAGACCTCAGTAGGTTTTACTAGACTGGCGCAGTTTCAAACCCTGGTTAGGGACCTGAGTAGGTTTTACCAGACTGGCGCAGTTTCGAACCCTGGTCAGGGACCTCAGTATGTTTTTACCAGACTTGCTCGCTATGGCCGTTTAGGAGTGTGCCCGTTTAGAAATGTGGTGGTTTAGGAGTGTGGCCATTATAAACTGTGGCCATTTAGGAGTGTGGCAGTATTGACTCCCAACCCGCAGGATATGAGGTAAAGTAAACATGATAATTCGTGTTTATATATTCCCAGCAAACAGCTCACAGCCAGGCCGGAACGTGGTAACAATTGAAGGTTTTCATATTAGTTCTTATCTCAGGAATAATATTTCAACACTGGTACCTTTAGGGATTTTGATGGTGTGTGTGTATGTGTGTGTCAGTATGTGCTTGTCATCAGGCACTAACGATCGCTAGCGTGCGACCACACACACACACACACACACACACACACACACACACACACACACACACACACACACACACACACACAGACGTACAACAGGTGGCGTTGTGTGTGTGTAAGTGTGAGAGTCCGAGTGTAGGGGTTGAGACAGTGAAGCACGGTAACGAGATGGCTTCAGAGATGGGGTCGTTTCGGGCCATGAGTGAGCACCGTGCCTCATGTGAAGGCAACATGGCAGGTGCTCGTTGTGCTCTACGTGCTTCACATGTCTCACTCCCTAGACTGGAACAAGACCTCACGGGCTTCACTGTTCATTGTAAAGCGGTGAATGTTAAGGCTTTCAGCCTATGCCCGAGAGGAAGTAAGTTGGAATATAGAAAAAAAAAAAAAAAAAAAAACATATATGATCGGGGACACACACACACACATTTCACCCTCTCTCTCTCTTTCACATACACATCCCTCTCCCCCCCCCTCTCTCTCTCTCTCTCTCTCTCTCTCTCTCTCTCTCTCTCTCTCTCTCTCTCTCTCTCTCTCTCTCTCTCTCTCTCTCTCTCACTCTCACTCTCACTCTCTCTCTCTCTCTCTCACACACAAATCCCCCCTCTCTCTCTCACACACACACGTCCCCCTCTCTCTCTCTCTCTCTCCCTCACTCCCTATCACCTTTAGCTGCACCAAAGCACTTCAGTACAGTCGGCTGCAAAAGTATCCTCCCACCTTCACCACCACTTTTACACTGTTAACCCCTTGAGTACCAGCGACGTGTGCTATATTACATTCTAGCTATACAGTATTTAGATGATTTTGTGCAGCTTAGGAGGGATCTGTGGTAGCCATAATGGTTGGTTGAGATAATTCGAAGTCTTTATTATTACTAGAGGTCCTTCCTAAGCTGTATGCAATCGTCTAATAGTTGCCAGAATCTTATACACATTACGTCCCTCTGGTGCTGGATGGGTTTAAGGGGGAGGGTCGTTTTTCTAGACCCCATTAGTTTTCAGATTGTAAGATGTTTGCCCCATTAGTTTGTCGATTTTAGGACCTTTCCCCCCATTTCTTTGTCAACATTAACACGTTTCGTGCTATTTAGGTGTCGATTTATTTTCCTGGCGAACGATAGTGGGCCTGTACTTTTGGAAGAACCGAACCGAAAAATGTACAAATTGATCTTGAAGGGGGAACCAATGGATGTTTTTTTTAAAGTTTGATGGAGGTCTAGGGAGGAAACTAGAAAAATAATAAACATACGAAATAATCGACCAAAAAGTGACCTGTTTTTGTTCTGTCCTTTTCTCTCTTTCTCTGGCTTGTATCCATTTGGCCCCATTCAGCCTACTGTTTTAAGACGTTTATCCCCATCCAGGTGTCAATTTTTTACTGGCGAGCGGTAGCGAGCCAGCATATATTTTATTTTTGTTTGACAGCAGGCTAAATTTGAACACTTTTCGATAGAAAAATGTTTCCGGCGAAGCCGGTTTTCTTCATATAATGCTGGCTCGCTATCGCTCGCCAGGAAGAAATCGACACCTAGATGGGGATAAACGTCTTAAAATAGTTGGCTGAATGGGGCCGAATGGATACAAGCCAGAGAAAGAGAGAAAAGGAGAGATATAACATAAAGCAGGTGACCCCCCCCCCCCCTTAACCCTTACAGTACCGGCGACGTCTTCGGGTTTGTATTTCAGCTGCATATAGAAGATTTTATGAAGCTTAGGAAGGATGTGTAGTAGCTTAAATGATTAATTGAGATAGTCTGTAATCTTTTAATGGGTAGGTCTCCTTCCTAAGCTGAATAAAACCGTGTTATTAGTTGACAGGATATAATGCAAAGGATGTCACCGGAACTGAAGGGGTTGAGATGTTGAGCCACATTCAGGCGTTGATTTTTGGCGAGCTATAGCGAGCCAACATCCTCTTGAGTAATCCAACATCGCCGGAAACATTATTTATTTTATGTATTTTAAGTATACTGTATATATTAATTTTATTTATTTATATATTTATTTATTTAATTTATTTTTATACTTTATTTATTTATTTTACCTAGCTGTCTAAAATGTTCTAAAAATGCTGGTTAAATATCGACACCTGGGTGGGGTTAAGCGTCATAAAACAGTAGGCTGAATGGGGCCAAATGAGTGCAACTCTCTCTCTCCTCTCCTCTTCTCTTCTCTTCTCTTCTCTTCTCTTCTCTTCTCTTCTCTTCTCTTCTCTTCTCTTCTCTTCTCTTCTCTTCTCTTCTCTTCTCTTCCTCTTCTCTTTCTCTTTCTCTTCCTCTTCCTCTTCTCTTCTCTCTTCTCTTTTCTCTTCTCTTCTCTTCTCTTCTCTTCTCTTCTCTTCTCTTCTCTTCTCTTCTCGGGGAATGGGCTTCCCCGAGACGTTATAGACTGCAGCACCGTTGATTCATTTAAATTCCGCCTAGACAAATATCTCGCATCAAACCCGCGACTGACTGCGTTTGTAAATGAATAACTTTATTTTATCCTCCCCTCAGTTACTAACCCCTATGTCCCCTACTAACTTCCTAGTCCTGCCACGTTAGTGGCAGGGAAGTAGTTCCCTTTCCAATGTTCCCTTACCCACTCTAAACCACTGTTTGGACACTTGATCCTCAGTGTTTTGGAGGACAAGCAGCCTAGAAGGGTCACTAGATCTGTTGTTGCTTTATTTCCTTTGTACTCCTTTGTACTCTCTCTCTCTCTCGCTCTCGCTCCTGTAACTATTCCTGGTACGTTCGTTGTTGTAGCGATCTAGCAGAACGCGCAGGTATACCGGGACTAAAAACCGGTGTCACACGAGCGCATTTCCCGTCAATTTTCGATGAGCATTTTTTTTCTTCACCCCATTGAGACTCATTCGCATTGGAATCGGAAAGTAGATCGAAGGTAGATTATGTTGGTTAGTTTGATTCTTATGGAACTTATATTTTGAAGCTGCCAGACTACAATTGTCCGTAAAAATTGACGGAAACATCGCTCGTGTGACACCACCTTAAGGGGAGATGGGCGTATTTGTTTGTTCATTTATGTACAGTATATTTGTATTGTTATGTACAGTATATTTGTATTGTTATTTTAGTTTCCTCCCTAGACCTCCATCTAGCTTAAAAAAACACCTGCCCAGGACCCTCCTTCAAGATAAATTTGTAAACTTTTCAATAGAAGAAATTCCCGGCCGAAGGCCGGTTCCTCTTATATTACAGGCTCGCTATCGCTCGCCAGGAACAAATCGACACCTAAATGACACGAAAAGTCTTAATATTGACAAAGAAATGGGTCGAAAGGTCTTAAAATCGCCAAACTAATGGGCCGAAAATTATATAATCTGAAAACTAATGAAACTAAGCATGAGGGAGAAAGGGGTCCATAAATGCCGACCCTCCCCCCTTAAGGTTCTTGGCCCTGGTCCATGTAGGTATCTCACACACCAATTACCTGATAGCAGCACACATGGGGTACACATACACACACACACATACCATATACTCACTCACTCTCACGCACACATCACATACACACACGCAAAGTCTTCCATACACACACACACACACACATACACATTCTCTTTCGTTCACTGGTACACATACATTCTCTCTCTCTCTCTCTCTCTCTCTCTCTCTCTCTCTCTCTCTCTCTCTCTCTCTCTCTCTCTCTCTCTCTCTCTCTCTCTCTCTCTCTCTCTCTCATATTTATAGGAGTAATACAGTTTTACTATGTGTGTGTGTGTGTGTGTGTGTGTGTGTTTGGGTTTGGGTTTCGAACTCTGGCCAGCTAGGATCGATACAAATAGGATCAACTTAAACACCTCCCTTTCATCTAGCTTCACACGCACACCACGGTATTGGTCACACTACAGTATAAAATTTGTTGTTATTTTGTAATAAAATATAATTCCTCTTATATCTTCCTTCCTTCCTTCATTTATTTATTCCTTCCTTCCTCCTTCCTTCCTTCCTTCCTTCCTTCCTTCCTTCCTTCCTTCCTTCCTTCCTTCCTTCCTTCCTTCCTTCCTTCCTTCCTTCCTTCCTTCTTTCCCTACCTACCTACCTACCTACATACCCACCTACCCACTCACCCACCCACTTATCTTATCCATCTACCTACCCGCCTACCTTCCCACCTATCTACCTAGTACCTACCTTCCTACCTATCTACCTACCTTCCTTGCCTTCCTCCCCTGCCTGCCTGCCTGCCTTCCTTCCTTCCTTCCTTTCTCTCGCCCTGCCTGCCTTCCTTCCTTCCTTCCTTCCTCCCTCCCCTGCCTGCCTGCCTGCCTTCCTTCTTTCCTTCCTTCCTTCCTTCCTTCCTTCCTTCCTTCCTTCCTTCCTCCCCTGCCTGCCTTCCTTCCTTCCTTCCTTCCTTCCTTCCTTCCTTCCTTCCTTCCTAACTACCCACTTCCCTACCTATCAACCTACTTCCCTACCCACCTATCTACCGACTTACCCACCTATTTCTTCTGCGTGTTTGAAGGAGACAAAAGACAAAGCTACTTGTAACAAGTGTCCCCCAATGTTCAAAGAGTGCTAGAGAGTCAAATTCAAGGTACGCTAGAGTCAAATCATCTGGACACACTGAGCATGAAGCCGTTTAAGTCATAAGAGAGAACATTTTAGGGAGAGAGTTTCAGAGCTTACTTGTTGAGTAGAAGAAAGACTGAGAAATCAGTTCACTCTTGGGTTAAAGAGCTGGACAGAATAGAGGTGGGAATGTGTTGAACGTCGGGTGCCCCCCTTTCTCTGTAATGGAGGAGGCTCTGAAGAACATTGATTGTTGTAATAGCGGGAGAAGAGTGAGTGAGATGCAACATTGCGACGGCATGCAGAGAGAGATTGTAGAGAATTAGTAAGAGGTGAATTGTTGAGACGTAATGCTTTTGACTCTACCCTTTCGAGAAGTGCGGTATGGGTTGATCCTCCCCACACATGCGAACAATACTTGATGCATGGACGCACTATACAGAGCAAGAAGCTGTGTAGGGGTGCAGAACCCACGGAGACAGTTGAGCACACCTATAATCTACACTGAAACATCAACCCCAGCACACAGTTTTACTATGAGTATGGGGGTCTCAAAGTCTCGTAAATACAATCGATACAAATAGGATCAACTTCGACACCGCCCCTTAAGGAGGTAGTAGCCGCTTTTCTGGACCCCTTCTCCCTCATGTTTAGCATATTAGTTTTGAGGTTTTAAGACGTTCGTTCCGTTAGTTTGGCGATTTTGAGACCTTTCACCTCATTTTGTTATCAATATTAAGACCTTTCGTGCCCTTTGGATACAGATTTTTTCCTGGAGAGCGAAAGCGAGCCTCTAATTGTAGAAGCAACCGGCCGTTTTTCTACCGAAAAATGTAAAAATTTATCTTGAAAGGGGGTCTAAGGGGTGTTTTTCTAAGCTTGATGGAGGTCTAGCGAGGAAACTCAAAAATATATTTATAAAGTAACACCCCGTTCTTAACATTAATCATCAATTACAAACCCCAATGCACTTGAATAAACTAATGAAAGCATATATATAAAGACCAAACAACAAGCACTACCCCCTTAATGAAGCTTCACACATCACGCTCCAGTATTTACCTTCTCAATAATACAACTCCTCTCGTACCACCGGCTTTGAAGGTTGTGAAGAGTTTGTGTGTTTGGTTTAGATTGGTTCGTTGGGCAGAATGACATGCGGCGGGGGTTAAAGCCGGTGTCACACGAGCGCTTTTTCCGGCAATTTTCGATGAGCAAGTTATTTCTCGTAATCTTTTGAGGCTTTTTCTTATTGGGATCGGAAAGTAGACTGAATGTATATTATGTTAAGTGGGTGAATTATAATAACACTTGTAGACTGAATGTATATTATGTTAAGTGGCTGAATTATAATAACACTTGTAGACTGAATGTATATTATGTTAAGTGGCTGAATTATAATAACACTTGTAGACTGAATGTATATTATGTTAGGTGGCTGAATTATAATAACACTTGTAGACTGAATGTATATTATGTTAGGTGGCTGAATTATAATAAAACTTGCATTTTTAAGCTGGCAGACTACAATTGCCTGTAAAAATTGATGGAAAAATCGCTCGTGTGACACTGCCTTAACCAAGGCTCAGATACTCGAATCGTGTACAGTTGGCCACATAAATTTGCCTACACTCCTTGATTTTATGAATGGAAGTAATAATAGTACAATTGAATTAGGAGTGCAGTTTCTTATGAACAAGTTACTTAAAACGATCAATTTACAGTTTTATAGCAAATTATTCCCTTAAGTCAATCACAATATTAATTTTGTTTTAATGTATGCCTAAATTTACGGAGTGCGTGCAAATTCATGGATCTAATTTTACAAAAGGACTTCAAAACGTGTCTTTACAGAAGGGTAGATACATGTGGAGATGGAATATATATATATATATATATATATTATATATATATATATATATATATATATATATATATATATATATATTATATATATACTGTATATATTGTTTGATACAAAAAACTAACAAAAATATAAAATATATACAATAGATATTATGAGTTTAGTGGATAGCCTACTGTGTACCCACAGTCTAAGTGGAGGAGGTGGGGGGGTGTCATGCATGGTGTTTACATTACAGTCTAAGTGGAGGAGGTGGGGGGGTGTCATGTATGGTGTTTACATTACAGTCTAAGTGGAGGAGGTGGGGTGTGTCATGTATGGTGTTTACATTACAGTCTAAGTGGAGGAGGTGGGGTGTGTCATGCATGGTGTTTACATTACAGTCTAAATGGAGGAGTGGGGTGTGTCATGTATGGTGTTTACATTACAGTCTAAGTGGAGGAGGTGGGGTGTGTCATGCATGGTGTTTACATTACAGTCTAAGTGGAGGAGGTGGGGGTGTGTCATGCATGGTGTTTACATTACAGTCTAAGTGGAGGAGGTGGGGGTGTGTCATGCATGGTGTTTACATTACAGTCTAAGTGGAGGAGGTGGGGGGGTGTCATGCATGGTGTTTACATTACAGTCTAAGTGGAGGAGGTGGGGTGTGTCATGTATGGTGTTTACATTACAGTCTAAGTGGAGGAGGTGGGGGGGTGTCATGCATGGTGTTTACATTACAGTCTAAGTGGAGGAGGTGGGGTGTGTCATGTATGGTGTTTACATTACAGTCTAAGTGGAGGAGGTGGGGGTGTGTCATGCATGGTGTTTACATTACAGTCTAAGTGGAGGAGGTGGGGTGTGTCATGTATGGTGTTTACATTACAGTCTAAGTGGAGGAGGTGGGGTGTGTCATGCATGGTGTTTACATTACAGTCTAAGTGGAGGAGGTGGGGTGTGTCATGTATGGTGTTTACATTACAGTCTAAGTGGAGGAGGTGGGGGGGTGTCATGCATGGTGTTTACATTACAGTCTAAGTGGAGGAGGTGGGGGTGTGTCATGCATGGTGTTTACATTACAGTCTAAGTGGAGGAGGTGGGGGGGTGTCATGCATGGTGTTTACATTACAGTCTAAGTGGAGGAGGTGGGGGTGTGTCATGCATGGTGTTTACATTATCACTTGTAAACATCTCCTCCGGTACACTGATGGTCTAGTCCAGGGGGGAGCTCTTTCCTTAGCTACCTTTTGCATTCGTTATCTGTCTATGTTTGTATTTATACACACACACACACACACACACACACACACTCACACACACTAGATATATATATATATATATATATATATATATATATATATATATTATTATATATATTTTTTTTTTTTTTTTTTTTTTTTTTTTTTGTACATCCTTAGTTATCACTTTATGTGTTCTCTTCTAGATATCTATCTGTATCTATCTATTTAACTATCTGGCGAGGTGAGGTGTCCATGCAAAGTGTTTTTATCATTTTGTAAACTTGATTGGTACACTTGATGTTGTTTGGAGGGGGTACAATTATCTCTCTCACACACACACACACAAACCCACACTCTCTCTCTCTCTCTCTCACACCTGTAACTCGAGTATCACTTCGTTTTGCCTGGGTACCCTCAACTGCCAACTGACTCTTTCTGTCCATCTGTCTATCTATCTATCTATCTCACTCACTCACTAACTAACTTACACACACACACACATTCACAAACATACAAGCTTGTATAGATATAATATAACTATAATACCGTATGTAATTTAGAGGGCACTGGGCCTTAATATTAATCCTACATATTGCAAGTGTCTATTTATGTGTTCACGTGACCAGTTCCAGGCTCTTTTGTGCACTGTTGTAATGTATACTATTTCCTGTACAGTATAGTATATTAAAGCAATAAATATTTTCACAAACACATACTCAACCTCTCTCTCTCTCTCTCTCTCTGTCTCTGTCTCTGTCTCTGTCTCTCTCTCTCTCTCTCTCTCTCTCTCTCTCTCTCTCTCTCTCTCTCTCTCTCTCTCTCTTTCCACTTTGTAGCATATTTTATGTTATCATTAAGTCCGGATTACCTAGTATGGACGGCAAGGTTTGTGTGTCTATGTAACTATATGTAACTCACTGTTCATTTTCTGTCACTTCCTGTCTCTGTCTCTCTCTCCCTTTCTCCCTTAACCCCCTTCTAATCCTCTTTAACCCTTCCGCCCTCCCTCTCTCTCTCTCTCTCACCTGACTCCCGTGACGATACTCGTTTTACTGCCAGACGCCTCTCCCCTCGCACACACACACCTACACGCACGCACACACATACACACTATACACCCACACTACACCCATACTGACATGTACAAAAATACACACATGATACACATGCAATACTACACTACACACACGCACATACACACTACACACATATTTACACACACACACTACACACACACACACACACATACATACATACACACACACACACACACACACACACACACACACACACACACACACACACACACACACACACATACACACTCACACACAGGAATAATATTTAGCCTCAATATGTGGAAACCTTTTCACATGCAAGGTACGTTCCCCCCGGAGGCCTATTTTCTCAAAAGTAGCATTTCAGTGTTATGACGCCTTTTTGTTTTCTTCAATATACTCTTGCCATTGTTGGATAAGTTTACTCAGATTAGGAAAGACACTTGGAAGTCAACGCGTTAATTGAGATAGAATTAATCCCTTCTGTACCGGCGACGTGTTTTTATTTTGTACTGGCTACTATTAGGTGGTTCTATTCAGTAGAAGAAGTGCCTCCAGCAAATAACAGGCTTCGAACTATCTTAATTAACCCTTTTTACTACCACAGATCCTTCATAAGTTGTACCCAATCGTCTAAATATAGCTAGAATATATTAAATAAGATGTCCTCGGTACAGAAGGGGTTAACCTCATTAATTCCCACATGCACTTTCTAAATTGAATATAATTTTCTAACAATACCTATAGTAAAATGTATGACTAATTCTTCCAATACTGAAGGGGTTAAGAAGTATCTTGCACACATGAGGGTCGTGCACTGGATGGTACGATTATTTCTTTCCAAGAATGTCTCCCTGGAAAGTACCGTAATGTCTATGAGATGGTAACTCTCGCTAGTAACTCCCCTATACACCAAGAATCTCTCCCTGGAAAGTAGCGCAATGTCTATGAAATGGTAACTCTCCCTAGTAACTCCCCTATACACCAAGAATGTCTCCCTGGAAAGTAGCGCAATGTCTATGAGATGGTAACTCTCCCTAGTAACTCCCCTATACACCAAGAATGTCTCCCTCGAAAGTAGCGCAATGTCTATGAGATGGTAACTTTCCCTAGTAACTCCCCTTGACTCAGTAATGTACGGACTTACCATTATCGTAGCAGGTGTAGGGATGCCAAGCGTGCCACACACACCCATAACACTACCTTGGCCTTCAGTTCAGTCCCCCATACACACCTTCAGTTCGTTGGGTTAGGTTCTCCGTACAGGCCAGTTATTATGCCGCTGACTGCCACCGATCCTTGCTAAGCTGAATACAATCGTCTAATATAATAGCCAAAATAAACTGCTGAAGCACGCCATGATCCTGAAGGGGTTAAGAAGGTTGCCATTTTGTTTTTACTGGCTGAGTTGTCCGGGTATTATTTATAAATATATATATATATATATATATATATATATATATATATATATCTCTCTCTCTCTCTCTCGCGAGACGTGCCTTGCGGTTAGCGGTTCGCATCCCACAGTAATCTCGCTACTTGGTATTGTATTTTTGGTTTGGTTTTGCGAATTTACCATCGCTTGAAAATACCATAGTTGAGGTGGGTGTCACACGAGCGTATAATATCTGGTGGCAATTACTTAGCGGAAACTATAGTATGCTTATTTTCAGCTGGCGGTAAATTGCCATGTTCCCAGCCTCTTAAACCCTTTGAAGATACTATGACGCATATCTGTTTCGGTTTTCTGGCTGTTATTAGTCGGTTACATTCAGATTAAGGGTAGATGGGCCGTTTTTCGGGCCCCCCTTCAAATATTAGAAACAATTATTACTGCCAATCTATTTTTTTATTAATTTCACCACACCACCAAACACCTCCAATGAAATTAATGAAAGCATATATGTGATCCACCAGGATTCGAACCCGGGTTATCACACACAGATGTTTAGACACCTTAACCATTACACCACCAAAGAGTATCCTATTAAGAACACTTATTACCCTCTTCATATTTGTTTTAAACAGATACTGCTTTCCTATTCTAAAATTAGATGTTATTATATACTATCAATATATATATCTATATAATGCTATATTAATATGATCACCTTGACCCATACAGTACCGGTCACTTCCTTTTCAGTATATTCTGGTAATTATTAGACGATATTATTCAGCTTAGGAAGGATGTCCATCAATAAAAAGGCTACAAACTATAAATTCATCCTTTAAGCTACCATATAATTACCCTTCCTAAAGTTAATACAGTCGTCTAAATGTAGCTGAAATCAAATATAAAAATACGTCGCCGGTACAGAATAGGTTAATCACCCTTTTCATACCGTATTTAAACCCACAATTCTTTTCAGTGCATCACACAACACAAAACATTGACCTCCATAACACGGTCACATATTGTTTCGTGTATAGTGTTATTTTGGGGTGAGGTAAACTGGACACGATAGTTCCTACTCTACGGATTACGGACCACGATACTATACGGATACTACTATTACTAGGATGCTACTAATACTATTGCTACTACTCTTGCTATTGTTGTTGGTGTTGTTGTTGTTATTAGTATTGTTATTGCTATTATTATTATAATTTTTAGTATTATAATTATTAGTTATTTATGTGTTTTTATTACCGGTATTATTTGTATTATTATTATTATTATTATTATTATTATTATTATTATTATTCGTGTTTCGTGTTTTGTTTTTATTTCTGATGAGATGTTTGTACACGATAGTTTCTACTTTACAGATTACTGAGCACGCTACCACGATACTACTACTATTGTATTACTTACTTACTTACTTACTTACTTTTGATACTTTTGATGTGTTCGCCACTCTTCTAGCGGCACCAAGGAGCGTGGCGCCCCTCGTTATGGGTGGTGATTTTGGTGTAGTAGACTGTTTGAAGCGACAGCCCGCTCCCTCGCGAGGATGGGCTCGTCTGGCACTTTTTGCAATTCGACATCGAGGGCTCTCTTGAAGTTGTCTAACGAGACGTCCCTCATGTCTCTTACTCGCCGTGGGAGTTTGTTGAAGAAACGTGGGCCTCTGTGTGATAACCAGCCCTCTCGCAGAGAGCCCATAGCACCCCTGTTATTCATCCGGGGGATTTCACATTCCCAGCCTCTCCTATCACTGAATTTCATGACTATCGGAGTATGTAGGTTTGGTACTAAACCCTCTGCGATTTTCCACGTGCATAATATTAGGTAACGTTCTCTTCTACGTTCCAGCGAGTACAGATTCAGTGCTCTTAAACGCTCCTAATAGTGTAGATGTTTTTATCGAACTTATATGCGAAGTAAAATTTCTTTGTACACTCTCTAACTCATTTATTTCACATGCTTTGTATGGGGATGTTAATACGCTACAGTATTCAAGCCGCGGTAGCACTAGAGATTTGAAGAGCGTTATCATAGGTAATTCACCGCGTGTTTTAAATGTACGTAGAATCCAACCCGTTAGACGTTTCGCAGCCGCAACTTTGACCTGGTTATGTACTTTGAAGCCCATATTTTCAGACATTAATACCCCAAGGTCTTTCACACTGTCTTTCCGTTCTATTATGTGGTTAGATTCTGTTAAGTAATTTGTAATTTCTTTAACGCCATTATTATCTCCGTACCGTATTAATTGGAATTTTTCTTCATTGAATTTCATGTTGTTTTCCCTGGTCCACTGGAACACTACATTCATGTCTTCCTGCAGTCGGCCCGTGTCCTCTTGTGTGTTTACTATCTTGCTTAATTTTGTGTCATCAGCAAAAGACGACACCGTACTGTGTCTAGTGTTGGTATCTATCGCAAATTAGTATGAGGAACAGAAGGGGCGCTAGCACTGTTCCTTGAGGCACTGAGCTTTTGACATCTGAAGACTCAGATGTTACTTGGTTTACTGCTACTGATTGTTTTCGGTTTACTAGGAAATTGTATATCCACCTTCCGATTTTCCCCGTTATATATAACTTTTGCTTTGAGTTTGTGGGCTATTATACCATAGTCACATTTATCAAATGCCTTAGCAAAATCGGTGTAAATGACATCCACGTTTTTCTTTTCTTCTAGCGCTTTAAGAATTTTGTTATAGTGTTCCAAAAGTTGTGAGAGACATGATCTTCCCGCTCTGAACCCATATTAACCGGTGTTGTGTAGTTCATTTGCCTCCATGAATGTTGAGATTTTGCTTCGCAGGACTCGTTCGAAAACTTTAATGATGTGGGAGGTTAGAGCTACCGGGCGGTAGTTTTTTGGTAGTGCTTTACTCCCTCCTTTATGCAGTGGGGCAATTATTGCGTTTTTCAAACTATCTGGTATTTCACCAGTGTCTAGACTCCTCCACATTATGGCCAGGGGTTTTGAGAGGTTTTCCTTACATTTCTTCATTAGGATCGAGTTCCATGAGTTCGGGCCTGGTGCCGAGTGGGATGGCATGTTGGAAATGGCCTCTTCTATGTCTTTTCGACCGAAATCAATATCCAGCATCTGGGGGGTTTCCGTGGGGGAGGTTTCCATGAAAAATATATTTTGGTCTCTGATGACTTTTGTTTCATCAGGCTCACTGAATGCCATTTCATACTGCCTGCGTAAGAGTTCGCTATTTTTTGTTTTTTCCTATTTTACTATTACTACTAATAATCTATTCTATTTTACTCTATATACTCAGGACCAATCCCCACTTTTCCTATTCCCCCCCCCCCCTCTTTTCTTTTTATTATTCCCCCCCCCCCCCCCTCTTTTCCTTTTATTATTCCCCCCCCCCTCTCTTTTCCTTTTATTATTCCCCCCCCCCTCCTCTTTTCCTTTTATTATTCCCCCCCCCCTCTTTTCCTTTTATTTTTCCCCCCCCCCCTCTCTTTTCCTTTTATTATTTCATTTTATTCCCCCCCCCCCCCCTCTTTTCCTTTTATTATTCCCCCCCCCCCTCTTTTCCTTTTATTATTCCCCCCCCCCTCTTTTCTTTTTATTATTTTTTTGGGGGGTGGCCGACTAGGGACAACACAACAGAAGACAATGAACACAAAAACAAAATACAAATTGACACACATCTAGGTCATCCAGGAGAAGACCCAGAGACCAGGGTCACCAAGGTCCCTCCAATAGTACTACTAATAATATTATACTAATAATTATACTGCTACTAATAATAACAATTATACAAGTATCACACATTACTTTTTTCCCCTCACGTTTAGCCCACATAGTTTTGACATTTTAAGACATTCGCCGCATTAGTTTGGCAGTGTTAAGACCTTTCGTGCCATTTAGGTGTCGATGTTTTCCTTGCGAGCGATAGCGAGCCAGCATTTTAAGAGTAGGCCTAGCGCACACATTTATCTCAAAGGGGTGTTTTGGGACTACCTTTCTAGCTTTAAAAATAAAAATAATAATAATAATAATAATAATAATAATAATAATAATAATAAATACAATAACAATAATAAAAAAATACCGGTAATAATAATAATAATAATAATAATAATAATAATAATAACAACAATAAATGTATAAATTAATAAATAAATAAATGCAAATCTCCTTTTAACACCCAAATTTTTTCGTGTCAATATTTGCGTCAGTTATTTGAATACATGAATAGTAATTATTTCATGGTTATTGTATTAATAACTGATCCGACGTTTTGGGGGTTATTATGATTGGTTTTAAGGGAGCCCACCTCGCTTTTTTCCTCTTTCTCTCCCTCTCTTTGGCTTGTATCCATTCGGCCCCATTCAGCCTACTGTTTTAAGACGTTTACCCCCATCCAGTTGTCAATATTTTCCCAGCATATATATATTTTTGTTTTGACAGCAAGCTAAATTTGTACATTTTTCGCTAGAAAAATGTCTGCGGCGAAGTAAGATTTCTCCATACAATGCGGCTGGCTATCGCTCGCCAGGAAGAGAAATCGATGGGGATAAACGTCTTAAAACAGGTGGCTGAATGAGGCCGAATGGATACAAACCAGGGAAGGAGAAAAAAGGAGAGAAAGATAAAAAACAAAATCGGTGACTCCACTTAATTATTATAGAGATGCTTTTGACATTATCGAGCAATGTAAATTAGTTTGTCCCCTAGGCTAATCAAATTTTCCAAAACACCTTCACAGACTGCCCTTTAACCCTTTGAGTCCCAGCGACGTGTGTTATATTGTATTATAGCTATATTTAGACGATTGTGGGCAGCCTAAGAAGGAGCTGTCGTAGTTAAAAGGGTTGGTTGAGATAGTTCGAAGCCTGTCAAATGCTAGAGGCCCTTCCTAAGCTCAATAAAATCGTCTAATATTTGACAGAATATAATGCACGGGTTAACTCAAAACAGACCCCCGGCGAGCGATAGCGTGGCCAGCATATTTTAGATACATTTTTAGACAGCTAGCTAAACTTGTACATTTTTCAAGAGAAAAATTTCTCCGGTGAAGTTGGATTTCGCCAAAGGATGCTGGCTCGCTGCCGCACGTCATGAAATAAGCGCCACCTGGATGTGGATAAACGTCTTAAAACAGTAGGCTGAATGGGGCCGAATGGATACAACCTAGAGAGTGAATGAGAAAGAGTAAGAGTGAGTATGTGAGAGAGAGTGTGTATTATAGAGAGAGAGAGTGTGTGTGTATTAGAGAGAGAGAGAGTGAGTATGTGAGAGAGAGTGTGTATTAGAGAGAGAGAGAGAGTGTGTGTGTGTGTATTAGAGAGAGAGAGAGAGTGAGTATGTGAGAGAGAATGTGTGTATTAGAGAGAGAGAGAGAGAGATAGAGGGTGAGTTAGTTTGGTTGCAGTGTAATTGTATATACTGTATGTATGGTATTCAGTGTAACAGTGTATTTATTAAGGTATAGGGGAGGTTCATTTATATAGATCTCTGGAGGATTAGAGCCCCTGTTTACGTGTTCAGATCATGTGTAGGGGAAGGGTGAGGGACTGTGTGGGTGTGTGTATGTGTGTGTGTGTCTGTCACTGTCTGTGTGTGTGTGTCTGGGTGTGTATCTGCGTGTGTGTGCCTGTCTGATGTGTGTGTGTGTGTGTGTGTGTATTATGGAATGTGAGTTATCGTGCGTGTGTGTGTGAGAGAGAGAGAGTGAGAGTGAGAGAGTTAAAGTTAAAAGTTATTTCACCCCTTTACCCCCCTCCCTGGCTGCGAAAAGAGCTCCGACCAGGCTGGCATACCTTTGAAATTGAAAGGCAGAATGAACAAGGCTGCTGCTTGGGCTCCGAGAGTGATCTGAAAACTTCCTACACTGTGAATGGTGGCGTGGAGAGAGTGTGAGTGAGAGGGAGTGAGGGGGGGGGGAAGTGAGAGTGAGTGAGTGAGTGAGTGAGGAGAGAGGAAAGAGAGAGAGAGAGAGTGGGTGTGAGTGAGTGAGGAGAGAGGAGAGAGAGAGAGAGGGAGTGGGTGTGAGAGAGGGAGAGGGTGTGAGAGGAAGTGTGTGAGTGAGTGTGTATCTGTGTGTGTGAGAGAGAGAGAAAGTTAGAGAATGAGTGTGTGTGAGAGAGAGTGAGTGCGAGTGAGAGGGAGTGTGTGAGTTGTATCCATTCGCCTTCATTCAGCCTATATTATACTGTCTTAACCCCTTCAACACCATGACGTAGTTTTCATTATATTTTGGTTACCATTAGACGATTTTGTTGAGCATATATTGTACCTCACGGACTGAAAGGGGTATATATGCGATCTCAATAAACCCTCGGAGTAACATAGAACCTTCTTAAGGGGGGTGACCTGATTTTTGTTATTTCTGTTCTTTTCTCTCTTTCTCTGGCTTGTATCCATTCGGCCCCATTCAGCCAACTATTTTAAGACGTTTATCCCCATCTAGGTGTCGATTTCTTCCTGGCGAGCGATAGCGATAGCGATTATATGAAGAAATCCGGCTTCGCCGGAGAAGTTTTTCTATCGAAAAATGTACAAATTTAGCCTGCTGTCAAACAAAAAATAAAAAATATGCTGGCTCGCTACCGCTCACCAGTACAAAATTGACACCTGGATGGGGATAAACGTCTTAAAACAGTAGGCTGAATGGGGCCAAATGGATACAAGCCAGAGCAAGCTAGAAAAGGACAGAACAAAAACAGGTCACCCCCCTTAAGGAGACAGTGGTTATTTTGTTGGGTTTAATTATTTATAATTATATTCATGTATTTTTTTTTAGTTTCCTCGCTAGACCTTCAACTAGCTTAAACAAGACACTCCCTAGACCCCCTTCAAGCTAAATTTGTAAACAAAAAATATAGAAAAACGTCCCGGCCGAAAGCCAATTTATCTTCAAATTACAGGCTCGCCCGGAAAATATCAACACCTAAATGGCACAGGCTCGCTATCGCTCGCCAGGAACAAATCGACACCCAAATGGCACGATAGGTCTTAACATTTATTACGAAATGGGGCGAAAGGTCTTAAAATCGCCAAACAAATGGGCGACAAATCTAAAAAAATACTGGAACTAAACACGAGGGAGAAAGGGGACCAGAAAAACGACCGCCTCCCCCAAGTTTTCTAAGAATGGATCATGGTGGGTGGGAAAGGTTAATATAAGGGGGAATGGGCGTATTTATTTGATTGTATACCGTCTTCTTCTTGTATTATTCTTGTAGTTTCCTCCGTAGACCAACATCAAGCTATAAGGAAAAAAGGTCTCCTAGATTCCCCTTCTAGATATATTTTTACAATGCCGCTCCCTCCTAAATTACAGGCTCGC
>CM064506.1:436603-464103 GCA_032716605.1 Paralithodes platypus
ACTACTACTAATACTATTACTACTACTACTACTATTTGTGGTATTACACTTACTACCACTTTTACGAATAGTATTACCATTATTACTGATTTTACTACTACTACTACTGTTAATTGTCAGTGATAACCATGATACTAATGGCCTTATTAACGTTATGGTTGTACATATTCACCCCAGTTAAGTCAATTAATACTGGTTTTGAGTTTATGTTCTCCCCGTTGTCAGAGCAGGACTTAAGTACCCAGCAGGCAATTGCTATTAGAAACATTCTAAACCAACAACCAGTTATTCCACAAGGTAAGTCATTTGTGATCAAGTAGAACTCTCTGATATTTACACTTAATACGATGATTTAATTTATTCTGAGTACCATTCGATGATTAAATTTAGCTTAGGAAAGGCCTGTGAGAGACAGAAGGTTAAGGGGGGTCACCGGCTTTGTTTTATCTTTCTCTCATTTTCTCTCTTTCCCTGGCTTGTATCCATTCGGCTCCATTCAGCCAACTGTTGTAAGACGTTTATCCCCATCGAGGTGTCAATTTCTTCCTGGCGAGCGATAGCGAGCCAACATTGTATGGAGAAATCCAGATTTGATGGAGACATTTTTCTATCGAAAAATTTATAAATTTAGCTTGCTGTCAAAACAAAAATATATATGATGGCTAGCTACCGCTCACCAGGGAAATATTGACACTTGGATGGACATAATTAAACGTCTTAACCCGTACAGCCCCAGCGACGCGCCTGACGCGTCGGCGATGTATGTAACGCACAGCCCCAGAGACGCACCTGGCGCGTCACCCTAATTGCGCCGACCGTAACCTCAGGTGTAGCCACTCAAGAGGGCTCAGATTTGTATGGGAACTGTGTACGTATCCCACGCAACCGTGCCGATGGTTGAAAGTTCTCAAAGTCCACGTGCGTGCGCGTGAGCGCGCAATAACGTTTTTTGGGGGGTAATTGCCTTCAATTTTTTACTCTTGTAGAAATACGTTTTCGGGGGCTCTGTAGGACCATTCTTTAAGCTTTTTGAGCGGTTTTTCGTGGTTTTTCCTTCATTCCTAACCCATTCGCTATTGTTTCTGGAATAAAAAAAAAAATTGAAAACCGGCCAGGTTCTGGTGAACAAACATTACAAAACTAGCCGGGGCTGGACGGGTTAAAACAGTAGGCTGAATGGTGCCGAATGGATACAAGCCAAAGAGAGAGGGAGAGAAAGAGAAAAAGAGCGAGGTGGGTTCCCTTTACGGAGTATTGTTTTAACCACTGTAATTCCTTGAGTATCTATGTGTGATATTATCTATGTGTGATATTATCTATGTGTGATATTATCTATGTGTGATAGTATCTATGTGTGATATTATCTATGTGTGATATTATTGTTGTCTTGTGTTATCCAGAATATTACTGAAATGACGTAGTACCTTTATATGTTGTTTTGAGTGATTATGTTCGTATATTTATATCTACAGTTAGACATGCTATTACGCCAGAATTCTGTTTAAATTACGACAGTGCCTTTATCTGCTGATATGAGATATTTTACTTGCTATGTGTATGAAGGAGACAACAGACGATGCTACCTGGAACAAGTGTCACCCTCAAAGTTGAAAGAGTGACAGGTAACCAGATTCAAGGTACACTAAAGCCAAAATGTCTAGACACACAGAGCTTGGAGCAGCTTTAGTCATAGGATGAGGGAATGCCAGATTGAGGAAGAGCATTCCAAAGTATATTTGTTGAATAGAAGAAAGACTGGAAAAATATGTTCATTCGTGGGTTAGAGAGTTGGACAGAATATGGGTGGGAGTGTGTTGGAAGGTGGGTGCCACCCACTCCATAAGGGAAGAGTTATACACTGAGAGAGTTCTGAAGAACATGGATTATTGTAATAACGATAGGCTCGATCCATACCATACTTCTCGAAAGGGTACAGTCAAAAGCATTTTGTCTCATCAACTTGCCTCCTCTTACTAATTCACTACAATTTCTCATTACACGCCGCAATGGTGCATCTCCCTCTTTTTTATCGCTATTACAACAATCAGTAATCTGCAGAGCTCTCTCAATGCATAGCCTTTCCCTTACGGTGAGTGGGTGGCACCCGTCTTACAACACAATCCCACCCCTATTCTGTCCAGTTTTCAACCGAAGAATTCATATATGTTCTGTATTTCTTCAACAAGTAAGCTCTAAAACTCCCTCCTTCAATCAATCTCTCCTACATCCTATGGCTTAGACGGCTTTAAACTTTGTCAATACAGGCAGCCTAAATAAAGTACATAATTCAGTCTTTCTTCTATTCAACACCTGAGCTCTGGAACTCTCTCCCAGAATCAGTCTTTCCTTCTTCCTATGGTTTAGTGCTACAAACTCCATGTGTCCAGGCATTTTGGCTCGAAAGTCCCTTGATTTTGGCTGTCACTCTTTCAACTCTGGGGGAGGCACTCGCTACAGGCAGTTCTGCCTTTTGTCTCCCTCACTCACATAGAAAACATGTGTCCCTCTCATGTATATCTTGAACTCTTTGTGTCCCTCTTGTGTATATCTTGAACTCTTTGTGTCCCTCTCATGTATATCTTGAACTCTTTGTGTCCCTCTTGTGTATATCTTGAACTCTTTGTGTCCCTCTCATGTATATCTTGAACTCTTTGTGTCCCTCTTGTGTATATCTTGAACTCTTTGTGTCCCTCTTGTGTATATCTTGAACTCTTTGTGTCCCTTTTGTGTATATCTTGAACTCTTTGTGTCCCTCTCGTGTATATCTTGAACTCTTGTGTCCCTCTTGTGAATATCTTGAACTCTTTGTGTCCCTCTTGTGTATATCTTGAACTCTTTGTGTCCCTCTCGTGTATATCTTGAACTCTTTGTGTCCCTCTTGTGTATATCTTGAACTCTTTGTGTCCCTCTCGTGTATATCTTGAACTCTTTGTGTCCCTCTTGTGTATATCTTGAACTCTTTGTGTCCCTCTCGTGTATATCTTGAACTCTTTGTGTCCTTCTTGTGTATATCTTGAACTCTTTGTGTCCCTCTCGTGTATATCTTGAACTCTTTGTAATTGAATAACCCATCACCACATAGTACCTTCAATACAAGAACACTAAATTTCGTACTTAATCTTGTCTTCCACTTTTAACCAATATATAGATGTTGTTGCGTGATCACCTCTTCTTCCATATCCAAGGCGATCTTGTTATTGAGTAGCCTTAATGGGTTTGATATCTTGCATTTATGTTCTTTTAACACTCTTGACAAAATTGTATAACGGTTTTATACGACTCTAATACTGTCTAGTACATCAATATCTACTGTATGAACACTATTTAGAAAGCCATTGCCTTGCAACGGCATTTTTTTAGAAACAAGCATAATGAATGTAATGTCCATGATAATACAGAGTTTGTCATTTGACCTCACCTGATGTTCTTGTCTATCGATGATCAACCTCAAGAAATCATGATTTTGAAAAGCCCAACATATTGCCTTTCATAATATATCCACCAAACACCTGGTTATTTCCACTAATAATATAAGACCCTTAGTTTCTGGTCTAATTAGTATGATCAAGTTAATTAAGGGTTTCCAGATAATATGTTCTACACTTGTATTTCCACGGTTGTCCATATAGTTCGTGATCCGAGATGTGTATACTGTGGATAGGATTTCTGGTGGTAAGCTTCTTACAGTAACCCCCAAATACTTCCTTCACTCTGACACTTGCGAACATATCTTGTTCAAATAACAATTGTTCTAAACTGAAACCCGATCTTTGCCTTGTTTTATATCCATGCTAACATTGTCTTAAACGTTATGGTTATTGTATGCAGGCTAGTTGTTTAAGAACAAAAATATATATAACTTGAGTTCGGGAAAACAGCCAATGAAGCTAAACATTACGGTACCTTTCTATTCTAAGTTATACAAGTTGGGCATGTTAAGCTGTTAGACCTTGGCTGCCACGAAAGCAATCAGAGACTTCCATGTAGGTAGGACGTGGGCATGGGATCTAATGCCCCATAGAGACCCACCCGTTCAGGCTTCATGTCCACGGTCAGGAAAGTTTTTGCGAGATATCTCACCTACAGGCATGCAGTGGGGTATGTACCCTTGCTGTCTAAGCCACTGACATCAAATATCTATCTATCTGAAGTACACTTGATCACTGTGAGCATGTGAGTATATGTAGGAGGATTATTTATATATTTTGATAATTTGTTTTCCAGGAGATACCAGAACGACTCTGATGGCCTGCCAAGAAACAGTCATATCACTGACCACACTTCTGGAGTTGGTTAAAATGGAGAGCAACAACAAAGGTAGTACATTGTCCTATAGTTTATTATGCATTCAGTCGCCAGATTTATTTAGTATAATTATGATGTTACCTCGATTAAACAATGTTTATAGATATTATGTGGTCATCGCTGTCTGTCTGTTTGCATGTCTACTTGTAAGCAGGATTTCTCAAACACCATGGGGTGAGTTTACATGCAAATTCGTCAGTTCTTTCATTTCTCAAAACCTAAGTACTGTAACAGATTTGCAAGTCAATTGGTGAGTACCCTCGCCCCCTCTGTGGGTATGGTACTGGTAGCCCATAAACTCACTATGGAATCTACCCAACATTAATTACCTTTACTATTTTCCCCAGCACTCACCAATATCATAATACCAAGTGCAACAACTATTATTGCTTCCAAACCTCAATGTCTCCATCAGTCTACCTGGCACAATCTTCCACACGATTATTCCTTTCCCTTCAACACTTCGTCTTTTTCAATATTCTTAGTGTCTCTTCTTCTCACCTTTCGTTGAAAGACATATTACCCCTCCTGCTAAAAGATTCCGAGAAGTTAGGTGTACTTTACTATCTCCATGGATTATTTTCCTTTACACATCTTCTTCCTATGTACAGGGGTACTGTGCGCCTTTGTAGCAAGTACTATTTGTATGTCTTGGGAGGTTCCACCCATACCACACTTGTGTCAAAATTGTCAAAAGTATTTTGTCTCATCAACTCATCTCTTTCTAATTTTCTACACTCTTTCTTTACTTGCCACAATGTTCCATCACTCTCACTCTTACCGATATTACAATAAACAAAATGGATGATGGGCTGGTCTATCAGAGTAGTTGAGCATTCACTGCCATACCCATAGCTTCCTCTGACTGTTCCTTTTACTCATATATTTTCTAAATCTCAAGTCTCTTCCGTGGATTGACCTCTTTGCAGCCAACCTAGAGGTTGGCAGACTGGGAGCCAAAATGTATTTTTTTTTCCTTTGCTCCTCAACTTTCCCTTCATAATTGTTGAGAAGTACAGGGCCTTGAGTGGGGCTCCTCGCCTGGGAGTGGCTTCGGTCACCTGGGCTTTCTTAGTGGTAAAGCAGGGAAGGTTCTGTGGGGGCACTCGAGTATGGCCTTGGCCTTGCTCAGTACCTTGGGCTGTTCAGTCCAGACAGCCTGGGAAACAACAACAACACTAAGCAATGTTCTTCAGAACTTTCTCAGTGTATTCCTCCTCCCTTAAGAGGAGCGTCTGGCTCGCTACACTGGGAAAAAAAAAAAAAAAAAACATTTCCTGAGAAATGGCAACACTTTCAGCAGTATTGTGAGAAAAATTCATGCAGAAATTCCGTATAATTACCGAGTTATGCGCATTCCCCCCCCCCCCCCCCCCCGTCCCGTATCTCAAAACGTAAGTTTTTCATATTCAAATTGCTATTCCTCAGCTAGTTTTAGGTTGATTTTGAGCGTGGAATGAAGGTAATTTTTGGCAAATATAGCCGCCTGGCGCTACGGTGATATACACACGACACACCTCTCTTTGAGAGTTAATATTCTTGGAGTTTAATTTTCCTGTGACCTTGCTTGGAAAGAACATAATATATACCACTTTTGATAAAACAGCTTCCCAGAAGTTAGGAGTGCTCAACAGTCTGTTGGTTTTTCGCCCTCACACAGCTTCTTTCTCTGTACAGGAGCACAGTGCACTAATTTATTTAGTATTGCTCACATGTGTGGGGAGGTTCCACCCATACCACACTTCTCGAAAGAGTAGAGTCAAAAGCATTTTGTCTCATCAACTCACTTCTTCTAACTAATTCCCTCTCTCTACACACTGCAATGTTGCATCTCTCTCGCTCTTCTACTGCTATTATAATAATCAAAATTCTTCAGAGTTGGGGGCACCCTTCCTTTCAACACACTCCCACCCTTATACTGTCTAACTTTCTAACCCAAGAGTGAACCAATTTTACCAAGAGAGAGAGAGAGAGAGAGAGAGAGAGAGAGAGAGAGAGAGAGAGAGAGAGAGAGAGAGAGAGAGAGAGAGAGAGAGAGAGAGAGAGAGAGAGAGAGAGAGAGAGAGGGGGAGAGGAGAGAGAGAGAGAGAGAGAGAGAGAGAGAGAGAGAGAGAGAGAGAGAGAGAGAGAGAGAGAGAGAGAGAGAGAGAGAGAGAGAGAGAGAGAAATGACCTTGGCCTCACAGTCCACACTTACATTGGTGAAAATGCTGGACAATCTCATGTATTATATATTCTTTCTTTTTAAAGTGTTCTTATGTAGAGGTCACAAGAAAAATATGCTACAGTCATGTTTGTTTGTGGAGCATATTTTTTGTAATGAAGGAGAAAAAAGGCAAAGCTGCCTGTAAGAAGACTCCTCTCTACAACGAAAGAGTGAAACAGAGCCAAATTCAAGGCATGATAAAGTCAACATTTCTGGACACACAGGGCTTGAATGAGCTTAAGTCATAAGATGAGGGATATACACATATATATTGAGATAGTTCCAAATATTACTTGTTGAACAGAAGAATGACTGAGAAAATCCGTTCAATTTTGGATTAGAGAGGTGGACAGACTAGAGGTGGAAATGTGTTGGAAGGCGAATGGCCCTCACTCTCCGAAAGAGAAGAGGTATAAACTGAGAAATATTAATTATTGTAATAGTGGTACAAGAGTGAGAGAGATACAACATTGCTAGAGAGAGATTGTAGGGAGTTAGCATAAGGAGAGACGACTGACTCTAAGCTTTTGAGAAATGCAGTATGGATGGAATCTCCCCACACACACTTAATATATGGGCGTACTGTGCCCTTGTACAGAGCAAGATGCTGTGTGGCGGTGAGGAGGTGAGGAACCCACAGAGACGGTTGAGAACATCTAACTTCTGGGAAGCTTTTTTAGCAAGAGTGGTAATATGATCTTTCCAAGGAAGGTCAAGAGAAGAAAAAAATCCAAGAATATTGAAAAAAGATGGAGGAGGGTTGATTTGTGTATTGTAGAAGAGTAAGGGATAGCCATGTGGAAGATTGGGTAGATACATGGAGAAATTTACTTTTGGAAGCATTGAAAGATTCTCTGCCCCAATCAGAAATAGTTGACATAAAAAGATAGAGATGCTATAGCTTCATCACATGTGTATTGGAGCGATTGCATGGTAGGTCGTTATGGATAACTAGTTGAATAGTGTAAGGTCGAGTCATCAGCCTATGAGTGGATAGAACTAGAGGTACAGTTGAAAAGATCATTAATGAGTATTATATGGAGAACTGGAGACAGGACAAAACCCTGAGGAGTATCGGATATGATAAGTTGAGGAAGTGAGCAATGGCCCACAAGGAAATTTGCGTTAAAGGCACAGATAGAGGGAGAGAATCCGATGAAGGGTAGTTTAGAAATTAGAGATTTGCGCCCGACTCTATCTAAGGTTTTTGATGTCTAGTATAATCAAACAATTCTATCCAAAGCCCTGAAGGGGCCCTTAAAGGGCTTTCCCACATGACCGACTTTGCCCGATTTTCGTTCGCCGAATACCTCTTGGACTGATTTTCGTAATGAATTTGCCCGAATGTCGAGTGGTGACCGTAATTTCACGACAACATACTACTTATCGCCGAGCAATCCGCGATAAGTGGTGGTGGTGGTGAACATTGAAATCTCCTAAGATGGAGAGTTCAGAGAAAGAGGAGGTTGATAGGATGTGTTCCACTTTAGAGTTTAAATAGTCAAAGAATTTAGGAAAGTCAGTCGAATTAGGGGATAGATAGATAGCACAGACGTATTTAGCCTATAGCAAGTGCCTCCCCCAGAGTGAAAGTGACAGGGCCAAAATCAAGGGACGTGCGAGCCAAAATGCCTGGACACACGGCATGAAAGATATCTGCCAAACATCATGCATATGTAACATGTTATACATATTTTACACTTCGGCTGAAACAATTTGGGATAGGTATTTAAAGGTAGGTGTGGTGGGGTGGTCGTGCTACTATACTAGAAACCTTAAAGTCATCAGTTCTAATCCCAATGTGTCAGTGGAAAGATTATTTGGATGGAATTTGTACTCTTCTTGGTTTCAATGTGTTATCACAAAACCTACCGATACGCCACAATATACAGTACAATATACATTAGCATGATATGAATATTCTAATATTCGAAATATGTTGTGGGAGGCAGTGCCTAGTGAGTGATAAGTTAAATAGGTGGCATCGAGAGAAAGAGAGTTATAATAGTGACAATGATTTGTACATCTTCAACTTGTGATTGTCTCACTACTACCTAATCAATTAAATGATTTTTAATTGTTGTTTATACAAATCACAAATGATTTTAATATTTAGTTCTTAGTATAAATATACAGATTTTGAGGTGTCAAAATATTCATAAATAACTAGTAAGCATCAATAATTTAAACAAAAGATACTTGGCAACATTGATTAAACTATTGATAGCCCAAAAGGCTCATATACTCAGCATATATACTCAGTTGATAAATAATGTTTTTGCTTTGTTAATTTTAATATAATACAAATTTACTAATGATAATTTCAAACTTGCTAAATCATATAATAAGTCAAAATAACGTTGGTTGCTAATCTATTGTTGTTTTGTCCATGTGTTGAAATGTAGCAAATGACACCAATGGGAACCCCGACCAAACAACAACAGCAGGATTGCCAGAACCAGTGGGATGTGAGTGTGACTGTCAACACTATTCTACCACCTTACATCCATCCAATAATACTTCATCCACTACAACTACCACAACAAGTTATACAGCAACAGGTACAGTATAATATACCACCTTATTACCATCCTTTAATATATCATCCACCACAACCACAGTACATTATTTAACAACATATACTTCATCCACTACAACTACCACAACAAGTTATACAGCAACAGGTACAGTATAATATACCACCTTATTACCATCCTTTAATATATCATCCACCACAACTACAGTACATTACTTAACAACATATACTTCATCCACTACAACTACCACAACAAGTTATACAGCAACAGGTACAGTATAATATACCACCTTATTACCATCCTTTAATATATCATCCACCACAACCACAGTACGTTACTTAACAACATATACTGTAACTGTATCAGTGTGACCATTCCCTTATTTTAATACCATATGTTAATTACGTTATTACTTTAATTAGTTACGTAGCTTGACACAAAACTAAATAAATGTCAAGTGTTTCATTATTGTAGAATCTTTGCTACAATGATCTTTTCCAGATGAAAGCAACCCGGTCACAACTGAGCATGTACCTCCGACCAGCTGCATGCTTCCTGTGATGCCAGAGCGAGAAACAGTTGACCCCAGACAAAGCCTCAGGTTTGGTGAGTCGTGTCAGTTAACTATTTTATTAAAGACCGCCATACAAGTTCAGTTTGACATGACAGTTTTAAAAACGTGCAACAATATAGTTTTCGAAATATTCCAACTCTTCCTACATTCGTGATGTATACATTTTGACTAATATCGTTCTTAAAACAATGATCCCATTATATTAATGAAAGCATGCGATCCTCTCAAGATTCGAACCCAGGATACAACATACATAACTTACATGCTCTAACCATTACACCATCAAGACAGTTAAAGGTGTAGTACATGACCACGATTTATATCCTTTATCTAATCATGTACTGGAACCAAGTGCATTATAAATAGCTTACTGCTTATGCGAGAGGAAAGAACATTTTATGGGGCACAGGTCTCAAAGGACCAACCTTGCAACAAAATATTTTTGAACTTATCGACATTAATTATCATAGTTCTTAGCACCAATATCCCCCAAATTAAATTAATGCGAGCATGCGATCCTCCCAGGATACCACATACACTCTAACTATTACACCATCAACGTAGTTAATGGTACTGTACTTGACCATGATTAATATCCATTAATTGAATACTGGATATTAAACAAATCATATGTTGGACCCAATGCACATGAACATAATAAACCGGATGCAAGAGGAAAGAAAATTTCATAAGGTACAGAATACAGATCTCTAAGAACCGACCTCTCAATAAAATGTTCCTGAACCTATTGATATTAAATAACATAAATTAAATAACGTCCTTAACACCAAAAACCCACCATATGAAATTAATTAGATTCGAACCCACGATATCCCAAACAGAACTTACACACTCTAATCGTTACACCATCAAGATAGTTAAATGTACAGGACATGACCCCGATTACTATCCATTTATCGAATACTGGATATCAATCTAATCATGTACTGGACCCAACTGCACTATGAATAACCTAATGCTTATCCAAGAAGAAAATAAAATTTAACCCCTTCTGTACCAGCGACGGCTTTTTAATAGTATGCTATCTATATTTAGAGGATTTTCGGCAGTTTAAGAAGGATCTGTGGTAGTAAAAAGAGTTAAGTCAGATAGTTTGCCTGTTAATTTCTGGAGGCCCTTTTAAATCAGAACACTATCATTTAATGGTAGCCAGAATAAAGTTAAAAGGACGGCACTGGTACTGAACGGGTTAATGGGGTACAGATCTCAAAAGCCTGACCTTGCAATTATACATTCCTGAACCTATCGATATATATATATATATATATCGTTCTTAAGGGGAGGTTTTTAGTTTTGTCCCTAGATATCCTTCAAGCTTAAGATTACACCTCCTTGAGCCCCTTTCAAGATAAATTTGTACATTTTTCGGTAGAAAAATGTCCCGGCTGAAAGCCGGTTCCTCTTAATTTACAGGCTCGCTATCGCTCGCCAGGATAAAATCGACACCTAAATGGTACGAAAGGCCTTAAAATTGACAGAAATGGGTTGAAAGTTCTTAAAATCGTCAAAATAATGGGGCAAACGTCTAAAAATTAGAAAAACAATGAGGCTAAACATGAGGGAGAAAGGAGTCAAGAAAAAAATCCCTCAAGTGGAAATCTCCCCTTAACACCAATAAACCCGCCAACCTCCCCCCAATGAAGTTAATAAATGCATGCGATCCTCCTTAGATTCGAATCCAGGATACCATATACCGAACTTACATGCTCTAACCATTGCACCATCAATAAAGTTAAAGATACACAACATGACCGTGATTAAAAGATTAAGATAAAATCAAACATAACTCTACTAAGAATACTGACTTTCTTATTTGTGTTGGCTATCTAAACTCTAAAGAGCAACACATCCTATTAACCTCCCCTTTCTGTTAAATGTCCATCTTAGGAGATGTCAATGTTCACCACTTCGATGGCTCTCTTATAATTTCACTGATCAACTTGGTGAACAAGCCTACATCATTTCTACCCTAAATGGCTTAGAACAGTTAATCCAGCACCCTACTCGTATCCATGACTGCCTTGGAGATTGACGCTAAACAATTATATAATTAGTATGTATTTGTTTCTGCACTGTACCAAGCTATTTTACCTTTAGGGGTGGGCTCATTATGGAAATGCATATTGTGTTTCATGCAATACATGATGAGACCAGTCCCAGAGTAAAGAAAGGCTTAACACTGAACATGGTGCATGGGTTGTGGGCCTAGGAAGTAGAGTAGTTAAAAGTAGTCTTAATGAGGACAGTTAGTGACCTAAGAAGAGGGTAGGTGTATGACATAGATGTGTAGTAATATGCATCTTACAAGTATCTTAGACATATTATTTTCAGGTGATTACTGTTCATCGCCGTCATTGCCACTTACACTAATCTGGTCAAACTTGTGTCACGGTATGTTGCAAGGAACAAATAGGTGCGCTGCTCCAGCCTATATTGCTGTGTCCCGCCAGCCATACTTTATACAGTTCGAATGCAACATTGTTTGTAGTGCATATCTAAAGTATTAGCAAATGCAGATTTGGAATATGATAAATTAATGTAAACATTTATTGTTTTGTTCTTATTGATTATATCTTATGATTATTATATTTATAGGGAGCCACCGTGCCAGCCGAATTGACTTGCAAATTTTGCCGGGCAATGTTCATGAGGATTTCATCTTCACCTTTGATTTTAAAACAATGGCCACTGACAACATGATTATCTATGCATCAAGCACAGACCATAGAAAATACATCACTTCGTACATAAAAGATGGAAAGGTATGGTACTTCTTACTTGTTGGTTATGTAATCATAAGCATTTTAATATGGATTGCATAGGTTTCATAGATGTAAAGTTCATGTAACATAGATACCAATTACATGGCACAAATAGAAAAGGTAATATTAATGTAAGTAGTGTAAGAACTGGTAAATATATACATACATGCGAATGTATATTTTATAGAAGGTGGTTTAATAACAGAATATGCAGGTGTGACCTTTCATCAAGAATGCTATTATATTAATATACAGTTCAGTACTGTACTTACATACTGTAACTTGAATCTATCTATCTATCTATTGCCGGATGCCTTACTCGCCTTTATGAAGGTGACCATACACAAAATACACCCAAGCGAACCTATCCCCTATGAGAAGGACAACCAGTGCCAGTATATTTCTGGACTTACAGGATTGACCGCACAACTTAACTTAGGGTCCGTTCAACTCCGAGGCCTTTCTGTATCTTTTTAGCACTATTTTTCTAGTGTTGTGCGGCTAGTCAATCCACTAACCTGCTTCACCCTTAGGTAAGTATTATAGATTTGTTGAAGGTTTACTCCCATAGACGGGTTGCAGACTAAAGCTGCTGAGTCTCATTCATCCCGATTTTTATAAGGTTGTTTCCCCTAGATGGGTTGCTGACCAAGGCTAATGTAATATATAATGTAATATATAGAGGAAGAGCAGACCGAGATTAGGGTTAAAGAATAAAGTTGAGAACTATATGCGTGAAAGCGGTGTTGGATGGGATGAGGAGCGTCGGCTGACGGGGGACAGAGGTGCATGCGGGTGATTAATTCATGGCCACCCCTTCGGGGGTCATGATGTCTGGCAATAGATAGATAGAATATATAGTGTATTATCAGGAATCATCATACCCAACTTCTTCCACGTAAGGGTAGAATACCACAGAGAGGCAAATACAGACATACTTGCAGAGTTTACCCAACACAGCCATAAACTAGTCTTTCAGCCAAAAGCGAGGAACGTATCCTCAGGAAATCAACCTCTCAACATCAAGGGAACACAAGCTGGAACCTGAAGTATACAAAAAACCTTCACATATTGTTCTTCGTCACCACCTCATGAAGTTCAGGACATCACTTTCGTTTCTGACAACCAAATTCAGCTACCCCAAAAATATCTATCTCACAACCTCACCCCATCAATAGTATTGAGTGAAATAAATAACCCCCTTGGTTTACAGTTCTCGCATCCTAATCCGTCCGCACCGTTAAAGGGAGGCAGACGGTTTTTCTGGACCCCCTTCTCCCTAATGTTTAGCCCCACTAGTTTTGAGATTATATGACGTTCGGCCCATTAGTTTGGCGATTTTAACACCTTTTGACCCATTTCGTTGTCAATTTTAAGACCTTTCGTGCCATTTAGGTGTCGATTTTTTCCTGGCGAGCGATAGCGAGCCTGCCATTTTAAGAGGAACCGGCCTATGGCCGGGACATTTTTCTACCGAAAAATGTACAAACTTATCTTGAAGGGGGGTCTAGGGGGTGTTTTTCTAAGCTTGATGGAGGTCTAGCGAGGAAATGAAGAAAATATATGAATAACTGAATTAATAGACCAAACAAACGGGTGCCTCCCATTAAGAGAAATAAACAACAACACCTAATCCAACCCAGTCCATTACAACCAATTAAATTTAACCATCATCCCCCTTGGATTACAAGTCTCGAAAATTAACCCACCCGAACCACTAACAAACAAACAACCCAGCCCAAACCAACCCAACCAATTATATGAATTTAAGAACCCCCTCGGGCTTCAAGTCATAAATCTAAACCCATCCGTACCATTAAGAGGAACAAATCCTGCACGAGCTGAGAGAAATTATACCAAAATAATATCCGTAAATGCCTGCTCAATAAGAAACAAATTAGGCGAACTCAAATATCTATTATTAATCAAGAAAGCTGTCATTATGTGTACAACAGAAACTCATCTGAACCTTAAAAATATAGATGTAGTTCCTGAATATCACATTGAACCATATACATTCTTTCATAAAGACCGTAATAATGGAAAACAAATACGGACTAGGAGGCTTGCTTGTAAGCTTTTAATGTATACATCATATTATGTTCAATTTCAAAAGTGTTTAATAAACCCATCAACGTCAGTAAGGGACGTTTTTCTTTAAATATGAATATAATTATACAATTCTATTTTAACTAGGATGGAACTTTAGGAGTCAAATGGTTAATTAACCCTCTCACGTTCTTGACGCAATTTTGAGCCTATTAGGGATACTTTAAAGCCTTTGTTACCATCAGGGGTATTTAGAAACCTTTAATGTAGTTACTTTAACCTCTGCAGTTGTCTTTGAGTTAGCTGTGGGCAGAAAACTAATTTTGGAGAGGTAATTATAAGAGTGAGAGAACTCTTATTTCTTATTGCTAATCTGGCAACCTCTGCGTCATATGAGTCGTGAGAGGGTTAAACCCCTATATCTATTTGTTTTCATAATGACCTTCCTTTAGCCGAATAAAATTGGCTAGTGTTAGCCAGAATGTAAGGAATGTGTGCTACATTAGACAGTAACTTTGTTGTGTATAACAGATAGTGTTCAGCTTCAACTCCGGCACTGGCACCGGTAAGGCCGTGATGAGAACCAGCGAGCCCTTTAACAATGATCAGTGGCACAGTGTCATCATGGAACGTCGTGGTCCGGATGGCTTCCTCTCCGTGGATGGCTTCTTAAAGGCCACTACTACAACTTCGTGTTATTCCAGATGGACTAATATCCAGGTTAGATTCTTAATAATACCTAGTTTACCTTAACCAACTCAAAAGTATTACTATTTAGATTACTCAGCTGTTTGACTCGATGTTCATAACGGAATGCATCATGTATTATGGACAAATATTAATATTAGCAAATTTGTAGTTGTTTATTGCAGTTATACAGCACAATACTACATGAATTATGAAAAATGAAAGGGCAAGTGATATATAATTCAAATTTATGTAAAAAACCGAACAAGTAAAATGTTATTGGAGCCTGGTAATCCTATCTGCATTATTGCATAATTTTCTACTCTAGCAAGAATGTATGACCTCCACCTTTCTCTGTATATCAATGCCAGAATAATACAACCAGTATATATAAACTATTTACAAATCTTACAGTAAGCATACTATTCTCTATGTTAGTACTTTCAAGTTTGCTCTGGTTTAATTGACACTGATAGAGATCACGTATTTGAAATTTTCATGAGACAAACTTTACATTTTTTTTCAGCTACCATTGTATTATGGTGGAATACCAATGGAGGTAGTTGAAATGGTGCGGCCTAACACAGAGGGTACAGAACTCTCCTTCAATGGTTGTTTGAGGAATCTGCACATGAACAACCAGTACATGACCGGCCATCACCAGGCCTTTGCTGTCTCATCATGCTCTAATAATGTGGAACCAGGGGTCTTCTTTGGAACTGGAGATCGAGCTCATGTTATTTTAGGTAAGTTGTTGTTATTGTTGTTCCCTAAGCTGCCTGGCCGAACAGCCCCGAGTCCCTGAGAAAGGCCATGGCCACGATCGGGCTTTCCCACAGAGCTCTCATTGAGTGTAGATTGTGTTGTTGGCGTAAGTGGTTGTGTGAAATGCAGTCTTCTATGATGTGTTTAATGGTATGGGGTGCTGTGTTACATCCCGGGCAGGCGTCGACAACGGAGTCATCCAGTCTCTTCTGATAGCTCAGGAGAGCTGGATGGTGTCCGCATCTCAGCCTGGCCAGGTGGACTCTGTCCTCGCGAGGAAGGGAGGATTCGGAAGGATGGATTTCGGGAGGTCGTGCATGCAGCTGCGTGTTGTCTGTGAGTGAGTGGATGGATCGGTGAGAGATATGAGTATGGATGTGCTTCTGGAAGTTGGTTCGGGGTGGGCAGGGAGGGAGAGAGGACAATAATTGTGTGTGATACCGTGTGCTGGGTGTTGTTTTGATATTTCTTGGTGTCTGTGGGTGTGTTGCCATGTAGTTTAGTGGGTGGTCTTGGTTCGTAGAGGCTGCTGCCAGGAATTGAGTGCCTCTCATGTCCAGATGGTCTTTGACTTTGAGGATTTTGGTTTCTTGATGTAGGTGATCTGTGGGTGAAGTAGCTGTGCAGCCTGTAATGATCTTCAGGGCTTTGTTTTGAATAGTCTGTAAGGTCTTATGATGTGTTTCAGCTAGGTTAGAAGCCCAGGCTGGGCTTGCGTATTCCATCACTGATCTTATGTATTGTTTATATACTGTGGTGGTAGTTTCTTTGTTGTGTCCAAATTTTGTGTGAGCAAGTGACCTGAGGGCGTTAAGTCTGGGTGTCAGTTTCTTTTTAATTTTTGTGGTGTGCTGTTTGAATGTCATATGAGTATTATATGTTACTCCTAGGATTTTGGGTGTGTGTGTATGTGTTAGGGGTGTGTTGTTTATGGTGAGTTGAGGGATGTATTCGTGTTCTCCTGTCCAACTTGTGAGCAGGGTTGCGGTGGATTTGGCTGGGGCTAGATTAAGTCTGTTTGTAGTGCACCAGCCATGTAGTGTGTTGAGATAGGGTTGAAGGAGATCTGTTGCTCTTTTTGGGTCATGGTGTGTGCATGTGAGTGTTATGTCATCTGCATAGGAGGCTAAGTTTATTTGGGGCGTATTGGGTGTAGTTATATCGTGCATGTACAGATTGAAGAGTGCGGGCGATAGGACGGATCCTTGTGGGACTCCGTTTGGAAAGTTTCTGATTTTAGATGACTGACCGGCAAAAAATATGTGTGCACATCTGCCTGCTAGGAAGTTGGCCAGCCACCTTTTTGTGTTGTAGATTTTGTTTGTTAGGTTGTGGCGGGGGATGGCATCGAAGGCTTTACTAATGTCGAGTGTGGCTAATAGTGATCTGTGTGGTGGTCTAGCTGAGTTGATGCCGTCGAAAGCTCTTTGTGTAAGGTCTGTGAGAAGAGTGTTTGTGGAGTGCAGTGGCCTAAAGCCATGTTGTGTTGGAGCTAGGGGTAGGTCAGGTGTAATTAGTTGTAATACTAGGCGTTCCATGACTTTGGAGGGGGAGCAAAGAAGTGTGATGGGGCGGTGCAAGGAGGGTAGCGTGGGGTCTTTGTTGGGTTTGGGGAATGTGATGATGATACCATGCTTCCAAATGTCTGGTATTGTGTTGTGTGAATAGCTGTAGTTTGATATGTTAGTGAGTGCTTGTATGCCTTGTGGTCCCAGGTGTCTGAGGTGTATGTTGCTTATGTTGTCTAGGCCACAGGCGGGTGAGTGCTTGAGATTGTTGATGATATGCTTTGTCTGGTGATTGGTGAAGGGTGTATAGTCAGGGTCTGTGGGGAATTGTCTCTTACGTCGGATGACACGTCGGTCGTCTTTGTGAGGTTTTAGGTGGCTGACATGTGAAAAGTGATTGATGAGAGTGTTTGCTTGTTGTTTACATGAAGGAGTAGAGTCTGTTGTTGTGATTGCAGCATGTGATTGTGTTGTGTTGCTGTTGGAAAGTGTTGTTGTTGTTGTTGTTGTTGTTCCCCAAGCTGCCTGGCCGAACAGCCCCAAGGCCCTGAGCAAGGCCAAGGCCATAACCGAGCGCCCCCACAGAACCCTCTCCGCCAACCACAATAAAGCCTGGGTGACCGAAGCCACTCCATGGCGGGGAGCTGAGGAGGGTGCAGAAATGCCCGGGAAACCAAAGCCCCACCCAGGGCCCTGTGTCCCTCAGCAATTATGAAGAGAAAGTTGAGGGGCAAGGGAAAAATGTGACGCTTTGGCTTCCAATCTTGGTAGATTGGAAGGTCAATCCACGTTAGAGACACCGTCACTTGAGATCTAGAAAATATATAAGTAAAAGGAACAGTCAGAGTAAGCTATGGGTATGGCAGAGATTGCTCAGTTCTCACTCTGATAGACCAGCCCATCACCACAGCTGTTGGAAAGTGTGATGCTGTTTAGTGTTTTGTAGAGTTTTTGGGGGTTTGTTTTGTGATCAAGTGTTTGTAGGAAGTTATTCCAATTTAGTTTTTGTTGTTCTTGTATTTTGTTGTTAGTTTGGGTGTTGAGTGCTTGAATTTGTTGTGTGATGTCTTGTGTGTGGGGTGCTGGGGAGTGTTTCAGTATGTCGCGTTGTCTGATGAGGTTTTGAATTTCTGGTGTGAAGTTGGGGTTGTGTCTTTTCCTGTTACCTCTTGGAATGTGTTTCTTGTCAGCGTTTTGGATAGTTTTATTGAGTATGTGTACAGCATTGTTGATGTTAGTGATGGGTGTACTGTTTAGAGTTGTGAAGTGTTGTTCTGTCTCATTTGTGAATGCTTCCCAGTTAGCTCTTTTATAATTGGTGTATGTGTGTTTGTGGCTAGCTGGGGTGAGTCTGGTTTTGATGGTGATAATGATTGGGAGGTGGTCAGAGCCTAAGGTTCTGACCACCCTCCAGGATGTTGTGGGGGCGAGTTCTGGGGAGCAAAAGGTGATGTCTGGAGATGATGGGTTATAGAGGGCTTGGTGAGGAATATGGGTATGTTGATGGATGTCGTTAAGGATGATGAGGTTATCGGTTTGGTTTTGTAGTACCAGCCCTCTGTCTGTGTCGGGGTTGTCGACAAACCAGGCCGACGTCTTGGCGTTGAAGTCACCACCCAGGATGATGTGTGGGGTGTTTGTGATGTGTTGTAAGTGTGGTCTGTATTCATTTGGTACTGTAGGGGATGTTTGGGGAGGGATGTATGTGTTTAGGATGGTTATGTTGGAGTTGTTGCCAGTGCGTATTTTAATTGACTGTATTTCTGTTGTGTTATCATTTGGGGGGAGGAGGGATTTGGTTTGTACACTGGTTACTATGTATGATATTTCTTTGTGTACCAGGGTGATGATTCCACCGCCCCCGCCGACAGCCCGGTCTTGTCTGATGGTGGTGAAATTATGAAATGTGGGTGTTGTTTTTAGGTAAGTAATGTTGGTTAGTGAATATTATCAGTCACAACTCGTACAACAATAGATAAACGTTTAAAATATCTAAGAAATGAACCGTGCTTTTTCAAGCCTGTATTTTGTTTTCATACATATAGAGAGAGAGAGAGATATATACATACAGTACATAGTTATTCAAGAAACTAGTGGAATTAGGTGTGATTGATGAAGCCAAATCGTGAGACACAGGAAGAATTGTTGGTCTTAATAGTTGTTAATTCTTCTTCTTTTTTACATTACATTTACATTTTACATTACATTGTTATTTTTTTACATTAAGTATCCTTGAGGTGCCTTTTTCGCCCCCCTCTTTTTGTTCAGAGAACAGAGAACATCTGGTCCATACACATTATTAGTAAAGTAAACTCGAAACGGCACCATGCTATTTTTGCCGACTTTACAATGACTCACAATTACAATTTACAATTTTTACAATCACATCCGAACTGCGTCTGATGCGGAAATTCGCCCCAAATGCTTTGGGCGCGGCCCGGCCGAGATTCGATTTCGGGCCCGCCACGTGGGAGGCGAGCGCTCTAGCCACTACACCAAGAGAAGTACTCCGCTTGGCATGATACCTCAAGAAGATTTGCGCATCTAATTCAGTTACAGGCACTTTGCCACAATCCAGGCATTACATCACTTTATCGTCCAGGTAGCGAAGACTCCGAGCGAGCGAAAGCAAGCGAGGCACAAGTCTGAGAGTGTCAACTACAGCGAGGCTCCGAGACAACGATCACCAGCGACATCCTTATTTCCGTCAGTTGCCGGGTCACACACCACGGCGAGGAGGCAGTGCAGGAACCATCCCATCTGCTACCATACCTCCCCAACGAACTGGGGTCACTGGGACATCATCTCTGAGAATTTCTGAGAGCTCTAGCCTTAGCAACTGTTGTAGCCAACCAGTTAAGGCAAGCCAGTACACCATGGGGATTTACTTAGCCTATATGTACAGCACCCCAACTAAGCCTCTCCGACATCTCTTTACAGCTGCCACCAGTGAAATAACCTCGAAACGGCACCATACTATTTTTGCCGACTTTAAAATTACTCACAATTACAATTTACAATTTTTACAATCACATCCCAACTGCGTCTGATGCGGAAATTCGCCCCCAAATGTTTTTAGGTGCGGCCCGGGCGAGATTCGATCTCGGGCCCGCCAATCTCGCCACCTGGGAGGCGAGCGCTCTAGCCACTACACCAAGAGAAGTACTCCGCTTGGCTTGATAGCTCGAGAAGATTTGCACATCTAATTCAGTTACAGGCACTTTGCCACAATCCAGGCATTACATTAGTATTATACCAAGAGGGCAGAAATTAAACTCATAGAGGAGCTTATGATAATAGTCATAAGTACTTGAGAGAGGGAGAAATAGCACCGGAATCATCCAAGGTGGAGTTATTAGCGACAGTTTGAGTGATTAGTTCAGCTTTTTCAGAGGAAGACGTGGCGGTGATGCCATCAGAAGAAATGAGGAGGGAAATAGGAGGAATATAAATTGTCGAAAAGGTTTTTTGCTAGATGCCAGAAAGTTTGGGAAGAGCTAGAGTTTAGAGTTGGACATGTTATTGTGAAATGGTTATCGTATTAACACATGCCCACCCCTATGCTGTCCAACTGTCTAACCCAAGAGTTAATCGATTCACCAGGTCTATCTATGACCTATGACCTAAACTGTTTCAAATCCTGTGGGTCGCAATATTTTTATTTTAACAAACTATTAATTTGGTTCTCTGTAACTCTTTCAATTGGGGAGGGCACTCGTTATAGCCAGATTAGCCGTTTAACTCCTCCTTACATATATATAGAAAACATTCGAGGACCACAGAGTAGTAGAGGCTTAAAGAAAGGTTCACTGATGGAAAAACACAAGAAGAAAATTTGTCTTTAGAAAGATAAAAATGTGTTGGGTACTTTGAAGTAAACGGATGTTATATATTTAACTCAACAGCTAAACGGTTCAGTGTGGGACGAGTTTTTGAGATGAGAATGGAGATCAAACCTCGGAAAAATAGTGGAGTGATTGCATCAGTCCATGGGCGGCGAGACTTTGTGATGTTGCAGATGAAGAATGGGACACTGGAGTTGAGTGTGGATAATGGGAAGGGCATGTTTACTGTTGTGTACACTCCTTTATCACCATGGTCGTTCTGTGATGGACGATGGCACTCCATTACATGTAAGTAACTTGTGTAAAAATTAGCATTAGTAGTAGTAGTAGTAGTTTGTATTAAAAATGTACTATTGAAAATAAATTTTCATAACTTTTCTGCACTGGATAATGTCAATATGTTCTTTTTCATGTGCTATGGTACAGACTAGAGCACAACAAGAAACTGTACAACTACTTTATCCAAGTTTGAAGTCAATTGCGGAGAATATATATATATATATATATATATAATTACGAACACTTCTGCATTAGATCTCGGGCACTTAAACCACCATATTAAAAGATAAAGGATTGACAGCTCGCCTGGCAACATCTATACTAATTCTAATTTACTTAGTTGCAAGTGTTTGTGTGTGAGGTGTGTGTGTGTGTATGGTATCTAGCTACGTGATCACGAGTCGGAGCAGGTAGTGGTGGATGGGATATAATTCCAAATGAAGCCACTACTTTTAAGCTCCTCAGTGGTCTAGTGGTTTGGGTGCTGGAGTGCTGCACTACTGGCCTGGGTTCGAACCCTGGCTGGGGCATGACACAAAGATATTTATCCTAAAGTCATCACTAGGAAGTCAACACATACTCTAAAAATAAGTAAAACGTAATAGCACCGAAGACATTCTTAGATAAAAGGGTAAGAATTATCATTCTATTTTGTTTTAAAGTGAAATTTACTGGATTAAACAACATAATTGAGATCATTATTACTTTAATTCAATAGACAAAATATGTAGAACCATTGAGGTGTACAAAAAGTAAGGATGTTGCCAGGTGCCCTGCTAAAACTTTTCCTATTAGTATATATATATTATATATATATATACACACAGTATGACATATAATCTTCCTTCAACTGGCCTTACCTGATATACTGTATTTAACATAAATATCTGTGTCCCATTATTTTATGATGGGTTTACTGCAGCTTCAATCATCTTGTTCGATGTGCAAAAATGTGTCTATCCTTGTTATTATTCTTCCTTGTAGGTCACTGTATACATTATCTTCCTTGTAGGTCACTGTATACATTATCTTCCTTGTAGGTCACTGTATACATTATCTTCCTTGTAGGTCACTGTATACATTATCTTCCTTGTAGGTCACTGTATACAATATCTTCCTTGTAGGTCACTGTATACATTATCTTCCTTGTAGGTCACTGTATACATTATCTTCCTTGTAGGTCACTGTATACATTATCTTCCTTGTAGGTCACTGTATACATTATCTTCCTTGTAGGTCACTGTATACAATATCTTCCTTGTAGGTCACTGTATACATTATCTTCCTTGTAGGTCACTGTATACATTATCTTCCTTGTAGGTCACTGTATACATTATCTTCCTTGTAGGTCACTGTATACATTATCTTCCTTGTAGGTCACTGTATACATTATCTTCCTTGTAGGTCACTGTATACATTATCTTCCTTGTAGGTCACTGTATACATTATCTTCCTTGTAGGTCACTGTATACATTATCTTCCTTGTAGGTCATTGTATACATTATCTTCCTTGTAGGTCACTGTATACATTATCTTCCTTGTAGGTCACTGTATACATTATCTTCCTTGTAGGTCACTGTATACAGTATCTCGCATCTATTACCTTTCTGTCTTATTCTGCATGTTATTGCCTTCTGTTAACTTTATCTTACCTTTACTTGTCTACCCATTTCCCATTAATCTCAGTTTTGGTTTTGGTTTTCGATTCTTGCTTTACTAACCTCACATATACAGTATACGTAAACTTCCGTATTTTGTTTGCTCTTGTATTCAACTAACCTACCTTACCTGATTTACTCCTACAAAATACGTACCCTAATGTTATTAAGGGGGGCCCACCTCGTCTTTTGTTTCTCTCTTTCTCCATATTCGGACCCATTCAGCCAACTGTTTTAAGATGTTTATCCCCATCCAGATGTCGATTTTTTTCGCGAGCCAGCATATTTTGTAATATGTTTTTGACAGCAGGTTAAATTTCTAAAACAAAATATAGAAAAATGTCTCCGGCGAAGCCGGATTTCTCCATACAATGCTGGCTCGCTATCGATCGCCAGGAAAAAAATTACACATGTATGAGAATAAACGTCTTAAACCAGTAGGCTCAATGTGACCGAATTGATGCAAGCCAGAGAAAGAGAGAAAGGGAGAGAAAATAGCAGGTCACCTCCCTTAAACTTTATCATGTCTGTCCTGTTTTTTTTCCCCGCCAACTCCTGGAGCAGTGATCAAGAATAAGTCAGTTGCTATAATGGTAGTGGACAACATCAGTACGAGACCCTCCACTGGTAAAATAGGAGCCACTTCCACGGATACACGCAACCCTCTTTTCTTAGGAACGCAGCCCATGATTTCCCATCGGAGGGGAATTGCCACCAGTGAAAAATATGTTGGTTGTATCCGAAATGTGACCGTCAACAAAGCGGTCACTCATCTGCCCACAGCCACTTTCGTTGGTAATGTGGATGCAGGCTCTTGTCCCACCATCTAACACTTGGAAACTATTTAAGGTCCTATTGCCATTAATTCCAAATATTATACTGCTACTAATTATCACGATACAACACTGGAACCTAGTGGGACAATCTATTGCCATGATATATGAAATATTATGATATATTTATGTCAACTTTATTAAACGTTCAAGGTTACATACATCACCAAGTTGGGTGGTATTCTCTATTTTTCTTATGAGCAAAATGTAACAATAAAAAGTGTATATTTCTGTATAGGTCTCAGTTTCGGGACTGTAAGATTATTTTTCATTATCCTGCGGAATGAAGCATTGAAATTTTATGAGGAGGCGCACATTATTGACAACATTATTTTATTTTATGTTTTATTTTTTGTATTCAGCATTTGTTATTTACCGAAGCTGTTCAGTATATCCCTGTATTTTCAACTCTGTCGAAAGTTACTTCTAGATCCATCTTAATATGCCAATATGTCAATATCTGATGATTAACCATACTGTATATACATATATTGTATATATGTGTGTGTGTGTGTGTGTGTGTGTGTGTGTGTGTGTGTGTGTGTGTGCGTGCGTATGTGTATGTGTGTGTGTTACAAGATTATGAAGGCAAGACTTCATGTGGCATCAGATTGAAAGAAGGATCGAGGGCAAAGTTCAAGGTACTTTGGGGTAACAAATGCCTGGGCACATGAAGCTTTAAGGGGATACTAATCGCTTTTTATGGACCCCCTTCTCCCTCATGTTTAGCATATTAGTTTTGAGGTTTTAAGACGTTCGTTCCGTTAATTTGGCGATTTTGAGACCTTTTGCCTCATTTGTGTGTCAATAATAAAACTTGTCGTGCACTTTAGGTGTCAATTTTTTTCCTGGCGAGCGATAGCGAGTTTCTAATTTTAGAAGGAACCGGGCTTCGGCCGAGACATTTTTCTACCGAAAAATTTACAAATTTATCTTGAAAGGGGGTCTAGGAGTTGTTTTTCTAAGCTTGATGGAGGTCTAGCGAGGAAACATAAAAATAAATAAACAAATATATAGACCAAAAACCAAGCTCTACCCTCTTAAGACATTCAAGTTATAGGAAGGGGGGGGGGGGGGGGGAGAGAACCAGAGTTTACCAGTTGAGTAGAAGAAACAGTGAAAACGACTCTATTAACCCGTACAGTACCGGTGACATCCTTTTAATATTACTCTGGCAATGATTAGGCAATATTTTTCAGTTTAGGAAGGACCTCTAGCAATAATAAGGCTTCAAACTATCTCAACCAACCCGTTTAACTACCACAGATCCTTCTTAAGCTGTATGATATCGTCTAAATATAGCCAGAATAAAGTATAACACACGTCGCTGGTACTCAAAGGGTTAAGCGATTTTGTGCAGTTTAAGAAGGATCTGAGGTAGCAGAAAGGGGTTAAGTGAGATAGTTCGAAGCCTCTTAATCGCTGGAAGTCGTATATAAACGGAATACAATCGTCTAATAGTAGCCAGAAGAGAGTTAAAAGGACGGCACCGGTACTGAACGGGTTAAGGGGGGTCACCGTTTTTTTTTAATCTTTCTCTCCTTTTCTCTCTTTCCTTGGCTTGTATCCATTCGGCCCCATTCAGCCAACTGTTTTAAGACTTTTATCCCCATCCTGGTGTCGATTTCTTCCTGGCGAGCGATAGTGAGCCAGCATTGTATGGAGAAATCCGGCTTCGCCGGAGAAATTTTTCTATCGAAAAATGTACAAATTTAGCTTGCTGTCAAAACAAAAGTATATATATGCTGGCTCCCTACCGCTCGCCACGAAAATATTGACACCTGGATGGGGGTAAACGTCTTAAAACAATTGGCTGAATGGGGCCGAATGGATACAAGCCAGGGAAAGAGAGAAAAGGAGAGAAAGATAAAAAAAAAAAAACGTAGGCTGAATGGGGCCTAATGGATAAAAGCCAAAGAGAGAGGGAGAGAAAGAGAACAAAAAAGCGAGGTGGGCCCCCTTAAGGAGTTGGATAGCATAGGGTAGAGACTGTGTTGATAGCGGGGAGAGGTAATTCACCACATACGAGTTGCGTTCTATAAGGAAGTTCGAGCCGTAAACATCGATATTAAACAGAAATATAATAATTATGTAGGTTTCTAATGAATAAAGAGTATGTTAAATTGGTTTTTATGTATTTATAAAAGCACTACGATCGCAATTTAGGTGATAATTATGTTAACTATCGATGTCTACAGCTCCACCTTGCTTATAGACCGAAACTCGCAAGTGGTCAATTCACCACTTACGAGTTGCGTTCTATAAGGAAGTTGGAGCCGTAGACATTGGTATTTAGAAGAATTACCTGTTAACATGCGATTGTAACACTGTACATTTCCTGTTAACATGCGATTGTATCACTGTACATTACCTGTTAACATGCGATTGTATCACTGTACATTACCTGTTAACATGCGATTGTAACACTGTACATTACCTGTTAACATGCGATTGTATCACTGTACATTACCTGTTAACATGCGATTGTATCACTGTACATTACCTGTTAACATGCGATTGTAACACTGTACATTACCTGTTAACATGCGATTGTATCACTGTACATTACCTGTTAACATGCGATTGTATCACTGTACATTACCTGTTAACATGCGATTGTAACACTGTACATTTCCTGTTAACATGCGATTGTAACACTGTACATTTATATGCTAACACATAAACCCCAATTCAACACAGTCTTTAGCCATTACAACCCTACATCATTATTGCATTTCTATTTACCATCGATGTCTACAGCTCCAACTTCCTTATAGCCTGAAACTCGCACGTGGACAATTGTTAGTTCTGACAAACATTCTAGATTATAATAGTGATGAAAGTTTGAGGTGCGACATTGCTGTGAGTAGACAGAGATTGGAGAGAGTTATTATGAGGAGGAAAGTTGAGACGAAATTCTATTAACACCACCATTTCCAAAAGATCTACTGTATAATTATATATTTTCAAACAATACTAAGTACATGAAGGTACACTCGGATAAAATAAGTCTCTAGCCCACTCATCAGAATTCGTGGGACCCATATGTTATTTCTGTATGCAATTATAACTATCTGGATTGATTCATAGATAGAACTTGCTTTTCATTAAACAGTATATATAGTTTTGTAGTTAATTTATGGAAAAATATACTCCTAAATTAGTTTCCAGAGATATACTTCCGTAATTAGAAATAGGTGAAGTCCAGGAATTTGTATGAGTGAGCTAGAGACTATGGTATCCGTGAGTACCATACTCCTGATTAAGGGAACCCACCTCGCTTTTTTCTCTTTCTCTCCTTCTCTCCTTGGCTTGTATCCATTCGGCCCCATTCAGCCTACTGTTTTAAGATGTTTACCCCCATCCAAGTGTCAATATTTTCCTGGCGAGCGGTAGCGAGCCAGCATATATATTATTTTGTTTTGACAGCAAGCTAAATTTGTACCTTTTTCGATAGAAAAATTTCTCCGGC
>CM064506.1:471603-484103 GCA_032716605.1 Paralithodes platypus
CAACAATACAGTAGGTCAAGAACAGTGCCAATACCTTGCCTCAACACGTGACAGGAAATAATATTTATGGCAAACATGAAATATAACTAATATAGAGCCTATATTGTACCGGTACATATAACAATCTGTGCATTATTTGACATATTATTATTGTTCTTTTTTCGTTTAAACAGTATAGTCACTTATTATAAATACGACAGACTTGCTGACCCTTAACTTCTATAGCTCAAAAAGGGCTATTGTACAAATGGACTGTACATTTCCACACCTATTACCTGGCTGACCCTTCCCAAATGGTAAAAACAATAAGTCGAATACTCTAGTCCTTTTATAGTTATAGAGGTTAGTGATCAATATTTCCGGCCTAATTATATACAGTATAGTAGATTATATACAGTATAGTAGATTATATACAGTATAGTAGATTATATACAGTATAGTAGATTATATACAGTATAGTAGATTATATACAGTATAGTAGATTATAGTTTTAATGAAACAAATCCTTATAGCATAAAATAATATTTTCGTTGAGGTTGTTATTGCTTGATGAGCAAAATTAAATAATAATGAACTCATCGATAATTAATTACAATACTCTGATCAATATAATAATAGCTAAATTTATAAATAAATATGGATAATTAAATCAAAGCAAAATTCAACTATTAGTTCCATACAAAATCCTATAAGTCATATTCAGGATGAGCATAATCGTATATATAATCTATATCTGTTGTCAGATGGTTTGATCCCTGATGGGGTGGCCTCGTATGAATCGCATGCATTCTCCTCTTTCATCTATCAGCTGGCACCCCTCCTCCCACCCAAGACCACTTTCACTCATATACCTCTCAACTCCATCCCTCCATCTCAGTCTCGGTCTACTCTCCCATTCTGCCCTTCCATCTCACTCTCATCCATGCCTTTACTCATACTCTCACCCATCATGCACTGTATAATATAAGGCTATGAAACAAAGTATATGCAACCATTGGGTATAATGAGAGTGATATACCTATCTATCCTTTCATACAATGGTTTATTATTATTAGTATATAAGTATCCTTTTTATCTATCTATATATATCTATCTATCTATATGCTCAGGCCCAATCCCCACTTTTCCATTTTTTGTATCTATCTATCTATCTATCTATCTATATGCTCAGGCCCAATCCCCATTTTGGGATTGGGCCTGAGCATATAGATAGATAGATAGATACAAAAAAATGGGGATTGGGCCTGAGTATATAGATAGATAGATATAGATAGATAAAAAGGATACTTATATACTAATAATAATAATAATAATAATAATAATAATAATAACAACAACCCATTTTATGAAAGGATAGACAGGTACCCATTATCAATTACAATTTTCGCTTCATACAAATGCTTCATGAACACAGTAATTTATATTGTGGGATTCAGAAAATAATTTAAAATAATTTTATCCACAGACGTATTTGCCGGTCGAGGCTTGAGTAAAATGGAAAGGCAACGCCATTAAGGGGAGATCTCCACTAGAGGGATTTTTTTCTTGACCCATTTCTCCCTCATGTTTAGCCCCATTGCTTTTGATATTATAAAACGTTCGCCCCGTTAGTTTGGCGATTTTAAGAACTTTCACCCCATTTTAAGACCTTTCGTGCCATTCAGGTGTCGATTTTATCCTGGCGAGCGATAGCGAGCCTGTAACTTAAGAGGAAACGGCCTTCGGCCGGGACATTTTTCTACTGAAAAATGTACAAATTAATCTTGAAAGGGACTCAAGGGGGTGTAATTTTAAGCTTGATGGAGGTCTAGGGAACAAACTAAATACCTCCCCTTAAGGTTGCAATACCGTTCCATAAATACATTCGGAATAGTCTGAGGAATTATTACGTTTTGGGAATAACGCTTGTGGAATCCGTCTTTACCAATGCAAACTAATGTAATGTAAAATTTGGGTTACAATATTTTTGATTTGGTGTGTGAATGTACCGAATCTATCTATTTATCAATTACCTAGTTAATGCTATACATAATTTAGAATACAACTACACCATAATTACTATTTAAACAATACATTTTCTTTTTACTCTTAAGGGGGGTCACCAGCTTGTTTATCTTTTTCTCATTTTCTCTCTTTCTCTGGCTTGTAAACGTCTTAAAACAGTAGGCTGAATGGGGCCAAATGGATACAAGCCAAAGAGAGAAGGAGAGAAAGAGAAAAAAATGCGAGGTGGGCTCATTTAACAACATTTTACATTAATAGCAAAGTTCCTGGAATCGTAGTGTAAGAAGTAGGAACATTAATTCACTAAGTATCGCTAAGTAACGATGTCCATTAATTAATATTGGACAACTTGTTCAGCATATATTATCTTTAGCACGCACTTACCCAAAATCTGGCCTTATTAAGGGGGGTCACCGGCTTTTTTGTTTATCTTTATCTCCTTTTCTCTCTTTCCCTGGCTTATATCCATTTGGCCCCATTCAGCCAACTGTTTTAAGACGTTTATCCCCATTCAGGTTTCGATTTCTTCCTGGCGAGCGATAGCGAGCCAGCATTGTATGGAGAAATCCGGCTTCGCCGGACATATTTTTCTACCGAAAAATGTACAAATTTGGCTTGCTGTCAAAACAAGAATATATATATGCTGGTTCGCTATCGCTCGCCAGGAAAATATTGACACCTGGGTGGGGGTAAACGTCTTAAAACAGTAGGTTGAATGGGGCCGAATCGATACAAGTCAAAGAGAGAGGGAGAGAAAGAAAAAAAGCGAGGTGAGTTCCCCTAATCTTTTCACTGACTTAATTCCACGACACCGAAGAACTCACTTTCAGAAATCCACAATATTTTAGGCGTAATTCTTTTTTTGTATCCCTGCTTACACTAGAGTTTTATACAGGTTAAGAAGGATCTCTAGCAATACGAAGACAGTTACAAAGAGGTAAACTCGATCTCAATTAACCCTTTTCCTCCCATAAAGCTAGCTGGATTACCCTCTGTGTAAGTGAGACACAAACATAAACAGTAAGGGAGGCCAACCAAGTGACATAGGGGTTCCAGCAACTGCTTTGGATATAGACCTGCTCGATTGGTGTCTACACTCTTCTGTATGGCTTGAGGGGAGGTGGGCCGTTTTTCTGGTCCCCTTTCTCCCTCGTGTTAAGGCCACTTTGTTTCGAGATTATAAGACGTTCGGTCCATTAGTTTGGCGATTTTAACCCCTTTCCTCCAATTTCGTTGTCAATTTTAAGACTTTTCGTGCAAATTAGATATAATTTTTTACCTGGCGAGCGATAGCGAGCCTATAATTTTAAGAGGAACCGGCCTTTGGCCGGGAAATTTTTCTACCGAAAATTTACAAATGTATCTTGAAGGGGGGTCTAGAGGTTGTTTTTTTAAGTTTGATGGAGGTCTAGCGAGGAAACTAAGAAATAAAGGAATATATGAATTAATAGACCAAATAAACGGCCCATCTCCCCTTAAGGCCGTATAGGCACAGTTACAAGTTTAGATGAAGGTCAGAAAGGCCACACTCCTAAACGGCCACAACCAAAGCCGGAAACACTTCTAAACTACCTTTGGAATAGATTATACTAAAACGGCTAAATCCAAAACTGCAGACATCACAAATTACCTTACCAACACGCTGAACTGTATATCCCATACCTCCATATTACCTTACCAACACGCTGAACTGTATATCCCATACCTCCATATTACCTTACCAACACGCTGAACTGTATATCCCATACCTCCATATTACCTTACCAACACGCTGAACTGTATATACCATACCTCCATATTACCTTACCAACACGCTGAACTGTATATCCCATACCTCCATATTACCTTACCAACACGCTGAACTGCATATACCATACCTCCATATTACCTTACCAACACGCTGAACTGCATATACCATACCTCCATATTACCTTACCAACACGCTGAACTGCATATACCATACCTCCATATTACCTTACCAACACGCTGAACTGTATATACCATACCTCCATATTTTCAACTTTAATAGTCTATAGTGAAAAATAAATAAATAAATAAATACAAGAACAAATAAATAATCCCACAGTTACTAAAATTAGGAAAGTAAGGAAAGAAAGGCAATAGTGACTCATAAGAAACTTAAACGATAATGGGTAGTGGCCTACCTACCTGCCCTAAAAAAAAAAAATCAAATTTTTTAGGGGACACTAAATTAGCCGAAAGTAATTTCCACATTATGTCTCTACATATTACTGCAATTTCCCCATATATATATATATATATATATTGGTGTGTGTTATTGTTTGAGTGTGTGTGTTCATCGTTATGCGTAAACATTCAAATCCCCTTCCGGTTATTGGAACACATTTATGAATTGCATTATGATATAAAGAGTTCTATAATGAATGTAAAACCAACTCTGCCTTACTTAATGCATTGAAACCAATGTTCATAAAATGTGTACCAGTTATATTATATATATATATATATATATATATATATATATATATATATATATATATATATATATATATATACGTGTATATATATATATATATAGTTTAGTCGAAGCTTTTTGAAAAGTTGTTCGAATGAAAGGAAATGAGGTACGAATTGGGGCTTGTAAGAGGGCAAAGCAAAATGTGACCCTTTATATAGTAACGATTCTTCATGAGGGGTAAGTCGACGAGAGCAAAAATTTAATATCACTTTATCTGAAGGCAGACCATTGGGGTCAGTATATCCTAGTTTAATAGGCTTCTGTTAGGAATATATTTGGTACGAGTTAACCCCTTCTGTACCGGCGACGTCTTTATAATTTTATGATAGCTACATTTAGACGCTTTTATGAAGCTTAGGAAGAATACATGGTAGCTATAACGATTAACTGAAATTGTCTGTAGCCTTTTAATGGGTAGACATCCTTCCTAAGCTGAACAAAACCATCTATTGGTTGCCAGTATATAATGAAAAGTACAACATCGGTACAGAAGGGGTTAAGGAGTTCACATTAGTACGTTCGGTCAAACTAGTGAGATGGGTGTGGTCAAAATATGAAACAGAATTTATAAGTGATAGCAGAGTGGAACTGAGGCGATCTTTATGATTTTTGAGAATTCGAGACTTTGATTTAATTTAATTTTGAAGGAACCTCTTTTGACAATTTCGATACAGGCGTGATGAATGCAGTTGTTTGTTATAAGCTTTAAACTGAAGAAATGGAGGTGTTGACTATATATATGAAGAAAAAAAAATGCATTCATTCAGTGTGGATGTGGACTTGATAGAGAGTGTGACGAGGAGTACCTTGGGGTGGTTCGGTCATGTGGAGCATATGACAAATGAGAACATTTCTTATAGAGAGTATAACAGTGAGGTGGAAGGGCAGAAAGGAAAAGACAGACCGAGAGTCAGGTGGAAGGATGGAGTTGAGAGGTTTATGAGTGAAAGGGGTGTTGGGTGGAAGGAGGGATGCCGACAGACAAAGAACAGAAGTACATGAAGGATATTCATTCGTGGCCACCCGCTCGGGGAATAGAGTATTTCCCCAGCTAGAAAATACGACTCAAATAATACCACGGACAAAATATATCAAGGGAGCCCAGACGGTATTGTGCAGCATAATTTACTGGTTTGGCCTAGGAGGGAGATTAGTTGGCTCTCTAAAAAACTATCAAACATAAAAAAAACACACACAAGACTCCCCTTTGATATAAATTTGTACATTTTTTGGTAGAAGAATGTCCCGGCCGAAGGCCGATTCCACTTCAAATACAGGCTCGCTATCGCTCGCCAGGAAAAAAAAATCGACACCTAAATGGCACGAAAAGTCTTAATATTGGCAAAGGAATGGGGCAAAAGGTCTGAAAAACGCCAAACTAATGAGGCGAATGTCTTGAAATCTCATAACAAATAGGGTTAAACATGAGGGACGAGGAGGACTCGAAAAAACAACTGCTTCCCTTAAAAGAAAACCTGACAATGTAAATTCCGTGAAATATCAGAATGGTGGTTTCTGTGTTGACACAGTAAATATGGACTCGGAAGGCGCTACGAAAAAAGGTCTGCAATATGTCTCTTACATTTTCCGTCTGTGTGTGAGAGAGAGAGAGAGAGAGAGAGAGAGAGAGAGAGAGAGAGAGAGAGAGAGAGAGAGAGAGAGAGAGAGAGAGAGAGAGAGAGAGAGCGTGAGAGAGAGAGAGAGAGAGCGTGAGAGAGAGAGAGAGCGCGTGAGAGAGAGAGCGCGTGAGAGAGAGAGAGCGTGAGAGAGAGAGCGCGTGAGAGAGAGAGCGCGTGAGAGAGAGAGCGCGCGAGAGAGAGAGCGCGCGAGAGAGAGAGAGCGTGAGAGAGCGTGAGAGAGAGAGAGCGTGAGAGAGAGAGAGCGTGAGAGAGAGCGTGAGAGAGAGAGAGCGTGAGAGAGAGAGAGCGTGAGAGAGAGAGAGCGTGAGAGAGAGAGCATGAGAGAGAGCGTGAGAGAGAGCGTGAGAGAGAGAGCATGAGAGAGAGAGAGCATGAGAGAGAGAGCATGAGAGAGAGAGAGCGTGAGAGAGAGAGAGAGAGAGAGAGAAATTTACATAGATACACTGGCCACACAGACCTTACGATCCAAACGAAGTGGTCAGGACTTAATTCTAGTAGAGATAGCTAACCCGAGAGTAAGGGACAGTGGAAGGAAAGGATAGCAAAGAAGAAGAGAGAGAGAGAGAGAGAGAGAGAGACTGTCAGAATCAGAGGGATAGGTTGGCTCGGCATTGCAACTTTACTAACTAACGCCAAGAAAGTTCGTTAATGCAGAAGTTCGTTAAGGGGCTAGTGCTTGTTTTTTTGGGCTACTTATTCATGTATTTATTACATTTTGAGTTTCCTCGCTAGATCTCCTCCAAGCTTAAAAAAACACCCCCTATACCGCCTTTCAAGATATGTGTATATATGTCGGTAGATAAAGCCGGTTCCTTAAAAAATTACAGGCTCGCTATCGCTCGCCAGGAAAAAATAGACACCTAAATGGCACGAAAGGTCTTAATATTGACAAAGTAATGGGGTGAAAGGTCTCAAAAACGCCAAACTAGTGAACGAACGTCATTAAATCGAGAAGGGGGTCCATAAAAAGCGAGTACCTCCCCCTTAACATCCAATATCGCTGTATCTGTTGAGACTCGGACAAGTTAGTAAAAAAAACAAATCGTGTACCGGTACTGAACTCGCTTTATGCATGATCTAAAGACAAGGCCGATATCACTAAACTTGGAGAAGTGCAAGATGATACTTATGATTAATGCAATCCCAAATTGGACTGCTCACTATTGAGAAAGAATGTATGGTACTAACTAGGATTGTTATGTATGGTACTAACTAGGATTGTTATTTGAGCGTTGTGGCTAGCACTGAGCTAATGATTTGAGGAAGTTATACATTGAAAACACACTCACACACACACACATACACAGCCCGTAGCCTAGTAGGTAGAGCTCTCGTCTCACACACGAGGGGTCGGGGGTTCAATCCCCGGCCGGGCGGAGACAAATTGGGCTCGTCTCCTTTCATGTGTTAGCCTCAGTTCACCTAGCTGTAAATAGGTACCTGGAATAAGTGGACGACGTTGTGACGTCCCATCTGGGGTTGGCAAAAATGGTACAAGGCGAGATGGGTATCATATGGTTCACCTAAGCTGATGGCTACCTAAGCCTTCGGGCGAGACGGTACCGTCTATAGTGAGAATGGTACCATACAGATCCACCCTAAGCCTTCGTTTCTGATGTCGCCAATTGGCTAAAATACAGACTACACACACATCCACAGCCATTCCAACAGTATATAAAACACTTAACATGCATTTCACGCAATACATTCCCAGTTAAGGAGGCGCGATAATAATGAGCTTAGCTCGCATTGCGTGGATCCCCTTGACGAACAAGTAACTGAGTAACACACACACACACACACACACACACACACACACACACACACACACACACACACACCCACACACACACACACACACACACACAACACACACACACACACACACACACACACACACACACACACACACACACACACACGGTGGCCGAGCGCGATTAGTACTCTGTATTGGGAGCGCTAGCTCTGGTGTCGGGGGTTCAATCCCAGGCGCCGGCAGGGGAAGTTCTCTCAAAAACTTTCCCTGGCCGTGAAGGCAAGATCTGGGCGGATCGTCTCGGGGGACCCACAAAGTCTCCTGCCCACGTCCTACTCCCTTGGGAGTATGTAGGCGCTCTCGTTAGCTGCCAGGATCAGTCTGTTGATCCATTAGGATAAGATCTAGGTTAAGTCTGTGTATTTTCAGCCCCATTGGCTGCCGGCTTGAAATAAACCGATTATTATTATTTATTATTATTATTATTATTACACACACACACACACACACACACACACACACACACACACACATTAAAATATATTTATCAATACTTTGAAACAGTTTTAATATACGGGGATAGTCCATGAATGTACAATATATATATATATATACCGGTATATATATATATATAATATTATACAGTATATACACTCAGGCACATACCTCATTGCTGGGGGTAGCCAACACGAGATTGAGCTCGAACAGAAACAACATCTATTTTCAGGATCCGGGACCACTTTCGCGTTCCTTTGCCCGTTTCTCTGTCTCGTCGAGTAGGATAATAGTACAAGGGGAGGAGGATTCCTAGCCCCCTGCCCCGAGAAGGAAAAGTAGGACAGTAAAAGAGACAGACAGAAATAGCTAAAGTAGTGTAGAGGATGCCAAACCTCACTCTGGATAAGACCAGCCCTCACCCATACTTTTCATAATACTCTATTGTGTTCCATTCTGGAATATATATGGAAACAGGAAAAAGAGTGAATATAAAGAGTCCAAGTTATAGAAACAAAGCATATTCCATCTATTAGAATACTGAGTTGAACACTATAAATATCTACAGTATCTCATTGAAGAACAGTATATATATAACAATAAATGGGTTTGAAAATGTGGTTTATAACACGATGCTTTACTCAATGTACAGTCGGCCTAATAAGTGATGGCTCGGCACCAAGTATGTTTTGATCAATAATTGGTATCAGTAATATCTAAAAAATTATTTACTCGTTTCGAGTGAGATATATAACCCTGTTCCTACACTTATCTATCCTATTCAACATCTGACAGACATTAATACAGCACAGAGCGAGCCAAACGTGATGCCAGATGAGACATAAATGCAACACGCCATCGTTAAAGCTGAAGAAACTTATTATATGTTTACGCTTTTGCACATCAACACCTGCTTTATCAGAAACAAACTGTCCTCAGAAGTTGTTAATAGTTCATCATTAGGGCAGCATAACAAGATAGTAGATAGTATATTGCACACTCTGCAATAAAGATACTGCAATACACAATATATCTCCACCTTGAGTATCGCCATAGAATATACTGCAATGTCACTGAGATACTATAGTCTAGTCGCTGTAAGTAGGCGAGGAATCATGAGCTCTACCCTCTGTAACTCAAAAAGGGCTAGAGCAAATTGTCTGTAAATTACCACATCTATTTCTTGGCTGACTCTTCCCAATTGGTAGACATCTTAGCTCGATCACTCTGGTCGTTTGTGAGTTACAGAGGTTAGAGATCATGATGTCTCGCCTACTGACAGCGAATAGATTATAACTATTCATTGTAACTCCCTTGTAGTTTCCTCTCCTCCTCTCTTCTCTTATACCATCATCACACAGTCTCTTCCCTTGGTAATAACCTTAAAACAACTACATTATGTCTCTTTCTCTGATTCACATTCTGCCTGTCTGCTTAAGGGTAAATGGGCTTATATATTTGCTTAGTGTTTGGAATTCTTTAATATTTTGTAGTTACCTCCCTAGACCGCCATCAAACTGTAACAAATACCCCGTAGACCCCCATCAAGATACATTTGTACATTTTTCAGTAGAAAAATTTCCCGGCCATTGGCCGGTTACTCTTAAAATTTTAGGCTCGCTTTCGCTCGCCAGGAAAAAGTCAACGCCTAAATGGCACAAAAGGTCTTGATATAGACAAAGAAATAGGGCGTACAGTCTTAAAATCGCCAAACTAATGGGCTGCACATCTTAAAATCGAAAAACCAACTAAACACGAGGGAGAAGGGGGCCAGAAAAACGAACCGTCCCCCTTAACTCTAACTCTCTCTCTCTCTCTCACACACACACACACACACACACTCTCTCTCTCTCTCTCTCTCATTTGCTGACGATACAAAAATTGCAAATAGCGTACTCTCAAAAGATCAAGTTGACGATATGCAACACAATCTAGATAAATTGTCACATTGGGCCCAAATTTGGCAAATGAGTTTCAATGCGGATAAATGTAAAGTACTACATATCGGATACCTAAATGAGAAAGCAAACTATTCGATGACTGGCACTCAGCTTAAGAATGTAAACAGAGAAACCGATCTGGGAGTAACAATATCGAGTAACCTAAAACCGAGTCAACAATGTTCAGAAGTTGTTAAGAAGGCAAACAAAATAATTGGCTTTATAGGCAGGTCATTTGAGCATAAATCCAAAGACGTTATCCTAACCCTTTACAATTCCTTAGTCCGCCCTCTTCTGGAATACTGCGTTCAATGCTGGTGCCCTTATTAACCAAAAAGACATAAACAAGCTAGAACGAGTTCAACGTAGAGTTACCAAAATAATACCTAGCCTAAAGAACAAACCATACGAAGAGCGTCTTAGAGAATTAAATCTATTTCCTTTAGCCCAGCGCAGATTAAGAGGTGACTTAATTCAAGTGTTCAAAATCATCAAAGGCATCGACAATATGAACTGTAGTAAGTACTTCACTATCAACCAATCTAATTACACGCGGGGAAACGGTTGCAAAATTATTCGTAAATCTTTTAACTCACACGAATCTAAGAATTTCTTCTTCAATCGAGTTGTCAACTTGTGGAATGGGCTTCCCCCGAGACGTTATAGACTGCAGCACCGTTGATTCATTTAAACTCCGCATAGACAAATATCTCGCATCAAACCCGCGACTGACTGCGTTTGTAAATTAATAACTTTATTTTATCCTCCCCTCCGTTACTAACCCATATGTTCCCTACTAACTTCCTAGTCCTGCCACGGACATTAGTTCCAGGGCAGTAGTTCCCTTTCCAATGTTCCCTTACCCACTCTAAACCACTGTTTGGACACTTGATCCTCAGTGTTTTGGAGGACAAGCAGCCTAGAAGGGTCATAGACCTGTTGTTGCTTGATTTCCTTTGTACTCCTTTGTACTCTCTCTCTCCGATTACTGATAAGATAACCTGACAGAAATTAACACTGTTTTCAGTTAGAAGAGAACAGGCAAAAAAGGTGACGTTATAAATTACATTTCCACCCACTTCTGTCTTCATGTACGACCAAATGCCGGAGGGAGCGGAGGGTGGGGAGAGAGAGCCTTCATCTTTGCTATCCTTTCCTTTCCTTTTATCTTAAACTGTCTTGATGGTGTAATGGTTAGTGTTTAAAATCTGTGTATGGTAACCCAGGTTCGAATCCCGGTGGATCACAAGCTTTTATTAAATTTCTTTAGTGTTTGATGCTGGAGTGAAATATATACAATAGATTCTAAGGGTTGCTATGTCTTCTAAGATTAAGTCCACCTCGCAGGGGTTGTAAGATCTGTGTGGCCAGTGTATCTATGTAAAAAAAAAAAATCTCTCTCTCTCTCTCTCCCTCCTTCTCTATCCTTTCCTTCAACCTTCCTTTTCTATCGGATATGCCATGTCTACTAGAATTAAGTCCAGACCACCTCGTTTGGATCGTAAGGTCTGTGTGGCCAGTGTATCTATGTAAATATATATATCTCTCTCTCTCTCCCATACACACAGAGCGAGACAGAGACAGTTGAGATAAATGGTCGAGAGCCGTATTGCGGATATTTATCGTAGCGACTTTTATTGCGTATTTATCGTAGCGACTTTTATTGCGTATTTATCGTATTTATCGTAGCGACTTTATTGCGTAATTATCGTATTTATCGTATTTATCGTAGCGACTTTTATTGCGTATTTATCGTATTTATCGTAGCGACTTTATTGCGTATTTATCGTGTCAACACAAAAAACAACACAATTCTGACATTTCACTACATGTATTGTGTGTTTAGTTGTATCAGTTTACGGTATTTGGTGTCGGTATTAGCTGCAGGTTGATTATGTTAATATATTTAAGGGGGGAGACGGGCCGTTTGTCTGGTCCCCCTTTCTTTCTCGTGTTTAGCCCCATTTGTTTTCAGATTTTATGACGTTCGGCCCACTAGTTTGGCGATTTTAATACCTTTCACCCCATTTCATCGTCAATTTTAAGGCCTTTCGTGCCATTTAGGTATCGATGTTTTCCTGGCGAACGATAGCAAGCCTGAAATTTTAAGAGGAAGCAGCTTTCGGCCGGGACATTTTTCTACCGAAAAATGTACACACTTATAT